>CM008344.1:12385658-12396996 GCA_002525835.2 Ipomoea batatas
GAGGTTGAAGTCTAGGAGTAGTATAAGGAGTTGCAAGACTTAGAAAATTAATTTGGGATGTTGAAGTGTAAGAGTATAAATTAGAGAATAGTGTTGTATAGTAGAGGGGGTACGGTGTAATGTAAGAGTTGACCATATTGATTATGAGAATAGTGTAGTGTAGGAGTGGAAATTTTATTTAGGGAGAATGATAGAGGGGGATAGCAAAGAATAGTGTGTAAGAATTGACCGTATTAATTGTGGGAATAGTGTAGTGTATTGTGGGAAATTTTAATTTGGGAATAGAGTTGTAAGAGTAGAAAAATGATAGATGAGAATAGTCGGGAATAGTGTGTAGAAATTGATCATATTAATTAGGGGAATTGTATACATTGGTGTAAGAGTTGACAAAATTAAATTAGGGAATAGTTAATTGAAAGATATGTGTGGAGAATTTATACGTGATAGTGTTGAAAAAATATTTATAATTTTCAAAATTTTAATTTAGTCTATTTTAGCTCCACTATAATAATTTTCATAATTATTATCCGAGTTATAATTTTCAGAGTAATAAATTATAGGATAAACAGGAGATAAATACCTAGAGGATTCTCCTATTTCATAATTTATGTGTGCATGTTGTTGATGAAATTCTGCTTCAAAATTTTTGATCTGTTTTGACTTCTTCAATTAAATTATCTAATTTTTCTCCTTCAATTTCTATTTCTATTTGTTTTTTAAATTCATCTAGTATAAATTTTTCTTGAAGTACAAAAAATTTATGAAATACACAATTGATATACCAAATTTTGATGAAAAATTTTATTATCTACTCAAAAAATTCCCATACCCAAATTTGATATATATATATGGTCAGTTCATATATATGTTTCACGTAAAAAAAATACCAACATAATCTTACAATTGTATAAATTAAAGAGTAAAAGTTTAATTTTCTAATTTTTCATTATATTTAATACTAAACATTATGATATTGGGAAGACTTATATTCACTACTACAATTGTGAAATGCTATATATAGAATTTCCACATTAAATATAAAATTTGTTGAATGTCATTATATTTTTTACTCTACTACAAATGTAGAATATTACATATATCGAATTTATTAATTGTCATTATTATTTTTCCTATAGGAATGTTAAAATATAGAATTTGTTAAATTCCGTTATTTTTTTTTCTTTATGATAGAGTTAATATCCAATTTGGTCCATTGACTATTAAGATTTCACTAATTTGGTCCATGACTTTCAAACTTGCTCAATTTTGTCCCTAACTATACAATTTTCATCTAAAATGGTCCCTCGACTCTATTAGGTTTCACCACTTTGGTCCTCAACTACCAAAGTTGTTCAATTTAGTCCCTAAATATACAATTTTTTTCAACCTAAAATGGTCACTTGGGCTTTGACTATTAGGATTTCACTACTTTAGTCATCGACTATTAGGATTTCACCACTTTTGTCATCAACTCTCCAAAGAGGTCTCCAAATCCATAGTAAACATACATTTTATGCTAGCATTTGTGTAGTTGGGAACTAAATTAAGCAACTTTGGTAGTCAAGGACCAGAGTGGTGAAATCCTAATAGTCGAGAGACCATTTTAGATAAAAATTGCATAGTTAGGGACTAAATTGAGCAACTTTGATAGTCGAGGACCAAAGTGGTGAAATCTTACTAGTCGATGAACCATTTTAGGTATAAAAAACAATTGCATAGTTAGGGACTAAATTGAACAACTTTAGTAGTCGAGAAACAAAATGCTGAATATAATCAAGGAACTAAATTGGATATTAACTCCCTCATTATAGATATAGAATTTGTTAAAGTTATTATCATGTTTTTTAACTCCACTACAAATGTGCAATGTTAGATATAAAATTTATTAAATGTCATTATTATATTTCCTCAATTGTAGCGTAAGAAGTATAACTGTATAAGCCCAGCACACAAATTAAACTAGGATTCATTAAAGATCAGGGAGTAAAATATATTTGTCTGCAACATCAGTGAATCAATTTACACCATACAGATAACAAGAAGCACAAATACACAAACCTTTCGATACGTATTTAATTAGTAGGGAAACTCCTAGCGAAATGTTTTGGGTACTATAATGTTCCAAGTTCTATTTTTTTGTAACAATCGTCTATTGGTCATAACTATATGGACAACTAATCTTCTTGTAGTCATTTACCAGATAGAGAGACAAAGTCTTCAAAGTTGGATCCCTTTTGTTTTTATGAAAAATTGAATTCTCCTTGACTTATTTTGAATTAAGGTCTCTATTTAAAATAAAAACAATAATTTAGGTTAGGTGGTCGGCTTGAGGCAGGGATATATCAATCGTTATACTGTCGACCGTGGCCACTAATACTACAGGTCATCTCAAAAGATAGTGCCTTACATTTGTTTTTATATTATCGAATGAAACTATAGTTATATCGAAATGTAACTGTAGTTGTGTTGAAATGTAACTGCAGTGTATATGAACTGATATTGAATAACAGTTTCACATTTGTGTTTTATATTATCGAATGAAACTGTAGTTATATCGAAATGTAACTATACTTGTGTTGAAATTTTACTGCAGTGTATATGAACTGAAAGTGAATGGCGCGGAACGGATGTGATTTCATTTGTCTGTTTTCATTAATCAAAACGACGTCGTTTTTATGTGCGGTTCACAATTTTATTGTGGACCGCGGTCCACAATATAATTTGCGGGGATATATGATGCATATATATAATGTCGTTATTTAGATGGTTCAGTTTAAAACATTCATTTTTCATTAAAGGCTTCAAAGCTGGATCCTTTTATTTATTTATTTAATGAGAACTTGAATTCTCATTGACTTATTTGGAATTAAGTCTCTATTTAAAACGAAAATAAAAATAATAATAATAATAATAATAATAATAATAATAATAAAAGTCAAGAGGAAAATACATACATATTGTAATTAATTTAAGAAAAGAAAAATAATTATAGATAGCCTAATTTAAAATCATTCTAAACTATCTCCCTCTACCATCACTTACTGAACATTCTTCTATGAAGCTTGGCTCTCTGGCTTAGCTCCCTAAATTAAAATATTTATGTTCTGTTAATTAACCAACAAATTAATTAAACTAGGATTGGGAGTAAAATATATTTAGTATTTACAACAAACATACAGTGAATCGATCAATTTATGCACTGCACGTACCATATATGCATACACAACATACAATTGAAGAAGGGAAGATAAATATAAAATTAATGTTTTTTAATACAACTTGACCCTATTACGTTGTAGTATCTGTTCATAGCCACTACATGCCATCTCTGAGCACAAGATGCTTGGCAAAGATATAATTAATTAATTCATGGAAATAAACAAACTGCAATAATTCCAATTGCATTGATCATTTCATTATATTATACATGGGATCGGATAAACCTAATGCAAACATAAGAAATTAAAGCTAGATAGGATAGATGATAGATGCATATATCTATTGGGTTGGATCAAGCTGCTAGAGTTGTGTAGCCAGGTATGCCAGGTCTTTCATCCTGTTTTTGCAAGCCTCAGGTAGGAGGCCGGTTGAGTTGTGTAAATCAACTACCCCTCGGAACTTTGATTCCATCTCTTGAGCTTGGGCGGGATCTTTGCAGTGGAGGAAAAAGCCACCATCAGATAGACACTTCACTGTATTGGCGTTTGGGAAGCGCTTAGGGAAACGATGGCAATGGATTATAACAGATAACCCACCTGCAGAGTCGCCAGTGAGGAATACATGCGGCGTGGCATCCTTCATTCCTCTGTTCACCAGTAGATCGTCCACTAAAGCGTCAAAGATCCTCCTACCTACCTCTGAAGTGGAGGCCAGTAGTTGGATCAACGCTTTCAACGTCTCCGGTGAATGATGGCCCGTCGCATTATCTCACCGCAACTTTGTTCCCTTCCCCGAACCCCATCCGTCAAGACAAACAGCTCCGATCCCACCGAAACTGCATTTTCAAGTATTGTCGAATTGGTAGTGAAGTAGCCAGCAGCACACTACAAGAAAAATCGCGATGAGCTGGGCATTCTAACAGACAAGTGAGGTAGCTTTGGACAGACCTTAGAGGATGAGCTGGGCATTCTAACATCCGTGACATATCCAGCAAAATAGCATAGCCAAGCAATCTTGCAAGTTTATGCCGCAATTGAATCTGAAAAAAATCAAAGACAATAAAATAGGACCAAGAAACATGATGATCATACTAAAGAGCACACTAAAAGGCATAAGCTTGGATAACCTCACCTTGCAGAGCTCTAGAAGGCCGGGGTGAAACATGATGATGGCTTCTCAAAATGATTTTAAATTTTCCATTTTCTGCCTTTTCTAAGGTCTGCATTAAATTTTGAAATATATATATGTGAGGGAGGAAGAAATTCAGAAAGTTTTCTTGGCTGAGATAATAGATATAGTAGGTTCAGCCATCAATTGAAGGGAAGGTGACATTAAATATAAAGATAGAAACACGTATATCTAACCTCTGGCAGCAACCCTTTAAGCGCTGTCTCACTAAGAGTAAGAAAAGGAGTATCATCATTCATATTTCGGATATATTGCTTGCTTAGCTCATCTATTTCAGTCCTTAAGCGCTGCAACTCCTCTCTCTTGGTTAACCTAAGATTTAATCCATTCATGTCTACTCTTGATGCGAGACCGGCTGGAGCCAATAATGACAGAAGGCATTGAGTGCATTGATTATATAATTGAAATAAAAGGGGAAAAAAGGTTGAAGATTTTAATATAGATGGTAAGCATGCTTGATTTTTTTTTTTTTTTTTTTTTTTTTTTTTTTTTGTCTTTGGATAACTAGACATATTAAAAAAGGTGGTATAGTTTTTAATTGATTTTTAAACTCCTTATGTGTATGCATATGAAGTTTACATTATTAACAAAAAATAATGAAAAAAAATAAGAATATTAAAGTAGATTAATATTAAAAGTACTATAAGAATGTGTTTATTCGACACGCGCTATAAATAAATGAATAATTATGAGTTAATTTCATTTTTGGTCCTGAATTTATAGGTGGTAGTTCACTTTTAGTCCCTTTTTATTAAAACATCCATATTTGGTCCTAATATTATTGTGACATGACCAATTTTGGTCCTCCTTCAACAAAATCGTTAAAATGACGTTAAATACAATGGCATTTTGATCTTTTTTTTACAAAGTAAGTTGATCCACTATATTTTTATTTTTACTTTTTTTTTAAAAAAAAAATTCCTATTCGAAGACCGAAATGCCCTTGCATTTATGATAATTTTAACGATTATGTTGATAAAGGACCAAACACGGTAGTGCCACAATAATACTAGGACCAAAATGGAATATTTTGAAAAAAAAGGGACTAAAAATGGAATGACGGCTATAAATCTATGACAAAAAATGGAATTAACTCAAATAATTATCATATATACCATAACAAATAAATTTTTTCTATTAATGCCTTCCAATCATCTATCAGCATAGAGAGTGTTGTGTAGCATAGATTTAGAAAGATGGGGAGATATGACATGTGATATGTTATAAAATCATTTATAATTTAGTAGTAGTAAAAAGTTCTAGCTATTTTGAGTTTTTTTTTTTTTTTTTTCATTAATATCCAATAATAACTACTTAGTTTTATGGCTGTTGTTAAATAAGTTTTTTAGTATGTTACAATCAAGTCCATATTTAACTAGTGAATTAATCATTAGAGTTTGTGTTTGAAAGGGAAGTTTTTTTCATCCATATTCGATCAACCAATTATTTGAAAACAATGGAAAAATAGTTTAATTGAAAACTATGAACGTGGTCATAGCATCTCCAACCAAATTTAACAAAAATATCCACCAAATGTCATATCAAAAGAAATATTCTTGCATAAAATTTTATTCATCTCCAAACTATTACACAAAATGTTATTCTACACTAAAATCATTTAATTTGGTTTCCCAAAATTTAAAATTTTATTACTTCAAATTAAATTAGTCTAATATAAAATATATTTTGTGATGTAAATAATAATATTTATAAAGTATAATTTAATTTTGGATGTAATCATTTTAATTTGGTTAAATTTATGTTTTATGTAGTTTAATTTTAAATTAATTTATATTCAATTTTAGCCGTGTTTTAATCGTCTTGACAAGATTTTTCAAACCATGTAATTAATGTTTAATAATATAAAATATATGTATAAGTATTTTTTAAAATATATATAAATACATAAAATCAAAATAAGTGATACAAAAAGATTTTAAAAAATAGGACAAAATCAAAATAAAATATTAATATTGGGCATCTATTTCTTGCGCATCGCGCATAAAAAAACACTAGTAAAAATTAATAAGTATGAATAAAGGTTATACTGTACCCTTCATTTATATCTATTTTTTTCATTATATTTTAATATATTATACTATAAGAGTTATACTATGCAATATTTTGGTCAAAAATACTCATATCGTTATAATGTAATTGGTGTTATCATGCGCATGCATCCACCATATATTTTCTTATCTTATTCAATGATAATAATATATAGACATTATATATTGGAGTACTATTAAAGTTATTTCATAAATATAAATATCAAATCTATAAATCTATAAATATATAAAAGACCCAAGATTCCAGCCAATTAGCATCTTCCATTTTCCCACCCAAAATTTACGGCATCATATTAGTTTTTTAAAATGTTTAAATAAATGAGCCATTTCAAAACAATGTAACTCCCGCCTATTTGTGTGTTATTTTAGCATGAATTATAGGGTAATGGCCTATTGTAGAGTTAGTAGTCTCATTTGTTTGAGGTGGCGTGTGGGTTTAGTTTACTGGTAGTATGAGAGGCTGTCACAATGAATTGTAGACACCTTTAAGGATCGAACCCTTAAGTTACCTTTATTTTTGTTTGGAATGGAAGATGGTTATGTATTTATAATAATTAATAAACAATAATCTCTAAGCTATATTGTAGATTAGGATTAGTAGAAATTATTGAAATTCAAGAGTAATTGGGAGATTTTGATCGACTTCAGGACACTTTCATTCTTGTTTAAATTGCATATCTAAATAAAGTATTGAAACATTATATTCAAGGATTAAGTAATTAAATTCCAATACCTCAATTCTAAAGTTTTAAAATGAAATTTGTCTTACATAATTACGTGTGACCCTCAAACTCTTGCATCTTTTTTCATCTTTATGATTTTCTACCCACTACTTTGCATTGCAGGCTTCCTCTCCACCATTTAATTCCTATACTTACTTTTTACATAGTTATGTTTACCTACTTTCGTGTACTCATTCCCACAAGCAAATTTTTTATTCAATTTCACTAGTACGTCCTCCTTCTCAACGTATTCATAATTATTGAATTGACAACTCAATATGCACCTTTCCAAAGATGAAATGTTGATGGTAACCTAATAAGCAATAAATGTTTAGATAGTCAATAATGTATGAATGCATGATTATATTCCAAATGTCAATAAACTTGTGGTCTAGTGACACGAAGTGGCTCTTGCAAATGAGAGATCATGGATTTGAGCCCCAGTAGGGACGGTATTGACTCTTTGTGCTTCAGTGGGTTAAAAAATAATTATGAACAGATACTACACTGTAACAGAGTAGAAACTACAAATAGGAGAATAACACAAGTTTGAATATATATATTTTGTAATAGGAAAAAGTGTCAAATAGACCACTGAACTTGTCGCTTTTGTGCAATTGGGCCATTGAACTTAAAAAGTGTGCAATTCAACCATCAAACAAGCAAAATTTGTGCAATTGGACCATTTTTACAAAATTTTTTAATTCAATTTGTGCTTTTGTGCAATTGGGCCATTGGCCTATTTGACACTTTTTCCTTTGTAATATAATTTAAAAAATTCACAAACACATATATATTACAATGCAACAAAGAGAGTTAGTATTTAATTATTTTACTTATTTAACACTTTGAATAATATTGTGGTGTAGGACAATAGTTGTAAGCTATGGCAAAAATATTTAATGGTATTTCCTTTTTCATGTGTACAACTATTATCTACTATTTAACATTACATCAACAATTTTGGGAGAAAGAGAACCTTTTATTCAATTCTTCAAAAAGTGGAACCTTTCAATTAATTAAAGTATGGACCAAAAATTGCGCCCAAAAAAAAAATCCTTATATACGTTATGTAATAATAAATAAAAAAAATGGAGGGGTAAGTGAAAAGAGGACTAAAACTAATGCATATATGTATGTATTGGTTGAGAAAGTTTGTATGAACAGATGCTGTGATAATTAATCTACATTATCACAGAGTCAATAATATTTTAAAAAAAAAATGTATTGGTATAGGAACGCATATATGTATGTATTGGTATAAGAAAGTTAATGCAGATGGATTGAAATGGAACGGGGTTGGTAAACATAATTTTATGTGAAATTGAATATTGCTAGCAATCTATATATATCTCTTCTCTCTCCTAATAAGTCACTGGACTACAGAATGGGAATATGGGAAAGAAATTGAAGTCAAAATTAAGTATGGTACCGTATGGGTGCACCACTCGAATGAAAGCTTAGAAAAAAGTTGAATCCAAGCAAAAATAGCCTATGCATATAAATGACTGAAATTAATGTCAAAAGTTTATGGGGATCCATTAATTGTAAGAAAAAATTGACCATTAGTAATATAATGAATCCTTTAAATCCATCTGCATTTGAAATTTAGTGAAGTTTTTCTTTCAAAACTTTAAATTGTTACTATTAATTATTACACTTCTATTATTTAATATTATCAATATTAAAGTGTTCAAGTTTGTATAATAATATTCGTAAAATACAATTCAAAGTTAATGACTCGGAATTACCTCTCGGATATTAACTTCTGGCCACTTAACTTCCCAGTTCCGAAATTGGGTACTTTTTGGTTCCAATTGTACATAATATTCATATTTCTCAATTTACTTTCTACCAAACTAAAATAATATTCATAACTCCAGAACTCCAAATATTATTTAAGTTTTCATGGTAGTCCACTTGAAACATTAATCTCCAATACTATATAAATTTTCAACAAAATGTACAAATAAGTTTAAATTTATAATAATAATAATAATAATAATAATAATAATAATAATAATAATAATAATAATCTTTTTATTTCAAATATATTAAGAGAGCATTTGGTTCAAGGTTTCACTACAAAAAACAAATGCGAATATAGCGACGAATTTAGCGACGGACATATTCCGTAGTTACATTAGCAATGGAATAGCGACAATTTAGTGACAGATTTTAATTTTGTTATTAAATGGACATTAGTGACGGATTAGCGAGAGATTTGCGATGGATATAGCGACGGAAAATTCCGTCGCTATTTCCGCATTTTTTTTGTAGTGTTTATATAATAATTAATATGAGTATGATTAGCCAAGACCTTGTGGTCTAGTGACACTCGATTGCACGTGGGTTTGAGCCTCAGTGGATGTGATATTGACTCTTTGTGCTTCAGTAAGTAGGTTTAGAAAGCAAAAAAAAAAAAAAGAGTATGATTATTTTAGATAATTATTTGAAATTCAATTGGTTAATGCTATATATGATATAAAAGTCTTTTTAATGCTACTGACTCTATTACATTGTAGTATCTGTTAAACCTATTGAAGCACAAAGAGTCAAACAACACATTCATTGAGGTTCGATCTCATGACCTTCCATATGGGAGAGTCACTACATGTTATCTGAGTACAAGGTGCTTGGTTAATATAAAAGTCTTAATTAATAAGCAACAAAAAAATTGAAAGAGATCAGAGGTGATGTCAATATGTCACACTACTTGTGCGTTTGTACGTTTGCCCATCACCACTGAAAAACATTAATGCTCTCATAAATGAAAGTTATGAAACTAGTCCTAAAGTCAAATTCTCCATCTCATCTTTTTTCCACTGCACGATATAACTCATCACATGCATGTCACCTTAATGAATTCAAGATCAATTTGTTGATAATAGCTTAGTGCTTTTTAATTTTTCTATTGCTATCAAAATGATAATCCTATGAGGTTTTCTTGGATTTCTTGATAATGGAAATAGCTATAAAGGTCACGTAATTATTAATGAACTTAGGAAATATTGGTGTTAGGACGTTATTTGGGTTGCTATAATAAAGTTTGTTATAGAATATTTGAATTGAGCTGATATTTACAATTGTGGTCTTATGCATGTGTAGAATGGTTGTGGGAATATAATTTTAGCTAGAGTACTTATATCCTTTAATTTTACTACCGCTGTTTTAAATTGGAACGTTCCTCACGTGAATCATATCATTCTATAGCTTTCATACTAGGAATGCAATAGATATAACAATATATAATAAAATCAATAGAAGACAAGAGATAGAGATATATAACCATTAATTATTATTATTTATCCTTCAACATAATATATACCTGATATACCGAGCTCCCATAAATATATAAGTGTATAAAGGATGAAGAAACATTATCGAGTTAATCTAGCATATGTCCCTTGTCTTTGGTGACAATTTCAAATTTAGTCTAGACTTTTGCTTTTGCCATGTAACATCCAGAACTATCATTTTTTGACACTTTTGGTCATTTCGATAACTTTTATGGTCAAATCCTATTTTAGATAATGATATTTTCGTCTCTTCAATTTTTTTATGTTAATTTTTTTACCTATTAATATGTTGATGTGTCATTTTAGGTTAAATTGTATGAATTTGTATTGTTTAGCGATCCAATTGTAATTTTTTAATTCAGTAGCCTAATTGCAATTTGGTGTGTAGTTGGATGACATATTTGGTCATTATTCCTAATTTTTTTTAGTAGTGTAAGCATGATGTATTCATGGTAGTAAAAGACTAACATTAAATTGATTTGTATGGGTAATTTAAGTTGATATTGGCCAAAGACCTTGTAGTCTAGTGGCACCCGGTGTCCCGATTAACACTCCCACATGGATGATGGGAGTGGGTTCGAGCCTCAGTGGAGGTAACTGTGGACTCTTTGTGCTTCATTAGGTTTGAAAGTAGTTGTGAACATATACTACATTGTAACAGAATCAGTTTTAAATAAAAAAAAAGTTCATATTGACATATAACCTAAAAGTAAATGAACCCCATTATATCATTGTAAATATCTACTCAATTTATTAAAGAAAAGGCAAATGACATATAATAAATTCTATCTCTAACATTCTACCTATATAGTAGTGAATATAAGTGCAATCATAAATGTATTGTTGCTAATACTCCATATATTTTTTGTTACGTGTTTTTTTTTTTTTTTTTTTTTTTTTT
>CM008344.1:12501210-12522767 GCA_002525835.2 Ipomoea batatas
CCCCCCCCCCTTTTTTTTTTTTTTTTCTTGTTTTGCTTCTTCCCACCTCCTACCTCTCTCCTACATGGACACAATAAACCACCATGGGGGAGCAACAGATAAGGATGCTCTTAATAGTTTAAGGTTTAGTAGTATTCCTCTTAAAAAGTCTAAGGCATCCTTATCAATGGAGTTTTTTCGCGATTTTTGAGGGGTTTTCGTAAGTGTGATTAGGAAAGGGAAAATGAGAGGGAGAGGAAATAAAAAATAAAAACAAATTAAATTTAAAAAATAAATAAATAAAACATAACGTTGTCATGCACGCCTGACGCGCACAACACCACTTTGCCTTCCTTTAACTTGTCAGAAAATACTGTAGTATGAACCATCATTTGCAAGAATAAGAAATGCATTGAAAATGGTTCTCACACCAGTCCAAGATCAAAGCATGGTTAGAACAACATATTTAACTTTAGCTCAATAACTAAAAGAACAAACTCTGAAATAACTCAAAAAATAAAATCGAGCATTTAAAATAAGTAGGGAGTGAATAACAATTCACCCCGATCAAAATTACTTTATTTTTTCCATGTTAATTTAATTGACCTATGCCGATATTACAACGTCCGATATAATTTGACAATGAGTAATTTAATGAAAATTTAAATAAATATTATGTTTGATTTATATGATATTAATTAGTGTGGTTTTTAATGTATATTCACTAGTCATTAGAGTTTCCTTGTCATTTAAAAAAAAAAAAACTTTCAACAAAAAAAAAAAAAAGAGATCTGCATTAAAAGAAAAATATTTTGCGTAGTTGTTTACAATGTATTCTAATTTTTTACTCTTAATTTTTATTTTTACATACAAAATTTTGTTATAAACAATTGCATTAGGATCCACATAAAAAAAAATAACTTATTAGAATTGGTCACGCCAAAATGTAAATTTGAGGAAAGAAGATTTGAAGGTAAACTCGTAAAATAATTGCGCATCAAAGCATGCATCTCAGGGTCAAATACGTCAGTACGGCAAAACAAGAAAGAAACCAACTTATCCGTATGGACTACTCAACTGTCACAACCCACAACCTCACGGGAATGAAGTTTGAGAAAAAGGATTAGGGATTCATTTTCACCAGCGAAAGTGTGTGAGCAACCTCTCAAAGTGAGGGGTGCCAAAGCAAATGTCTAACTTCTGTGTTCAGTTGAGTTACAATCCGGTCCTAGGGATGGGGCTTCTTGTGCGCAAGCAAATGTCTAATCTCTGTGTTCAGTTGAGTTACAATGATTTTCTCTCAGATACTTTGTCCGGTCCGGGGGGATGGGGGTTCTTGTGCTCAAGTAAAGGTCTAGCATTTGTGTTTAGTTGAGTTACAATAATTTTCTCCCAGATACCCAAAAAAGTCTAGTCTCTGGGCTTGTTTGGTTAACAGCGGTTAGCGATTAGCGGTAGCGGGTTGTGTTAGCGGTTATCAAATAGCGGATTATATTAGCGAGTTTGACTAGCAGAATGTATTAGCGATTTGTAAAAAGATGTTTGGTAAAATTAGCTGTTTAGATTAGCGGTTAACATGTAAAATGACCAAAAGGGTATACATATAATAATATTTAATAATAATAATAATACTAATACTAATACTAATACTAATACTAATACTACTAATAATAGTAATAATAAAAAGAAAAAAAAAACTAAAAAGATGTGGGATCAAAGATCCCACATCGGAAGTTGATAAAGAAAGGGGCGTTGAGCTCCCTTTTAAAAGGGAGCTCAACGCCCCTCATTGCTCTCTTGCCCATCCCACACGGGATGGGCAAGTGAAGAGAAGCCTGAGGCTTCTTCAATCAGGCTTCTATTAACATAAATTATTATTTTTTTTTAAATAAAAGGGAGGGCGTTTTGAACGCCAACCCCAAACGCTGCTATTAGCAGCGTTTGGGATTTCAGCGGTTTGCTCCAAACCGCTGCTCCAAATCGCTGTTAACCAAACACCTTCTTTAGCGGTTTGACCAAGTCAAATCGCTAAAGTTGGTCAAATCCGCCAAAATTTGGCGGATCAGCTCTTAACCAAACACACCCTCTGTGTTTAGTTGAGTTACAATAATTTTCTTTCAGATACTTTTTCAGGTCCCAATGTGAAAAGCTTTGGAGTTGGTGATTCAATCTGAGAATAAGAAACAAAATCTACCCTCTGGGAGATTTGCCTGTCAACATCTGTTATCTGACATCTTCATTGCTGGCATTGAAGTTTAGAAGTCTCTAGAAAAAAAACTATTTGTTCATGAATCCAGAGTTCAACACCGCCCATTTGAGTTTTCAAAAAAAAAAAAACACCGCCCATTTGACTGTTCAACTCAGATTCCCTCTCCCCTCTATAAACCACTCACATTCAAATACTCCTCCATCAAGCTGCCTTCTACTTTCTCTCTAGAGCTGTACATATACATATATACGTCATATACGCTCTCGACGGAGTTTGATTAGCTCGGAGCATGAAGATCGGCTTTCGTCAGGGTTGAAAGTTCGTTACCCTGCGAATTTGATTTTATTTCTTCGTTTGGCTTTCTCTGTGTTTAACCGTACTTTCGGTCTATGATTTTCTGCTTTTAACTCTGCTTGATTAATATTGGAAATCTAGGTATGTTTGTTTAATTTGTTTCAGTGATTTTGGAAGTTTAGCTTTAATTTTGGCTTAGAATTTTGATTTACTTGGTGGGAATTTGGTGGATAATAATCATAATATGCCGTGATTATTGATGGAAATCTATGCATATATGAATGTTTCTTAAGTTAGTATCTGTTATTTTCTTGCTGCTTGTTAGGCTAACTTCTTTCTCGTACTCTGTTTTTATTTATTTTAAATAGCTGTTCTCTGTGATTCTAAATGCAAATGGTTGTGTTTGTTTGGTTAACTTCTTGGATTTTTGTTATGGCTATGTGCTGAGTTTTGCATTTAATAGAATAATGTAAAAATGGTGCTATATTTGTGTTATGGAAAACAATTACTATTGTGTTCTACTGCGAGGAGGGTAGTTTTCAGGAAACAGTCAATAGCCTTTTGACCCGTGAAGGATTCCATTCTCTCAATATTGAGCTGGATTATGCATTTTTACCTTTGTGCATTGCTTGGTTACTCGTTTGGGACTAAGTGATGTATAATTTATGCTTGTTACGGGAATGCAAATTTTATTTTTGGCACTACTGAGAATGGTTATTAAGATGTCGAAGTATAGTAGACTTCCTCCTCCTGAATTATACGAGTACTGATCTTTTGTTGATCTCCTACCATAAGTTTTCTGCATTTCAGTGCTTAGGGCATGACAAGAGTTGTTTTGAATTTTGTGTTATAATTGATATTAGATGCCAAGGACTATATACCTTTGAAGTAATGATCATATTTTTGCTCTAGAGTTTTAGGGAAACAGGACTTAAATCATCGCTGCTAGATTGGGTGGGAGTAAGGATGTAAGGCACTAAGGCCTGGTTGGGTTTCTGTAACTAAAGTGGTGTTGATATGATATTAAAGGATTCTATAGTTTTCATACTTAAGTGACGCTCAAACATTTGGGATTTTGTTCTAATTGCTTTTTCTGAACTTGTCATTGTTAAAATGATTCTTTAGTACCTTTTATTTCTGTCCAAAAGGAAATTTCTGAGAGAACTATCCTTTTACCAAGGATAAAATTAATTGTTCATTTGTTCTGAATATAAAATTTTACACAAGTTACTCTAACCATATGGTCTGAGTAGTATGTTCAGTAATTTTGTAGTAGGGCTGTGATCTCTTATTCATTTGTAGGAAAAAAATTACACTTGCTGAATTCTTGTTAGTCTGAGCATTTATATATCCAGTACAAAGTGGAGTTACCCTGAAATCAAATGCAGGTTAAAATAAATACAAAAGTGAAGATATTTGTGCTTGAAACTAAATGACTCCTATTGGTCTTGTAAAGCTATGCTTCGGGTAGCACCTGTACTTAGATGCCCAGCTGTGGATATTTATATTTCTTATGTTTCAGAACTCAGAACAAGAGCAATTTTGCATGAATTTATGATTAAGCTTACCCATTTCCAATCTAACAGAAGACTAAGAGGTTTTTTTTCGATCATTTCGAAGAGTATTAATGGCAGCCAAGCTGGCTATAGTGTATAGATGGTTTCTTCATTGGTGTTTGACATCCTTTATTTCTCATTTGTTCGGTCATTGCTCACTGTGACAGGAGCACATAGATGATGGCCTTAACTTTTTTGAGATGAAAGCATTAACTAGTTCTTGTGTGTTTCTAATCTAAGAGTTTGCACTGTTCTCAGCTTTTGTAGAGGTTACTTTCATTTTGGTATGATAAAAGTTTAGATGCCCTAGACAAAGTGATCAGTGTTTGTTCTTACATTTTGTTAAACAGCTATAACAAAGAATCTGGACATTCTCTTATGATTTGCTTTTGCAACTTAATTCTTTAGAACTACAACTGAAATTTTTATGCACGTGAACAACAAACAGCACCTGTAACTCTTCTGAGTAAAATTCGTATGGATGTGAACAACAAGAAACACCCATAACTCTTTCACATGAAACTCTCACGCATGCAAAAACTAGAAGCATCCACATGTAGGAAAGAGTTTTGCAGAAAGTTATATGTGAATTTGACAAACATTTCCTTCTGCCACAAAGGAATATGCTATTCCAACCTCTTAGAAAATAGACAAGCATAAGCAATAATCCATGAGAGTATAGATTCTTCTATTTTGGAATGTGGCATTTACAAAGAATTTTGTGGGAGGTTTTCTCATATTGAAGAAGAGGTGGTGAAGAATGCGGACAGAGGTAGGATTGTCCTTGATGGACAATGAAACTTAACTATCTCTATAATCCCTGCCACATTTTCCCTTCATTTGTTCTCACTGTAAGAGCATGATTGACGTTATTATCCCATTGGTTTGACCATAGGTTGGACTGTCTATCAGTGATGTTTGTTTAGATGGACTTTTGACTTCTCCAACAATCAAGTGCGTGCAATGGTTATTATCCACTGCTGGATGCTGATAGATTTTGTTGGGGGTTCAAATAGATGTGCATGTTTTGATGAATTCTCCTCAATGGAGTTTGGAGCAGTTCAATCTTAGTTGGAATTTGTTGGTGCTGATATGATTTGGTCTTCTGCAAAGTGTGAGAGAGCACCATTTTGTGGGTTACTTGCCACGTATTTTAGGTTCTCAAAATTTTCCTTAACTTCAACCTCAATGCAGGTTCTAACCCATTTCCAGCTATCACTTAATAGTTAATTTCATCTGCATGAGACGATGTCTGAACTAGCTTCTGAACATTCTGGTGCCCCACGTCTTGAGCAAATAACTTCACAAGTTGTGGAAAAAGAAGAGAAGACTGTTGGTTTTGGGGAGGCTTCTCAAGAAAGCAACATGTACAGGGGAGAATCACTCCAGGAAAATGTTAGTGGCACTGAAGCCCTTGATAAAGGGTACATGAAATACGGGTACAACATCTTGGCATCTTTCTAGTTAATTAATTTGTGTTATTTGAATTTTCAATTACATACTGACTTTTATCTAGTTTGTATACTTTAGAGTATTATGTTTATCTGTTCATCATCATTAACACGTTTTTATTCCACTTTTTCTTAATGGGGTAGCTGCTCTCATTATCAGCGAAGGTGCAAGATTAGAGCTCCTTGCTGCAATGAAATATTTGATTGCCGGCATTGTCATAATGAGGCAAAAGTAAGTTTTATTCTTTGTTTTGTGTGAATTACTCTTGATTGGATGTAAATTAGTTATTTCCTGTGATGCAGGACTTCTTACCATGTATTTTTTCATGATTTGATCCATTGGATTCCCTGTCATAGAACCTCTCTTCTGCTCAGTGCCTTTTTTTTTGGAGTGTGCAGAGTCATTGATAATAATCTTTAAGCACTTAATGTTATTTTTGTTCTAGTTTTCTTCTTTAGTCATTTGATAATACTAACATCGCAAACTGTTGTGCAGAACAATATTGATGTTGACAAAAACCTTAGACATGACATCCCCCGTCATCAAGTGAAATGGGTATGCTACTGTACTAGTTTATTTCTGTTGCAGCTTTTCCCCTTTGTTATCTTCCATTGTAACAGAAATATGTCTTCTATTTCAATCTTGCAGGTTATATGCTCACTTTGTAGCACTGAACAAGAGGTTTGGGCTCTTTATTCTTAAATATTTTTATTTCTATTTTATTTTTTGAGAGGGGGAGAGTGAGAGTTGAGTTAGTTTCACTTTTGATCTTATGATCTTTCAATTTAGCAACATTTCACTCTTTAATCCTTGACTACTATTAATTTTACCAAATTTATTATTTTTTGATTTACTAAAAATCAACCATATCAGGTCCTCACTTTTGACTAGACTTGGTCAATTCAAAAAGATTGATTAATTGATGACTAAAAGTGGAAATGTGTCTATAATTGAGTGAGCAAAACGGGAATTAATTCATATGGAGTTACTTGATTGAGAATGGTTCCTTGATACATCATCTCATGCATCTGAACTAGGGAACTTGCTCTCTCTGATCTCTCTGATCTCTCTGACACTCTTTTTCAGCTCTTGCTTCAACCCAATATTGTTTCTAATGAAGTGATTGTATTGTTACCAGGCTCAGCAAGTTTGCATCAACTGTGGTGTTTGCATGGGGAGATACTTTTGTGAAACATGCAAGCTATTTGATGATGATGTAAGTCAGGATCTTAATAGTAAACTAATCAATGTTCTGTATATTTCGTTACCTGACGAAAAGATGCCAACTTATTGCTATTCTTTTTTCAAAATGCAGACATCTAAAAGACAGTATCATTGTGGTGGATGTGGCATTTGTCGGTATACTTGTGCTTCTCTTAAGCACTAATAATCTCCATTTTCAAATTAATATAATAAATAAATAAATAAAAGATTCTCTTTCATCTCTTCTCCATTTGATTAGTATTTGACTACTTCATAAAATTCATTTTTGTATGCAGCATTATGCTCTTTGAGAAACTTATGCTCATACTTTTTCTTTTCTACAGAATTGGCGGAGAGGAAAATTTCTTCCACTGCTCTAAATGTGGTTAGTATTATTAGTATCTTCCCAACTTTCAATCACCTTTGGCAGTGATACGATAGAATAAAACATAACATGATGTTATCTTACACTGAAATGCATGTATGATCCAGGATGTTGCTATTCAATCATTTTGAAGAATAGCCATCCTTGTATTGAAGGAGCAATGCACCATGACTGCCCTATTTGTTTTGAGGTATGAAAAGTAGCAAATTATCTCTCCCCCTAGGTGATTTGTTAATATATTAAATCAGATCAGTTTCTTCCTTTCTTTTTCAAACCTGAATGAAAATATTAATTGATAGTATCTCTTCGAGTCGAGAAATGATGTTACGGTCTTGCCTTGTGGCCACACTCTTCACAAGAACTGCTTAAAGGAGATGCAGGAGCACTACCAGTAAGTTATGTCCTATCTATAAGGTATCCCATTTTCATTGGTAGCATATAGTTTAACTTATCCCATCATTGTGCAACAGATACACTTGCCCCATTTGTTCAAAATCAGTATGCGATATGTCAAAAGTGTGGGAGAAATTCGATGCCGAGATTGCTGCAACACCTATGCCAGAATCTTACCGGAACGAGAAGGTGATTACTATTTTCTTGTCTGAATCCATCTCCATATCATTACTGTTCTGTTTTTCTATATTATAAGTTAGTTAATTTTGTAATGAATGCTAACTAAGACCATAATCATTTTTAAGGTTTGGATTCTTTGCAACGACTGTGGAACCACCTCAGAAGTTCAATTTCATATCGTTGCTCGGAAGTGTCCTAGTTGCATGTCTTACAACACACGCCAAACAAGAGGGAGATAGATAAATAATGTATTTTGGGTCTAAAAATGGGATTGCACCAACCGCAAGATCTTTGCCAATTCTCATTCACTCGTAAAATTGATGGGAAGCACTGCAGTAAGGACTTGCCAACTGCCTCCTTCAAATGGCGCTGTAAAAGATAAGAATGTCTTTTGAATTGGCAATTTGTGCTTGATATTTCCCACGATAGTTGAAAACCTTATTTAAGTTTGAGACTATTTCTTATAATATGATGCAATATTTCTTTTCCCCTAAACTTGTACACTCTTGAGTACGTATTCCACTGATCAAGCCGTATTAGTTTGAGTCGATAGTAATAGACAATTTAGATGGATTTATCACAATTCGTATTAGGTTGAGTCAATTAATTATTGATAATTTAAATTGATTTATTTCATTGTAATCCTTTGTTGTCTAGTCTCTCGGTTAGAGTCACAAAATGAGATCTCCCAATGCACACTCACAAGTCACAAATAGTGATTGCAAATTTATCTTGTCATTAAAAAAAATTCTAAAACTTTTGTTGAAGTCATCAATGAGAAGCTAGGTGAATGATCATTTTTATAAGGTAACAATATCTGTTTTATACTTTTTCGATCTTTTTAAGTTTAAAGAATTAATGCCCTCAACACCAATTTGATCCTGTGATCATTTATTTAGAATGGTAACTGAAATGTCATTATTTTTTTATTGTCATGATTACATGTTATTTAGACCTGTCAATTAGTACTCCAAAGGCCAAGCACCTTGTGCTCAAATGGCATGTAGTGGCCTCCCTCAAATGAAAGGTTATGAGTTCGAGCCTCAGTGGAGGAGATATCGAAATTGACTGACTCTTTGTGCATACTACAATGTAATAGGGTTAGTTGTATTAAAAAAAAAAAAAAAATTAGTACTCCAAAGACCACAATAAAGAGTAAAGACTAATCCCTACGTTGTTGAGTGAATTTGCTTCATTAAAATTCTTATATAAATAAAGATGAATTTTTTTATTTAATTAACCAGGTGAAAAGAAAATACATAGGAAACACATATAACATGGATCTCAGTACTCGCAGGGCGAGGGCTGTCTCTAACATACATAAATACATAATTGAAAGTTGAAAGAAAGGCTTAAAATGCCTCCTGAGTTGCAATAGGAACATGGGTCCTAACTATGAAAAATGTGTCATAAATAAAGCCTGCAAGGCCACCTCCGATGAGCGGTCCAACCCAATATACCCAGTGATCGGTCCAGTTTCCACTGACTAAAGCAGGCCCGAAAGATCTTGCTGGGTTCATGGAAGCCCCAGAGAATGAGCCACCAGCCATGATGTTTGCTCCCACCACAAGCCCAGTTAGGAGTGGGCCCAGTCCCTCAAGATTCCCCTTCTTGGGGTCCACAATAGTAGCATACACAGTGAAAAGTAGGGAAAATGTCAAAATGATCTCCATTATAACTCCTTGTCCGTACCCCACTCCACTTGCTAGGGTATGTGCTGGAGTTGTCTGCAAATTCAACCCAATTATTATTACTTTGCTTTTCACTTTAGTTTGATTTGACTTTTACCTGATAAATTATTCGGTAGACTGAGGTTCACCTTACAAGATAAATTCAAGTTTAAAATACACAATTTAATATTGAATGTTTATAATTTACATATTGAATGTTCATAATTCAAATCGCGAACGTTCAGTATGTAAATTGTGAATACTCATCATGTAAATGAACACGTGTCTACCTTACGAGGTGGACTCAGATCTATAGTATAAGTATTGCTTTTACATTGGGCTTGAGATTAAAAAATAATCAATTAGAGTTGTTATACCATGAGCTAGGGTCCACATTGCAAGGTGGATCTTGGTCTTAAACGACATTGAATTGTCTACTTTTAGTATTAGAATTGTGAACTTTCAGGAAGTAAATTGTGTTTCTAAGTCAAAACACATAACAACTGTACTAAAATTTTAAAAATATTAAATTGTGTATTTTTAGTGTTAGAACTAACTGTAGTATTTGAAAGGAAATTGTTGATACAAAACAAGGTAATCAATTATATATATATATATGTGTGTGTGTTCGTAGTATATAAATTGTAAAATTTTAAAGGGTAAATTGTGTATGGGTCCACCTGACCAGGTGGACCCGGATTCACAGGATAATTTGCGAATCAATTAGCTTTGGCTTTAGTACGCACATTTTTAATAGTTAGGGAATCAAATTTGGTAGGTTTTATTTGTCTGTTTGTATTGAGGAGGGGGTGGGGGCTTACCAGTCCTCCAGTGAGGTAAGTGAGCAAGGCACAAGCAGCAACAGAAGCTAATAATTGATCGATGAGATAGAGGAGTGATCGGATAACAGTGATATTGCCACCCATGAGGAGCCCAAGGGTGACGGCGGGGTTGAGATGAGCCCCGGAAATTCGAAGTCCAGCAGAGATCATCACGCCCACTACCAACGCGTGTGCCATGGCAACGAAAAATAAGCCAACTAGGGCGTTCCCTTGTAGTTGGTCTTTTATTTTCAACACCACAAACCAAACACATCAACACATTTATTAATCTTTATATATGCTCCAAAAGGTATGTCGTTAACAACAATAATTTTTTTTTTTTTTTTAAATGAGAACTAAACTTGATACCTCCTAATAAGTTATTGGACTAAGCTAGAAGATGCATGCTAAGCATAAACTTAAATATGTTGAAATAAATATGATTCAGAAGCTAAGGATTTTAATATTATTGTATAATAATGATCCATTTACTAAAGTTGCTCCAAAGAGAGTAGTTAATTAAAGTGATAAAAACACCCATTTAATAATATTATAGTTGAAATTGTCCATTAATCCAACCACTCAAACCCCTTTAAAATTTCTAATAAAATATAGTTAGTTTATCAGTCAATTTTGGCTTATTTGATCACTATTAGCTGTTTGACTTAGTTAAAAAATCAATATAAGTGTTTAATTAATCAGTTTTTTGTAACGTTCAAACTACTAAAATTCAAAAAGCTATTCAAAGCAAGTTTTAAAAGAAATTATACCAAACAGCTAGCAGTTAACACCTAATTTACCAAACACCTTTCTCCAATCAGCTAATGTTATCAATTAGTTATATCCTTTAACTCCAATCAACTAACAGTCATTTACTAAACAGGACCCCCTGATATCAACTAAGAATAATGGATCATATCGCTACAATATAATATCATCAATAACTAAACGCATAAATTTCACTAGTGTTTTAAGATAAGTTAGCTTACCGGTAGCCATTGCGGCTCCAACACCGGTGAAAACAAAGAGGAAGGTGCAAATGAACTCGACAATGAGTGCTTGGATGCAGTCAGACTGCAAAGCCTCACTGCCGTTTCCTAAGGCAATCTTACCCATGCCTCACAAACTTCACAATAACCAGCTTAGCTTGAATTTGATCTGATCGATCAGCCTAGCTAGCTTTGCTTTGTTTTGGTTTGTAAGGCACCTCTTAAGGAACACTAACATGCATATATATAGCCACATGACATTAGCTATCTAGCTGGTTGGCATGTTCCTATACAATAATACAAATACAATAATGTGATTATTTCTTGGCTTCACATATTTAGGCGTTGACTTGTCCAATAATTTCATGATTGCCATTATCAAAATAAATGTATATCGTTTGTTTTCGTTCAAATACTTCATTAGTCTTAACACCATTAGAAAATGTTCATTGTAATCTTATATATATATATATATATATATATATATATATATATTATAAAATTGATCAAGTTAGTCTATGTAACATTAAATAAGAATAAAACGAGTAAAATTAATTACATCATTAGTTAAAGTTTTAACCACGTGACAGTAAATACGTGTTACCGGAATATAATTATGTATTAGTAAAGTACAAATAGTTTAGTACAGTAGTATTTCCTCAGTAGTGAGTTCAGCCTAGTCAAAATGTTCCCCCTTCTCTACAAGTGTGAGCGTCCTCTTATAATCCTAAGCTCAATGACTCTCTGCTTCACCTTCAATGCGTAGTAAGTGGAATTTAGTTAATGCTGAGGAGTCGTTGGAGTGGATGTTAATGCTGGGGAGCCGTTGGAGTGGCTCCTCATCTTTAATGTGTAATAATGCGTAACGGCTTGTTTGTCGTCCGTTCCTTGTCTTCGGGTTAGTGCTGGTGGTCCGGGTCGAATACTGCTTGCCTGATTATTCTGTCACCACCTGGTTAGATGATGACGCAATTGTCAAATTACTTATTTTCTGAGTTAATACTCAAAATGGTCCATTGACTATAGCGAAATTCACAAATTGGTCATCGACTATTAAGTTTAGCAAATTAAGTTCTCAACTATTCAATCCTTACTCAATAAGGTCCTCAACTATTCAATTCTTACTCAATAAAGTTATTAAGTATTCAATTCTTACTCAATAAGGTCATCAATGAAAGGATTGATTTGTGAAATATAATATTGAGTAAGAATTGAATAGTTGATGACTTAATAGGTAAATTAAAATTGATAGTTGATGACTAATTTGTGAATTATGACATAGTCGAATGACAATTTTGGATATTTACTCTTATTTTTATTGTGAAATTACTTATTTATAATATGCTAACATAAAAATACCTGAAATGTCGTTATTAGCCACCCACATCTCAAAATTTCAATTTCCCCCCAACCCCCAAATACAATAATGTGAGTGTAGTTTGAGTATTTAGGTGTTGACTTTTGCATACAATCTCAACACTGGCATTATCAAAATAAATGTATAATATTTTTAATTTGTTCAAGTCATATAATAGAATTTTTTTGGAGTACTATTGACTCTATTACAAGCTAATATTTTTTATACTTTTTCTATCTGTTGCATCTCCTCACTACTGTGATTTGATCCTGTGACCTAGAGATCCTATGACCTTCTCTCAATGAAAACTACAGAGGTGTCATATGAGCATAAAGTACTTATTTTTATAATGTCTTATATTTTACAAAATTGTATATTATACTTTGAAGAGGTATGCAGGACTACAAAATACACAATAATAGTAGTGCATTAATAATATTATAGTATAAGACAATGTCAAAGACTCAAAGTTATCGGTAATATAATCATGTTATTATTAATGACATCTTAATTTTTTAAATATGACATTAAATATAAAGATATAATTTTATCCTCCAATTAAAAAAAGTTGCAATACACCAATTAGAGTATTTAGTTAGTGCTCATGTAATGATGCATGTGTTCTTCTTTTTGCTCCCTTTTTAATCGTCCTTTGACATTTAAATTGTCTACTAGCTGTATCAATCAATTCCTCAATCGAAAGCGTCCCACCTTACATGAACCTTCAAATTTAAAATAAATAAATAAATTTCTTCTTGGTTGGCATTTAGATTCTATGAATATACAATAGCAAAGACAATAGACTTGCAATTATTTAATAATAAAGTAAACATGCGTAATGAATAGACTAAAGAATAACTAAATAATCGAACTCTTTAGTCAACAAAATGATGTGGTCTAGTGACACTCGATGTCCTGATTTATACTCCCACATGGATGATGTGAGTGTGTTCGAGCTTTAGTGGAGTCAATTATTGACTCTTTGTGCTTCAGTAAGTTGAGAAAGTAGCTATGAACAGATATTACATTGTAATAGAGTCAGTAGTATTTAAAAATAATAATCCAACTCTTTATTTAGAATCAATCGATCTGTCGTTAATGATATATAAAGTAGTCCACTAGGCACGTTATTAATAATTACGATTATAATTTATATTTATGCTCCAAAAAACTTTTGGCCATATACTTTAACCTCATTATAAGAGTACTAGTTATAATGTACGCTTTGCATGATTAAATTAATGTCTAATACGAAAATTAAAATAAATAAATACTTAGTATAATTTTTAAATATTAAATAATTAATATAAAATAAAAATGATTATTTTGAATATAATCAAAATGAGTATTTTTAACTTGTAATAAAATTATAAAAGTAGTAGTAAAGATGAGAATTGTTGTAGATGTTGGTTTGATTTTAAGATATTGATTTTTTTTTTTATTATGAGTTAATGCTGTATGGGGTCCTCCAAGTATAGTGGTTATGTTTAGCCATGTTTAGCCCTAAACTTTCAAATTGATCACCCTTGGTCCTTCTAATCTCAAAGGTCATGTAACATCTTGGTTAATGGTTATGCATTATTTCTAGGTGTTAAAATAGTGCACTGATGCCTCTGATTTTATACTATTATTTGCCCCACAATTTAGTTGGTTTTGCTTCTTATTTTCTTTACCTTGGTGAATTTGAGACTCGTTTGTGTGTTACATTTGCTTAAGCTTAATTTATTCGCGAACGAGGAGCAAAGGAATGATTTTTGGACATCTTGGACAAGTTTCGGGAGCATAGGAATCGACCCAAGGACGGAAAGGAACAGCGGAGCACAAAAGAAGTCAGAAGGCAAACGGAGAAGGCACCTCACGACCGTGAGGTTGCTCGTGAGCCCCAACGCGGACAGCAGCGGGGCACTGCACCTCACGGCCACGATCCCGACCGTGAGGGCGCCCGTGACCCCTACCGTTGTCCAGTATTTAATGACGCATTCTGCTGTTTTTTGGGGGATTCCGAGCCCTAGTTTAGTTTAGCACAATTTTCCTTTTCTTTAGAGTTTTCCATAGCATAGAATAGCTCAGATTTGCATACTTGAATTCGTTTGCAAGCTTGGAATCATGGTTTGGATTGGAATTACTCTTCGAGATTGTTAGTAAAGTTCTTCCTTGTATTCTTTTATTTATTAGATTCGCTGTTATGATTTCAATATTTAATTCTTGCTTTGTTTTGTTTACGTCAATGATGAGTGAGTAGTTCGTTTATGGGTTTAGGTTAGGGATCTATTGCTAATCTTGATGTTCAATTTGTGATTATTGCATAAAAGGATTGAATTATTCACCTAGGGTTTATGTTGAATTGGGTATTGAATTCTACTTGTTATTAATTGATGGTCACAATTGATTGCTAGTTTAGGAGAGGGATTCATTACAACGAAAGTTGGGTGAAGACCTCGAGCCTTACCAATTTCAACCTGATTTTTCCTACTATGAGAATAGGGGTAATTTGAGGGCTTACAATGCTTAGGTGCTTAAGACTATGATTGATGCATCACGAAAGGCGGGCAATCCTAGCCTAGTTCTGTTTATTGATTAATTCTTCCTTCCTTAATTCTGAGATTGTTAGAGCATCAAGATTGCAATACCCCTAATATGACTCATTTCATTATCATACAATTTATTCACTAGTTAATCTGCTTTCCTTTTATTTTCCTATTTTAGTTATTATTTACTTGGATTCTAGTAAATTCAATTACTTTAGTGCCTAGAATTTCTTAGTTTACACAATTACGTGCCATACCCCCAATCCTTAGCGGAACGACATTTATACCCTATACACATCATGCACTAACCAGGCCAAATTTGCATATGCAATCGGGAGATTCTGTACAACCATCCAGGGAAAGGTAGGAGGCCAACCCTCGGCCACCTGTGAGACTGCTGATCGGTTTGCCATCGGTGATCGAAGAAAGGTCGCATGCACGTGACTGTATCTGAGGTGGTAGAGCACGTCCTGTAGGCCCAAGGGCAGGGTCGGGCACTGGAAGTGGTCCCCGAGCCAGTGGACCCTGCTACCCAAAGGCAAAGACGATTAGCCAACCGCGACTGACCCTGCAGTAGTGCGCGGAGGTCCGGTTCGCTGGATAGAGAAAGATGATAACTCTAATCAAGTTGATCAGTTAGTTGACATGGTAATTATAAGGTTTCAAGCTGTATTTTTTATGAGAGTTATCTATTTGAGCATCCTAGACTGGTTTACCTACACTTGCTTTACTAATTCAGTTTTCTTTCCCTCAGGTTTTAATCTAAATTTTAGTAAACAACATAAAAAGCATATAATGCGGGTAATATAAGACACAAGAAATACTTAAACAAGAATGTTACTCCGTATTTTTTCTTTGAATACTATTGACTCTGTTACAATGCAGTATCTGTTCATAATTTCATATGGGAGTGTAACCGGGTGCCACTAGACCACAAGGTCTTGGCTGTTACTCCGTATTTCTCTATATAAAAAAAAACGTTACTCCGTATATTTATATCATATCTATTTCTATATTAGAGCCAATAAAGTTAGGCCTATAATAGAAACTAAAAAATGTACATCAAATTATTTGATAAAATGAATGGTTCAGATTATTTTTATTTTAATATTTTTATGATTTTCCTAGCTTCTTTACCCTCTATTATATTATATTCTTCCGTTAAATAACTCCACATTCTGTTAGTATAAATTTTAGTAACGGAATATTCCGTTAACTTTTAACTTACCCATTAATTTTTATAAGAAATGTTTTAGTTTCGAACCACATCCCAATCAGAGTTGACATAATTGTTGAACATAAACTACGAATATGTTAAAGTATATTATTGAAAAGTAAGTACAACACTCTATTACAATTTAAATAAATTAGTTGCTACAAAAAAAAATACATATGCATTTCTTTAATTTAGAATTCGATGTTTACAATGCCTTTATTCAAAAAAAAAAAGTATTCATTAAAAAAAAAGATATAATTTCATTAGTTATATTGTCTTTATTTTCTACAATTCAAAGATTCCTTACCTTCAAATTCATTAATTAATTATATTCACTAAATTATTCATATTCTTCTTTTTACACTATCTTGTAATTAAATATCAAAGTTATAATACAAAATAATGTTATATATTTATTTACCAAGTATTATATTAATAACATGGGAATTTTTTTTAAAAAATATTTTGAAGTCAATATATTAACTACTTAGGGAGGATTTGTTGGAAAAAACGACATTCAAATAACCCAATAAATTGAAGCGGGAAACTACCCCGTAATATTTTTGGACTACATCACAGTTGTCCACTTTAAAGGTAAATCGTACTCCCTCCGTCCCGAAATGAATGTCTCATTTGCTTTTTTGCACGCTTTTTAAGAAATTAAAGTAAATGTGATGTGCTTTCCAATTATGTCCCCAACTTTTTCACTTTTGGAAATAAAAACAATAAAGAAAAAAAAAAGTCATAAGGGTAAATTGGGAAAAATAGAATGATGGTGATGTTCAATTTTGGAAGGAGGACAACATTTTGTAACAAACTAAAAAGGAAAGTAAGACAGGTAAAATGGGACAGATGGAGTATTTCTTTATTAATATGTTACACTATCTTGTAATTAAATATCAAAGTTATATATAATACAAAATAATGTTATATATTTATTTACCAAGTATTCTATTAATAACATGGAAAAAATTAAAAAAAAAATAATTTCAAGCCAATCATATTAACTACTTGGTTCCTTCAAAAAAAATATAAACTACTTGGGGGGATTTGTTGACAAAGAAGACATTCAAATAACCTAATAAATTGAAGCGGGAAACTACCTCGCAATATTTTTGGATTACATCATAGTTGTTCACTTTAAAGGTAAATCGTATTTCTTTAATAATATGATTTAAAATGTATAAATTTTTATTACGAAAAGTTGTATATATTTATACTATCATTTTTAGACTAAGTATTTAGACTAGCGTTTTTACAAAATTGCAAACATTTATTTTAGTGACAATTATAATCAACTCCTCATATATTATCTTACATTCATATACTTTGAAATTTGAATTACCGATTTAAATAAACAAATTCAACATTCAATTAAATATGCATGAAAAACTTTCAATTAAATAATCTTGCATTGATATACTTTGAAGTACTTATTTAAAAATAAACAATAGGCATTATCCTATTCACGCAATGCGCGTGAAAAATTGGTATGTAAAATAAATTGAAATCATTGTGAATTCATTATAATTCACGTTTAAAAAAAAAAGATTTAACATAAAAACTTTGAGGGTGTCCACGGATAAACTCACTCTTATATAATAGTTCATAATCATAAAGTAAAAGTAAATCATTTTAGAGAGACCTTATGCGATAAGCTCGACCGAGAAGGCTTTTGCAAAAATCAAACATGTGATCATAAATGAATCGTACTTCATACATTCACTCGGGTACTCTGATCTTTAGGGGAGGAATTTTTTTTTTCTTTTTTAACTTGCAAAACAAAAAGAAAATACATTTTTTTATATCTAATAAAAATAAAATAAAGTAAGAAATCATAAAAAATCTCATCAGGACTTTATTTATTTTTCTGGGGAGAAACGGCTATAGCCCACAGACGTTGGCGCAATTAGCAAAGCAATTCTCCAATTGTGCACCATCTGCCAAACCAATCATATCGCAAAATAAATATAATGCCAACTTTCTTCAAAAATATATATATAATGCCAACTTTAATAGTAAAAAGAAAAAGAAGTTAAATGATTATTCGAGTTTCCTTCTGAACGTTATTTTCAATCAATAAAAGTTGCATTTCATTAACATGCGTGGTCTTAAAGTTGCACTTCATTAAAAAAAAAAGTTTGTGAATGATTTTTTTTTTTGGAAATAAAAAATAATAATGGGCTACAGTTTTTAATATATTTTTTCATTTTTATTTGTCCATAATATTTTGACACGTGGGGTGACAAGAGTTTCTCTCTGACATAGATATCCTAATTATTTTTACATTTTTATTTTGTATATACTTGGTCCAAGCCTTGATTTTAAATGATATTAGTCTAAATATTTACTTAAAATTGAGTATATAATTTTTTTTTTAGTGATCAGAGGAAATTCACAGTCACTATCGAGGTTGTGCATGCACTAGGTAAACCCCACCTTGTGACTTTAGATGACAAAGGATCACAAGATGGTAAACTAACCTAGGTTGCCCATAGCTGACCGGATCAAACCAAGAAGGCCAATAGGCCGCTCTCGCTAGGAATCAAACTTGTAACATTGTGGTCATCCTAACTAACGTAACTTGGCTGCTCGAAAATGAACATGTTTTTTTTTTTTTTAAATTTTAGTTTATAACCAAAATCATCCATCGATTATGCCATAATTCACAAATTAATAATCGATTATCAATTTTCTCAAATTAAGATCTTGGCTATTTAATTCTTACTCAATAAAGTCCTCTGATAGTCAACTTATTAGGTAAAAATTAAAATATTGATGATTTAATTTGATAGAATTAATAGTGGACAATTATTTTGTGAATTCTGACATAATTATGGTACAATTTTGGTTATTAACTCTTTTAGTTTGATATTTGGTAAACATGTACATTAGATGTGACGTTTACGTACTATGTTAGATTTTTTATTTCCTACTTTGTTTGTTTTTTTCCTCTGAGACATTATAGGCCGGCAAGCAATGAATTGAAAGCAATATAGCTAGTGATGTTATTCCACCAAACGATGATGATGAGTATACTTTCATTCCTTGCTTTAAAGATTTTGATTGATGAAAAATATAGGTGAATATTTCCTTATTGAATTGGTTTTAACAACTTGATTATTATTAATGACAACAAGTTTACATAGAAAATAATAATTAATAATATAAATAATTAAATGATATTCCATCTGTCTCATTTTATCTGTTTTACCTACTATTCATTGGTCAAACTAACAATTTCTTCTTGGCTTATTTCTATAAATATTTTCTTATAATTTTTAAATTTAATTTGTTGTGTTTAATAGTACGTAGTTTCTAAATATATAAATGTTATATATTAATTCTAAACTTAATACTATGAAAAATTAAATAGTTCTACTATATGTACTCTCAAATTCTACTCTCCCACTTTTACTCCCTAGATGTTAGACAATGATCAGTCGTTATACTCATATACTGTGGACCATGGGTCATGGTTGATAATGCAGTTGTGTTGAACTGATACTGCAGTTGTGTTGAAAGGATACTGTAGTTGCGCGGAACAGAGGCCGTGTCATCCATCTGGAACTGTAGTTGTGTTGAACGGATACTGCAGTTGTGTTGAAAAGATACTGCAGTTGTGTTGAACTGATGAATGGCCTCTGTTTCGTGCAACTGCAGTTTCCTTTCAACACAACTGCAGTATCTTTTCAACACAACTGCAATATCAGCTATGATCATGGTGCACAATATAATTTACGAACAATGATAAGTTATTTTTATCTTGTAGATCTAAGAAAAATGTCTACATGAAAAATTGGGAGTAAAACTGGAAAGCCCACATAATAATTTTTAAAATTAAATTGTAAATAACTTTAGTTAAACATTATTAAAACTCGGCATATAAAATGGGACGGAAGGAGTATATAGTATGGGACGTACTGGTGATTGATGGAAAGCAAAGTTGAAGAGAGCAACCGATCTGGCAATAGTTCTGGTACTGCGCCCCGACTGGGGAACGCAGCTGTTCAAGCAGCCAATATAGCATGGAAAATTCCCGCCTCCGGCTACGGCGGAGCTCCGGCCAAGCAAAACACACTGATTATAACATCCTCCCCAACAAGTATACAAATTACCATTCTCTGCAAACTGACCTTCAACCTGCATCATCACCAACATCAAACCCTGCATGGCCATCAAAATCAGAACCTTAATACTCATTATTCTAGCTCGCTCAGCTCCCACGTTCCACTGCCACTGCCGCACCTTTTTGTTTTTGTGCATGCATGCATGCTTTGGATGAGGCCAGGCGGGTGCATTAATATATATTGAAGACCGGGTAGGGGTACATGTAATTGTTATACCATGGACCAGGTTCATATTGTATTGTGAACCTGGTCAAAAAAATTCTGTATTTGCAATTGACATATTTTGTAATTAATAGGTACATAAGATGTCGGTATCTGCAATTAATAATTTATTTGTCCGTAGTTATCATGTTATGTATTTGTAATTACCATTGTCGACTGTAGGTACAAAATCTGAAAGTTATTTTTGAATTAAGGTCTACAATGCAAGATAGATCCTGATTTAAAGTATAATTAATGCATGCGAGCCAATTACTTTTAGTGGGTACGGTGTCAAGCAACACGTGGACCATAGTCTCTTTTATAAAGAGAAAATGAAATTCGAATCTATAAATGGCCTTTGGCATGTGGTTAGTTCTGATATCAAATTAAAGCATGTGCGTCGTCTTAACTAAATGCCTAAGCTAATATATAGTTGAACTGCACATTTATACTCCAAATTCTACTTCTTCACTTTTAATTTATTCTTTGATGTGAAAAATAATAATAAATTGTTTTTATCACGTAAATCCCTAAAAGGTGTTCACATCAAGAATTTAAAAGTGGGGATAGAAATTGAGAGTAGATAGAAAATGAGAATATATATACATAGTGTTTTTCTTTTTTTTTTTTTTTTAGAGAAATACATGGTATTTTTTATTATATGCTCAACATGGAGTATGTCTAGATCATTAATTAAATAATATTCACCCCAACTAACTTTATAAGCGGTATTCGCTCGCTGCATTTATGATTGCCTCTCGATCTTCTCTGAATATCTAATCCGTAACAGAGAGTAATAATTTCTTACTTACTTTCTCATCAGTTGCTTACCTAAGTTGTTGGTGAAATTAAAGCTTTAATGCTGGCCAAGCTAAGATGGACATTGTATTCGACAATGAAGTAAATGTTCCCCATGCTTCAACTGTTCTTCTTCGACCTATCTAGCACTTATTTTCTTGTCCTTAATTGCAGAGATCCCATACACGTGTCAGAA
>CM008344.1:12664535-12675422 GCA_002525835.2 Ipomoea batatas
ATCCTGCACTTTCATTTGGTTAAATAGGATGATTTCCAACACTGTTGATTATGATTTGAAATTGCCTTTCTTGTTGTGATATTATTGATAATGTAAACTCGACAAGGGAGAACATATGCTATGTTTTGGTGTCAAGTCCCCCATTTACCTTTGTAAAAATAAAATAGCTTTGGGTTTCCGGGGTGGGGTCAGCAGGTGCACCTTTTCTGAAACAACAATATCTGCTTGAGACTCCCCAGGGGTCCAAATCGCTCCTTAGTTCTCCAAGTATGTCATACTCCTTCCAATGATTCGTTGAAGGGTCCAGGCCTCATGATGGGGCCCGGGTTCTCTCGCATTTAGAGGAATAATTTGCTAGCCGTGGCCTAAGTTCGTCGGGGGGTCCATGAGGCAGGCCTTGCTAAGGTCGGTGTAGTCCACGCACACCCTCCAGGCGGGCGACTTGGGGGCAGGGACCACGTTGGCGACCTACTCGAGGTATTTGATACTTTCACCCAACTACCAAACATGCAAAATACTTTCACCAAAACTCATTACCCTTACTAAGTATTTGATACTCATACCGATTCCGATTCCCATGTGCGAACCAAACACACCCTAAATATGATGCCGCCAATACTTTGAATGTAACTTTTTCAGTGCAATTTTAAATGATTATCTTGATCAACATTAATGTTTAATTTGATGATTGCAATGGGATTCGATCCCACAACGTGATCTGAAGTTGGTGTATGAATTCCCCACGTCAATTGAAGTAAATATTACTCCGTAATTAATGGTGTTCCTATAGTATGGTTGGTTGAGCACTGCAGACGTGGTAATGTTGAGTGATGGAAACTTTGAACAAAATTCTAAATATCATACCTACAATTGCTGGTGAAATTTATTGGACTTCAATATGCGAGTTATTATCAAATTAATTATTCATAACCAACAAATAAAATAAGATTTGATTATGATTCTATTGCAACATATTTGGGAGGCAGTAATAAGGCAAATGATTGTGTGCACCAGTGTTATGTGAATCATAACAAAAAGTATATTTTTAATATACTAAAAGTATATTACTTGTATACTCAATGTATAATTGTATATTATACAAAATAATGTCCTTTTAGTATTTAAAGAATGTATTTTTTTTAAATACAATGTACATTTTTAATATACTAAAAGTACATTATTTGTATACTGAATGTACATTATTTGATAGTATGATACACACAATAGTTGTTCCCACTTTGTTGATATACACACAATGTACATTATTTATATACACACAATGATATATATATCAGTGTTGCAAAAATCTCGTCTAGGCGCCGATTAATCTCTACCTAGGCGCCAGTCGACCGCCTTAGTGTATCACATTAAATGGTGGTCTAGGCGGCTGGCAGGTTAGGCGACCGCCTAGGCCGCTTAGGCACTGACCGCCTTGGCCTCCTAGGTATCGACTGGCTGCCCAGTCGGCAGATTAACTATTGTTCTTTTTCTTTAATGGGTTATTTCACTCAAAACATCATTTTGAATTAAATAATCTTAAATTGTACAAACTCTATATATTTTTTAGGTTAATATTTAATATTTTAGTATTAACTATTAAATTATTATATAATTTATAATTATTAGTCTTTAAAAAATAAAAAAATACACGGGCGCCTAGGCGCAGATTAATCCCCGCCTAGGCGTCATAGGCACTAGGCGCTCCCCAAGTGTCCGAAGAGCGCCTAACAATTTTTTCAACCATGATATATATATATATATATATATATATATAGGTTCTTCAGTTATACCCATAAATCTGTGATACAAACTTAGTCCCTGAATTATATGTGTGACCATCTTTAACCTCTAAGTTATGTATGGAGTGGATTTTAGTCTTTCAATGACCAAATCAACCACTTTATCAAGTGAAAAATTAGTGATAAAAGTAGTCCTTAAGGGACTAAAATCGTCACTCCGTGAATAACTTAGGGGTTAAATATGATCACACATATAACTCATGAACTATATATGTTTGTACTATGAGTATAACTGAAGGACCAAAAATGTAATTTTTCGTTTTAAAATTTTGTAAACGTTGATTTGACTCAGCCCATAATTTAATTTGTTTTTTACAAATTGTTAAAATGGTTATACAATAGCCAAGTAGGCATCGAAGAACTGCAGTAAAGAAAAGCGTCGACAGCAGGATTCGAACCTGCGCAGGCAAAGCCTAACAGATTTCGAGTCTGTCTCCTTAACCACTCGGACATATCGACTTTGTTGGAAATTTGTTACTTACATATATTTAATCTTATAACTAGTTTGCACTTTGATAATATCAATTTTCATTTCTTGCCCAAAAGATTTATTTCATATATGGTAATTTTCAAACTAATAAATAATATTAATAAACAAACACAATAAATTAATGCATACACACAACATGACAACATGCATGAAACTCAACACATCAACTAATGCCGAATTTTGGCTTTCCCAAATTTTAATATATATGACAAATTCATATAGTTGATAATTTAATTTGAAATAAGTTTGAGTCGCAAAATAATGCTCGTGGTAAATTTGGTTAACAGTAGAAGATAACTTACTCGGTACCTAATATTCAATTGTGTGTATGTGTGTACAGGTTACATCATGTGCGAACGTGTACTGTAGACTAAATAAAACTATCAAATCCAAAATCAATAGTGTTTAAATTAAAATCAATTCAAATTGTGGTGAAATAATTGTAATTATACAAAATTTTTAATTTCGAAAGTGTAGTAAATTAAGACGTATCCTCACTTGAATCATTGCATCGTTCTCATTCAGGAATATAATCTATATCTATACTATTTAATTAATAAAAATAAAATTCTTTATTTTAACTCCCCGCCTAAAACACTCCTATACTATTAAAGTTTGCCTAATATTGTAAAATAGGGTAATACAATTCTTATTCGTACTACAATTACAATTCAAATAAAATATATTCTTTCTTACTTTCCTATTCGTAATACAATTCTATATTAAAATTACTAATCGTAATAATACAGTACAGCAACGTAATCTATCTATACTATTACTAATTTGTAATATTCAGGTTTGCGTAATATTGTAAAGTACATGATAATACAATTCCTATTCATACTACAATTGTACATTAAAATACGGTAATACAATTCATAATACAATATATTCTTTCCTACTTTCCTATTTGTAATACAATTCTAGATTAATTCCCTAATCTATATCTATATCTATACTATCTATACTATTAATAAAAACAAAATCCTCCATTTTAACTTCCCGCAAAAAACACTCATATATTATTAAGGTTTGTGTAATATTGTAAAATATGATAAGACAATTCCTACTCTTCAAAAAAAAAATGATAAGACAATTCCTATTCGTACAACAATTGTTTATTAAAATCTGGTAATACAATTCTTAATACAATATATTATTCCTTGCTTTCATATTTGACTATTCGTAATACAATTATATAGATTAAAATTACTAATCTAATAATAATAATAAGAGATAAAGGTCAAATAAGCCATTGAACTTTTACCAAAACATCAATTAAGCCATTGAACTCGAAAAAGCTCCAAATTAATACATAAACTTAGAAAAAAGATGCAATTAAGCCACTTTTACTTGCTATAGCAGGTTAACATCCGGTCAAAGCTTATTAGGATGCCATGTAAGATTTTTTTTTTACAAATAATTTGAATAGCATCATTTTTGAATCCCATCTCTTCTCCTTAAACCTGCAAAATTAAACAGAACATATTCAAAGATCATGCAAAAAGTAAAACAAAACCATGGATTTTCGAGCTCAAGCATTCCAATTTCAGCAACAATTTTGATTAGCACCATTAAGCAAGTTCCCTCTTTAACGATCAGGCTTAGCTTATTTGCAATTAAGCAGTAATTACTAATTAACAATGCGAGATATAATACACAGTAACTCACAGCAGAACACTCAAAATTGAATCAATTATTAACAAAAAAACATAACCCAAGAACACAGACAAATCCCAGTGATGAAAATTTGAACGCAACAAAGCAAACAACAAAATTTTCCGAAGTACAAAAAAAGGTTCAAGAGTTTACAAAGTGGTGAAAAGCTTGAGAAATTGAACGATAGCGCAAGCGAGGAAAGCAGTGGTAAGAGGGTTGGAAGGCACGATAGATGGCTACAAGGAGTAGGATGGAGCGCCGGCCGATGCATCCCTGCCGTCATCACCTTGTCCAAACTTGGCGAGGATTTCTTTAATAATAAAAAAAAAAATTATTTTTAAAAAATCTGACATGGCATCTTAATAAGTTATAACTTGATGTTAACCTGCTATAGCAAGTAAAAGTGACTTAATTGCATCTTTTTTTCAAGTTCATGTATTAATTTGAAGTTTTTTCAAATTCAATGGCTTAATTGCTGTTTTGGTAAAAGTTCAATGGCTTATTTGACCTTTATCCCTAATAATAATATAGTACATATACTTTCCTAAAAAAAACAAAAAGTAGAAATTGAAGTGCACCTATGTCCACCTTGCAATGTGGACCACTACACAATTTACATACTAAATAATCACAATTACTTTTGAAAAATTCACAATTTGTATATTACAAACACGAGTTAATTCCATTTTTGGTCCTAGATTTATAGGCGACATTCCAGTTTTAGTCCTTTTTTTTTTTTTTTTTCAAAACATCCACTTTTGATCATAGTATTATTGTGGCATGACCATTTTTGGTCCTCCATCAACAAAACAGTTTAAATTTCGTCAAATACAAGAGCATTTCAGTCTTCAATTTTGATTTTGTTTCAAAAAATAAACATAACAAATATAGCGGGTCAACCTACTTTGTATAAAAAAGATCAAAATGTCATTGTATTTAACGACATTTTAATGATTTTCTTGACGGAGGGCTAAAAATGGTCATGCCACAATAATACTAGGACTAAAAGTGGACGTTTTGAAAAAAAAAGGACTAAAAGTGGAATGCCACCTATAAATCTATGACAAAAAATGGAATTAACTCTTACAAACACACAATGTTAACATATATGTAATTGATTACCTTGTTTTATATTCACAAGTTCCTTTCAAATACTGCAGTCAATTCCGATACTAAAAATACACAATTTAATCTTTTCAAAATTTAAGACAACTGTTATGTGTTTTGACTTAGAAATACAATTTACATTCTGAAAGACGATTCTTCCAATGTTAAAAATACATCAGTCAATGGTGCATACAGTACATAAGTTAGATTGGAGTACTCTTGGACACCACTCGTCCAAAATATTCGACATTTACTATTAAAATGGGTTTCTGAGGGTTTCTCCTCCCCTAAAATTCTCCACTAGGCAACTAGGCTAGTATAGAAAAGTGGATTTATTATTCCGCACAGGGGTGCGAGGATTGTGGTGGTAATCTCGCAGGTTCATTGCCAATTTGCCATCCTAAACCCCTTTTCATAAGCTTTCGTGTGTCTATATGTTCCACTCAACCCTAGAACACAAGTCCAAAATCAATTTTAAAAAATATACAACAGAAAAACATCCAACGGAGTCTCTGTTTCTCATTCTAATTTTCTCCTCCCCTCCTTGGCTCCTTCGCTTCACTCTCCCGCTTTGTTTCTCTCTCTCTCTCTCATTTGGTTAGGTAAAATCCATTGTTTATTAATGGAAATAAGAATAGGAGAGTAATATCAGTAGGTTTATGATGGGATTAAAATTCCAAGAAAGGAAGAACACGAAATTCAACCAAATTCTGTGGAGCAAGCTTCTTCTCAACTTTTGAACACTAAGCGAGGTGAAGGTTGGATTTCTCCAAGTTTTACACTCTTCCCTTTCAATGCAATCCGCCTTACATATTCACGCTCGATACCCATGGATTCCACAAAATACCCACATCCCAACTCACAAACTATCCTTCCTCTCTAACTCCACAACCTCTCTTAAACCCTTCACTGCCGCGAATTCTCTCAAGACCCCTGTGAACTTCGGGTGCTGCTTCGGAGAAGAAGAGGACTTCAATCTAGACTTCCCGTTCGCTCCTTCGCGTCTTCCGGTAATAATTCGCCAGCCCAGTGGCATCTCCCAGTACTGTTGGGACGGGAATGAGCTCAAATTGGTATCTCTTGACGGAAACTCACTTACTTTATCGGACTTCTGTCTTAATTTTGAGCAAGGTTTTCAAAGATTGGTTTGCGTGTATGGCTCTGCTGTAAGGAATTTCTTCCTTCCAAAGGAGGTTAGTGAGAATTACTTGGAATATGTGAAGTGGAAGTTCGTACATAGAGTTTTCAGTTCTGCTCTTCAAGTTCTCGCTACGCAGGTATCTCCTATTTACTCCAGCTGTTTCAATTCTTGATTAGTACCGCGAAGTTATAGAGTTTAAATTCTTGGATTTTTAGCTTAGATGATGCAGTTGAGTTGGGAATTTGAATGCATTCCTACTTGTTAGCAGTGATTTTTGTGGTTTTAAAATAGACTATTTAGTTTTGGTATGCCCTTATCAGGCTAAGTATAATAAGAAAAGGAACGGAAATATGGTTGTGTATTTCATAACAGGGAATGTGATATGATGCTTAGGATTTTCTGTTTTAATGTTAAGTGCTTTCATAAATCATAAATCCCAAGTGTCCTGCAGCTTTGGTGAGAATTGGTTCTTATGACTATTCTTGATTTGTGAATTCTATCTAGGCAATGTTTCGAGCAATTGGGGTTGGCTATTCTCGTTCACTTCCATCTGCAGCTGCACTCAATTGGGTCTTGAAAGATGGGCTTGGACGACTTTGCAGGTGCATCTACACTGCTACTCTGGCATCTGCTTTTGATACCAATCTCAAGGTATAGCGTTTGCTTCCATCATGTTTTCTTTTTGCTCATTTAGAACTACCAATTGCCTGGATTTTTTAATTTTTAATTTTATTTTGTGCTTCAACAATTATTTTACTGTGTTGTATAAACCATCTTGAGATTTTATGGTGATTACAGAACTAAACCTTTACAGTAGGAGCCATGAAAGCAAAGCACAATTATAAGAATGTATCATGGCTATGTGATACTAAATTCTGTTTTTCTCCACTGCAGAGAGTTAGATTCTCAACATCTGTTCTTTTCAGTTTGAGCATTGGAATTGAATTGCTAACTCCTGTATGCCCTCAATACTTTTTGGTGCTTGCATCTATCGCCAACATTGCAAAGCAAATATGCTTGGCATGCTACTTAGCTACTGGTGTAAGTCTTCATTCAAGCACACATATATAGGCATACACGCACATATGTATTTATCATGTTTATAATTTATATATGTGTGTGTGTGTGTCTACATATAATAAAAATATTTTTTCATATATCGACATCAAATAACTGTTAGGTGCTTTTTTATACCAACATGTTTATCCTTTGGATTAGGAGAAAAATTAATCTGCATTACATACAGCCTTCTAAAGATTGTGTTAGTCTATATAATATATTTTCCTTGTTTTAATTCACATTGTTGGGTTTTGGACCGGGGGTGCTGGGGATTAGCACATAAGAATTAGCTTACATAATCATGTAAGTTTGACAAGTAAAAGCCACTGTAACAAATGGCAGCTAAGGGCTCTGTTTCATTTATAATATGGTGCAAAGGCCTAAAATCGTTCACAAGTGTACATGTCTAGAATTTTACAGAGTTTCACTACTACTGAGAAAGATGTCATACATTCCCATTGTAAAATTTCACTATTTATACACTTTGAATAATTTGGAGCCTAGCCTTATCCAATGATGGAAGATGAGGTTGTCTGATATGGTCAGTACTATCTGTGGCACTGCTGGCTCCATTTCCCACAATCTCCTTAGAGCTGGCCATTTTTCTGCATGGCACATGTCCTAGGTGGTGGTATTTTGTCTGACTATCTTTGGGCCTGGCTACTATTAGTTTATGCATACACAGATATTATAACCCCAATACACACAACGTGTTTTTGAAAATGTTTGATCTTGTCAATTTATTACAAATGTCTTGAACTTTGCTGATGTGTAATTTATCACAATTTTACCAGACTGCTGTGCATAAAAGCTTCGCAATGTCCGATAACCTTGGTGAAGTTTCTGCAAAAGCACAGGTTTCTTTTCATTTTCTATAGCCTATATTCATAGTAATTCTTTCTGATGTTTGCTTTGTGTTTCAGATACAACTAGTGTGCTTTGATAATCTTGGCCTTATGCTTGCTGCTGTCTTGAATTTCTTGTGCCATAATAATCCAAGGTTTTTACCTTCCAGACATCAATTTCTTTTAACATCATCAAATTTGTATTTCATTAAAAAGTACTCCGTATATGGTATTTCCTTTCATTTGGCACTGTTAACCTAATGCTATTCTGCCTTTCATGCCAAATGTTGCTTCTGCAGGATGGCAATTTATATCATTTTGTAATATAACAATTTTAAGTTTCTTTTTAGGTTTATTTGTGTATTGTTGATTCCTAACCGCTATATAATGTGTCAGACTGCAAGCAGGTCTACCATTTCTTGTATACCCAATCTTCTCAGCACTTGACCTTTATGGTATTTATCAAGGATTAAAGCATGTACATCTACAAACATTGACTAAGGTTGGTATTCAATTTTTATGCTGGAACATTGTGACAATATTTCACAATATTTGAAGCATATGAGCTTGTGCTTAGATTAAATGATATGTACGATGCTATCTTTTTTCATTTCGCTGGGTTTCAGATCTGAGATGTTATGGTCTCTTATGCTACAGAATTTTCTGTTCAGAAGAATAGAGTTCATTTTTCTCTCCCAAGTTCATTCTTCAAGAATAAAGATGTTTACTTTAGACTTAGGGTCCATTTGGAAACCCAGAAAATGACTTCAGTAAGTCATTTTTCAGATTTTCCAGTATTTGGCTATTCAAGGAAAATGAAGTCAATAAAAAACCGATTTTGGCAAAAAATATCTTTCTAGAGTTTTACCTGGAAGTCATTTTCCAGATTCCTCTCTTAGGCTGGGCCCTCTCTCTCGCCAACTCTTAGAGTGATGTCAAATGAGTAGGCTGGTCCACCATTTATCCGGTTACTATTTGGATTGGATCGAGCTAGCCCAGTTAATATTAGAGCCAGGCCAAACAGTTAAAAAAATATTTTTACCTTTTTTACATTTTTTTATTAAATTCGGAGTTATTACATTTATCAATTTAAAATAATTTAAAGTTGTAAGAAATGACTTTGTAATAGATTTCTATTTATTCTTTTGGAAAATGAACCAAACAAAAGGCAGTTTTTTGACTTCCAGCCAAACATCAGAAAATGAAAATGTTTTCCATAAAATGAGTCATTTTCCAAAAATCATTTTCTAGGTTTCCAAAGGGACCCTTAGTTTGCAATCTTTGAATAAACCTGATTTCCCTACGTACTTTTTCCAGGACAGACTTGAGATTATAGTAAGCTTGTGGATTGAGCAGGGACGTGTTCCTTCACCTGCAGAAGTGAGCAAAGAGGAAGGTATTGAATTATTTTGGGCCAAAGGTATGTCTGTTGTTTATTTTGGATAATGCCGTAATGGGGGTTTATTGTTCTATTTTCTGCTTGAAAATAATAAACAGTTTCTTATTAAGCTTTATATCAGGCAGAAAACCCTTTCCTGTCAGAATTGGTTGCTTAAATGCCAAGAATCAATTGCCAAAGCTTTCAATGATGACAATTCAAAATTTAAAAAGTTGGGATTTCTATTTCTTATGCCTGGAGAGATTTGCTAACAAAGGGGGATGCATGGAACAGGTAATTGCCAAAATAATTTCGATATTCCCCCCTTTATAAAAAACCAAAAAAGAGTTCCTATGAGAACTGTTGCTATTAACCAATCACTGGCATGGCTGTAAAACGGGAAAAAGGAAAAGAAAAAAGAATCGATTTTTGTAATGGCTTTCTCATACTTGATTTTTGTTGACCACAGTATGGTATACTTCTTAGCCTGCGGGAAGGAGCAGGCACTGCAGAAATCATTATGGCTCTATTACATGTAAGAAGCATTTTTTAATAAAATATTTTTGAGGCCAAGCTTTTATTCTTCAAAACGCACCATGACTATAACACAAACACTTTTTCATTGTTTAAAACATAGGCGTTTTATGTCCGCAAGGGTCTTCTATGTTGCTGGGGCAGGTGGGAGAGTAATTTGGACGTTTTGAACCGTTCAGATGCATTTCTTGAGGAATGGTTAGATTTGATAGAAAATGGGAAGGAATCAGCGGAAGCAAATTTGAAGTTGCTGATTGAACAGATGTCATCGTCGGGATGGAATTCTAAAAACATTCTGTTGAGCACACAAGAACAGGCTCGCTATAGTTTCCTTGCTGACTAAAGATTCTTAATAGTTATACTGATGAGGATGGGTAAAACACAGATAGAATATAGGGAGCTAGCCCGCATGGGCAGCTCAAATGGTCTCAGAGATGAAATTTGTCACAAGAGACCAATGATCGAGTCTCACCCGCGGTAGTATCGGAGTAACTTCTCAAAATGAGGGAGCTCTTTGTGCAAAGTAAGCAAAAAAATTTAGCTTTTGTTGGTCAGTTGAGCCACCATGATTTACTCCTCCACAAACTGTCGGGCCGGAGTGTGGGGGCGTTTGGGGTGGGCGATTCCACCTTTATGTCACAAGAATATAGGGAGCTCACAAATGTGAGGAGGAATAGAATAATAGTGTAGAATCAGAAAGGAAAACATTCATTTATTTGAAATCATGAAATGGACTTTCAGCCTAGCAAAAGGTGACCTGAATCTGTTGCTTGTGACTTGTGAGTTCTAATTTTGTCCTGATTGATTTGTCCAGTAGTTACTCCCTCTGTTTTATTTTACCTGTCTTGTTTATTATTCAGTAGTCAAAAAATTTG
>CM008344.1:12676017-12692375 GCA_002525835.2 Ipomoea batatas
TTCATCCTTTTTCTAACAAAACATTAGGGACAAAATTTGCAACGTCAGATATAGCTTAGGGACGAGAAGTGAGCACGATCTGTTATAAAAAGGACAAAATTTGCAATGTCAATTATAAATTAGGGACTAGAAGTGAGCATGACCAACAAGTAGGGACGAATCCTACAATTACCCTATAACTTAGGGATGAAAAGTGCAATTTTCCCTAAAATTTAACTCCGTGAAACTCTCTTACCTTTGCCTTGATCTTATTTTTCCCTTAATTTTCTTAAGCAATTTATTGCTGAAATTTGCTATTGATAAGATTGATGCTTTGAAAGTGAAACCCCAAGTGTCCTTTCTCCCAACTCTTTTTAATAATCATGTCAATCTTGATTTTAACACCTTGAAACTAAGTTATGTTTTCACTGACCTATTTTACATAATAAGGTGGCTGTTGCCGTGGACTTCAAGGATCAAACTGGTGAACAACAAACTATGCAGCAGAATCTTCAAAACATTTGCCTTAAAACTGGTGCTCCCATGGAATCTCATGCTGCTACAGTTCTCACGCCTTTCGCATTTTCCAAGCTCCAGGAGCAGCTTGTTTTGGCTGCACATTATGCATCATTCCAGTTGGACGATGGTTTTCTTGTCCGCCACCACACTAAAGCTGAGGGAGGCCGAAAGGTTTATTGGGTCCCGAGGGAAGGCATTATAGGTTGCAGCTGTCAGCTGTTTGAGTTCTCAGGGATACTTTGTCGGCATGCCCTTCGAGTGCTGTCAACAGGAAACTGCTTCCAAATTCCCGAAAGATACTTACCATTTCGTTGGCGAAGAATCAGCTTACCATCAAGCAAAGCTCCCCAGACAAATCAGAACGATCATACGGAAAGGGTTCAATCACTGCAAAGTTTGGTTTCAAATCTTGTTACAGAATCAGCCAAGTCAAAAGAACGCCTCGATTTTGCATCCGAGCAAATTTCCATCCTTTTGACTCAGATACGAGAACAGCCGGTTTATTCCCAGGAAGTTAGAGAACTGTCATCCATTCAAAGGAACCTTTGACTCAGATGAATATGCAGAAACTCTTCCAAATTAGAATTCTTGTAGAAATTAGGGAAACAGAATACAGTATAATATGGAGGCATTGAATGCAGGCTAGTGTATATATGGTCCTTGAGGGCTTGGTTTGCATTTTTGTATGAAATGCAGTTTGCATCGCACAAAAATCACATTCATATTACTTTTTGTCCTTTCCAAACAACAAAATATATACGGCCACCATGTGTAAAGTTGTGTTTTCAACGCAGAAGAAAAATATTCTTATATTGATTAGTTTCCATTCCCATTGTTTTATGCTATATTTTCATTCATTTTTTTTTCTAGTTGAGGGAAGTTTACAATCGCTATTTGACGGTGATAGCTTACAAATTACACATGATAGGTTAATTGCAACTTGCTCTACTGAAAAAGTTTTGACAAGAATTGAAATTGTAATTTTTAAGTACGAGAATCGTGTTTCAGTGTGTGCCATTTCAGGCTACATTCTCATTATTTATTAGTATTTTGGCTAACTTTATAATGCTCAAAATAGAGAAACAAAGAAATGTGGATAACCAGGTTTCGGTCTCTTTTAACACGTGAGCCTGGTTTTCTAAGCAGATTTTCTTTCCGCAAAGGGAGCTTCTAAGTTGTAAAAGAAAATAGGAAAAAGGTCAAATACACCCTTAAACTTTATGTGAAAATGTAACTAAGCCTATATTAATTTAAGTGTTTAATTGAATTTTTTTCAAAGTTCAAGGACTTAATTGCACTTTCGTGTAAGTTCAGGGGTCTATTTGACCATTTTTCTAAAAAAATATGAATGTTCATAACAATATAATTATTATTTCAATGTTTTTTTAAGTAATTACAAGTTACGACATGTTTGGTTTATAAAGTAAGTTAAAAATAAAATAATATTCTTAAAAATAAATTTATTTTATTATTTGTTTTTACTTATTATTTTGGGAAAATGATCAAATAGACCTCTAAACTTTACCCCAAAAGTCAATTAGGCACCTAAACTTTTAAAAGGGTAAATTAAACCCTATAACATATTAACATGTTAAATTGAGTCAATTAAGCCCAACAACCGTTAAATGACCTGTAATTACAAGTCATTTCAGTTCTGACAATAGATTCCGGCAGCATATTCGGTGGGTGGATGGGAGACCAAAAGGTCGCCTTCTTGCCAGAGAAGGCGACCAGAAAACGTCGCCTTCTCCGGCCAGATCTGGTCGCCTTCTCCTGGAGAAGGCAACGAAAATGTCGCCTTCTCCCTTTTCCGGCCACCACCACCAAGCACCTGATCGCTGAACCATTCTAGACCGGTAGAAGAGAAAGAAGCCAGAGAAGAAGAAAATCGTCGCCGACACACCACCTCTGTTGCAATTCCAACAACCACCGCTGATCATCTGTCACATCAAATCACATCAAATCACACTGCCAGCCATCACCCCACACTGAACTAATCACCACCGTGACCTTGCACCGCCAACGCCACCGCTCTAGTCTCCTCCGACCAGCCGTCCACCGCTCTATTCTTCTCCTTTGTAGCGCCATTCGGACCTCCTCGCTGACAACGACGCCATTCACCCACCGTCTATCGTTCTCCTCCTTATTGCGTCTCATGTTCTCATGAAGGATATCGCCGACGTTGTTGACAATGAAGATGTTGAAGAAATGAAAGCTCATCGGCGGCCCCATAGTTCAATGATAATGAAAATTGAAAAAGAAGATAAGTTCACTGGTTTTGGATTCATTATCATCATCATCATCATAATCATTATTATTATTATTATTATTATTATTATTATTATTATTATTATTATCATTATCATTATCATTATCATTATCATTATCATTATTATAATATAGTGGGTTGTCCATGTTAATAAAAAAATTAAAGAAGCAGCTGAAAGCTACAAGTAGTGGACAACTTGTTAGCTACAAATAATTAATTAGACAATACTAATATATATATATATATATATGTATATACACACACACGTGTGTGTGTGTTAAATGAGTCTACTATACACTTTAATAATATATGAAATATTTTTCATGTATTTCTGCTAGGTTCTCGTACAAGAGATGGAGATCCAAGAAGATGAAGACTTCAACAAAAATTAAAGGAGGCGACGAAAATTATCCAGAAGGCAAATCTTTACGGTTCCTCAGAGTCGGACTTACACGGTTCCCCGGAGCCGGCCTTGCGCGGTTCCCCGGAGTCGACTTTCCATGATTCCCCCGAATCGGCGTTGCACGGTTCCTCGAAGTCGGCTTTCCACGATTCTCCAGAGTCGGCCTTGCACGGCTCCCTGGAGTTGGACTTGCGCGGTTCCCCTAAGTCTGCCTTGCATGATTCTCTGGAGTCAGCTTTCCACGATTCCCCTCAGTCGGCCTTGCACGATTCCCTGGAGTCAGCCTTGCATGGTTCCTCGGAGACTGTTTCCTAGAGTTGGACTCACGTAGTAACCTGGAGTCAGATTTCCTCGCCCAACTTAGTTGCCAAAACTCTGTTGATCTAAACGATCGATGGCGAATAACGAATAGTAGAAGGCTCCACCAACGGAGGTGCCAAACGTAGCACCGAATCATCAGGCAGCTCCCGGAACAGCGGATGCCACAACACATGTGATAATAGCATGTGGATGGGCAGGTGTCCTACCCTGGCCAGCTGGACAAAATGCCCCACAATCTATCCGTTCCAGCCATGCAAGACATATACGCAACCTCGTAGATCAATGGCGACACTAAGCACTCGGAGGGCCATGCACTCAGTTAGGATTGATCTGTCTAACTGATCCTCTCTCGTCGTGATCCTACAGCTCCCGCTTGGTCAGTTAGGGATTGCCTGGGCGGTCGAGACGGATGACTCTCACCAAAGTTATCCAGAAGGAAAGCTTACACAAGTTCCTCGGAGTTAGACATGCACGGTTCTCGGAGTCAGACTTGCACGGTTCTCAAATTTACAACCGGTCAAATACAATAATGCCGTGGTGGTGGCACACTGAGGGGCTCTTAACGATTCGTTCTTCCAAGACGTGCGGTCAGACTTTGATAATCCTGACAAGGAATTGCCCCACTCTGGCTATGAAAATTTTGGGCAGTTGAACAATATGTGTGGTCAGACTTTAGCAACAAATTATCTCACCGGGATCGAGAGATTGGCAATATGTCTATTCCGCTTAATATACCGATGGTCAACACATATACTGCTCCTCAGTAGTTCACCATGCTTAACTCTAACCTTCATTACTAATTGGAGGGAATTTTTTATCGTTCGGTTAAAGTGGGCGCATAGGCGTCCTTGACTATGATCGGACGACGTGGCTTCTCAATAATCTATGATGAAGTCGATGTCAACCAAATCACCCCTTGGAGCAAGGCAGCTGACATATATCTATCTCACTTTTCAACGATGAATTCATTTCGCTCCTCAGCGATGAATTTATCCCACTTGCTAGAGATGCTACTTTTCAACGATGAATTCATCCCGCTCCTCAGCGATGAATTTTTCCCGCTTCCTAGTGATGCTGCTTTTCAACGATGAATTCATCCCGCTCCTCAGGGATGAATTTATCCCGCTTCCTAGCGATGTTGCTTTTTAGCGATGAATCCTACTCATCAGCGATGAATTTATCCCACTTCCTAGCGATGCTACTTTTCAGCAATGAATTCATCCCGCTCCTCAGCGATGAATTTATCACGTTTCCTAGCGATACCGTTTTTCAACGATGAATTCATCCCGCTCCTCAGCGATGAATTTATCCCGCTTCCTAGTGATGCCGCTTTTCAACGATGAATTTATCCCACTCCTCAGCAATGAATTTATCCCGCTTCCTAGCGGTGCCGCTTTTCAACGATGAATTCATCCCGCTCCTAAGGGATGAATTTATCCCGCTTCTAGCGATGCTGCTTTTTAGCGATGAATTCATCATGCTCATCAGCGATAAATTTATCCCACTTCCTAGCGATGCTGCTTTTCAGCGATGAATTCATCCCGCTCCTCAGCGATGAAGTTATCACGTTTCCTAGCGATACCGTTTTTCAACGATGAATTTATCCCGCTTCCTAGCGATGCTGCTTTTCAACGATGAATTTATCCCACTCCTCAGCGATGAATTTATCCTGCTTCTTAGTTGTGCCGCTTTTCAACGATGAATTCATCCCGCTCCTCTGCGATGAATTTATCCCGCTTCCTAGCAATGCCGCTTTTCAACGATGAATTCATCCCGCTCATCAGCGATGAATTTATCCCACTTCCTAGCGATGCCGCTTTTCTACGACGAATTCATTCCGCTCCTCAACGATGAATTTATCCTGATTCTTAGCGATGCCGCTTTTCAGCGATGCTGCTTTTCAGCGATGGGAAAGAAGATAAAAGGTGGAGAAAGGAGGAGTTGGGATGGGTGTGATTTGGGAGTCAATCACAACCACCCCTTAGACTGAGGGGCTTGCTTAGAGGGAATTAGGTATTAAGTTAAGATAAGCATATTAAGATAGACATGCATTGCACACATTCTGCATACATTCATATACACATATTTGCATACATACATTATTAGCATATTAGGATAGGCATACATTCATACATGCATATTTGCATTATTGAGGTTTTGCAAGAGAGTACAAGATTTCCGCTCGATACCCGACAAGGAAGTTCATTTGAAGATTCAGCCAAAAGAAGCAATATGACTGCATAAATAATCCGAGAAGATATTTCGCAAGCCTTGGAGGTTACGCTCATGGTTATACTCTTTTTCCCTTAGCTAAGTTTTTTCCCAGGGTTTTTCTTAGTCTAAGGTTTTTAACGAGACAACCAGCGTAAACCAGCATCTGCATTCAATTCAGACTTGAGGGGCTCATCACGGATTATTAAAGTTGTTTGAATTAGATCGGATATTTTTTCTACTTTCTTGTGCCGTCACTTCGTGAGCCACAAGAAAGTGAGGGGCTAGTGTTGGATATAGTACTATGGCACATAAAGATAAAAGACCCAAGATATATATGGAGGCACAGTTCATATACAAAGCCCAATCAGGTAAAAGAGAGTGAAATAATATCTACCGTAATAGAGGGTGAGGTAACGAATGACATAATATCCACAATAATGGTGTGTTAGGTAAAAGGATGTTATAATAATGGATAGACTTTACACCTTGAACTTGAGGTTATTTACAAAATTAACCTTAAACTCTACCTATAAATACTTTACTCATTTCTCATTGTCATGATCCCAAAATCACTCACAAAATCTCCTTTCTAATAGTAGTTCTCCTTCTTTATATCAAGAAAGAAATCCTCTATTGTCTCTTCCTTGTTATATAGGAGATGTTGTAATATTTTTTCTTTATAGAAGAGTACTTTCATTCTTGTTCATGGTTCTACCCTATCGGGTTTTACCTATAGAGACAGTGTTTCCTTGTTGTTACTAATTTCTCTCTTACTCAATATTCATTTGTTATACCGTTTGTAGGAATTGATCCTGGTAGAGTGATTTACATGTCTAGGAAAAACACTGGTTAAGACCTGGTATTTAAGTAGTCCGTTGGTGACTCACCTCTCTTATCCAGAAGTATCTTCCTGGTGTACTCTTCATAAAGCTAGTATTGTTCTGCATTTGGCATTATTTGAGTATTTCATATATTATTCGTTGAAATTACGGTAGTGTTGGCCAAGCCGTTGACTAGCCCATTAGTCACAAAACCAACAATTATCTTATATAGGTTCATTTAAAACTCATTATTAAAATTGTCAGTGTAGGGCAATATAACATTTTAACACACTTGATGCATTGAAAAAATGCCAAGACTACAACAATGCTGCAATCAATTTGTCAAATCTAGAAAATGATAGAAATTTCACAATAGCCACCGTTGATTCCTTCATTTATCCTGTATGTAAAATACTTATTATGCATTCATTAAATATATTAGAACTAATATAAATTTACAATTCATTTCATCTTCTAGACTCAACCTACTTAGATTATTGCATGCAAAATAAACATTAGCCTTCACAACAAATACTTGGTATATAGGATGTAGTCACTATTTAAAAAAAATTATGCACAAATTAGAAAACAATTTAACTCAAAGGTTAATATCAATTCAATAAAAAAAAACAAAAAAAAAAAAAAAACACACACACACGCACACACAAATCAAGTACTCAAGTCATTCTTACTAATTCTAAAAATATGAAATTGAAACTAAACATGTGCAAAATAGATGTGAAAATTATTGATGAAACTGGCACGTTGTAACATCAATATTCGAACTACCTGCAGAGTAGTTTTATTGTTACGTATTATCAAGTAAACAAGTTATGAAAATAGAACAAGAGATACTACTCATGAACCTATACAAATATAATAAATATTAATACTTTATTTAATACTTCCACATAAGACATGTAGGGGAACAAACTACCACTGGAAAATATCAACAGACGTTTGTTCATAGTACAACTAAGATCCAATCATATACACAACGAGGAAAATTCATAACTTCCTACATCATAATCTCATTGCATGATGTTGTCATCTTGCTACCAACAATAACTCAATCGCAAATAACACACTAATACCAACAAAAAGGAAGAGGACAAATAGTGAAGATGAAGACAATAGACATATTTGGTAAATGGCGAATCCGTCAAAATTTTGACGGATCCGCCATTTCGACGTTTTGATCAAGATCAAAACGTCGAAAATGTTGTTTGGTTAAATGACGGTTTGGAGTAGCAGTTTGCTCCAAACTACCAGATTTACAGACGCTACATTTTGCAGCATTTGCAAATCGCGTTTTGCGGAAAGACTTTCTTTCCCCAAAACGCGCTTAATATTTAAAAAAAAAATTAATTTAAGGGATCAAGCTCCTAAATTATGGAGCTTGATCTGCATAGCTGTTAGGAAAATTGGAGCCTTGAGGCTCAAAGGAGCCTCAAGACTCCATTCCCCACTTCTCCCACCGATGTTGGATTAGTGGGGAAACAAAATGCCTTTTCTATATTTTATTTTATTTTTTCATTTTTTTTATTTTTAAAACATTATTATTATTATTATTATTATTATTATTATTATTATTAAATATATGTATACGATTTAGGTCATTTTACATGTTAACCGCTAATCCAAACAGTTAATTTTACCAAACATCTTTTTACAAATCGCTAACATAATCCGCTAGTCAAACCTGTTAACACAATCCGCTATTTACTATCGCTGACACAATCCGTTAACGCTAACCGCTAACCGCTATTTACCAAACAAGGCCAATGACAATGTTACTCAAAAGAGAATTAAGAATACTTAGAAAAATTCAAACCAAAAGTAGTATTTATTTAGACTAGTGTTTTTAGACCAAGTATTTAGACTATCGATTTTACAAAGTTGTAAACATTTATTTTAGTGACAATTACAATGAATTTCCTATATTATCTTAGATTCATATACTTTGAGTTACATATTTAAATAAACAAATTCGACATTCAATTACCTATGTATAAATTTTTCCTATATAATCTTGCATTGATATACTTTTAAATATTTATTTAAATATGAATGTTTGACATTAACTCATTCACGCAATGCGCGTGTAAAACTAATATTTTTATAAATATTATTTCATTCTTAATTTATTTTGTAAACTAAACGTATTGTAAATATGCTTAAAGGTACAGATTCAATCTCAATCAAGTTAAGGAAGACATTATATTAATAATAATTTGATTTAATCATTTTATAGAAACTTGTAAGAATTTCCAAATTAAATTAGGCCATGCATTGCTGGGGTGTTCATAAAAACGACACGTATTGCATTAAGAATTTGAGCAGCTGCCCAGCTCATTTTTGTTGAAATGGTATGAAAACGACCAACATAATAGGTTGTGAATAGACATATAAAGAATCTTATCATAATCTTGGAATTTAGATTACGTGGTTTAAGATTTTTTTTGTTTCCCGATTCCTTGAACTTGTTCAGTCACGCTGAAAAAGATTGAAAAAAGTTGTGGAGCTCAAATTTCCAAAATGTTTACCGCATAACGTAAGATATTCCAAAATTTTATAGGTCAAAGTCTATGTCAAAGTATTTTGTTCAATTTAATCTTTGTATCTCAATTTTGATCAATTTAATTCATGTACTTTAAGATTAAAAAATAATTAAGGATAATATTTAACACTATTTATTTTTTCCGTTAAGTTTGCCCACGTGGCGGTTGGGATGCCATGTCAGCTTTTTGTGATGTTGCACAAAACACAAAAATTTGACATGGCAATTCCAACGCCACGTGGACAGACTTAACGGAAAAAATAAACGGTATTAAGTATTGTCTTTAATTGTCCTAAATCTTAAACTACATGGACTAAATTGATCAAAATTGAGGTCTAGAGATTAAATTGAACAAAACACTACCGTACAGAGACATGCCAGGTACTTTGAACAAATTTTATACGCAAAGAATATCCTTCTTATTTCTTTACTTATATCGTCATAATTTTTTTTTTAAATTCCATTATTTGATGTATTTTATGATGTTTGCTTCCTTAAATAACAAAACATTCTTATATTTATTTGGTTTTTATAATTGACTAACTATATTCTAAGTTAAAAAGGAAAGCAATTTAATAATTAAATATAAAAAGAATTGACGAAACAAATCGAACAATGTTACATCAGAAAAATAAATATTTAAAACAAATTAAGAGTTAATTCCCTACCTTAAAAAAAAAAAAAAGAAGAGTGAATTCCATTTTTTATCGTAGATTTATAGGCGTCAGTTCACTTTTAGTCTTTTTTTTTTTCAAAACATTCCATTTGATCATAGTATTATTGTGGCATAACTATTTTTATCCTCTGTCAACAAAATTGTTTAAATGGTGTTAAATACAAGGGCATTTTAGTCTATTCAATTCTAAGTGTTAAATCTTTTTCTCTTTTTTTTGGATCCTAGATTTATGTGTCATTTCAATTTTAGTCCTTTTTTTCAAAATATCTCATTGGTCCTACCATTATTGTGGCATGTCCATTTTTTGTTCTTCGTCAACAAATATGTTTAAATGGCATTAAAAATGTCTTTATTAACATCTCAAAATCCTCCTTTTTTCTTCTTGATAATAAAACTGTGATTAATGCATAAGTCTATTGCAAAATCTAAAATATATTTCTTGATAGAGAACAAACAATGGCCATCGACAATAATGTTAGGACCAACATGGATGTTTTGGAAAAAAAGGACTAAATTAAAGTTGAATAACATATATAAATCTATGACACAAAAAAAAAGGAAAAAGACTTAACATTTGGAATTGAAAAGACCAAAATGTCTTTATATTTAATATAATTTAAACGATTTTGTTAACAGATGAAAAAAAATGATCATGCCACAATAATACTAGAACCAAAAGGGAATGTTTTGAAAAAAAAACGATTAAAAATAGACATACAACTATAAATTTAGGAGCAAAATGATATTACCTCAAAAATTAATGAGGTAATGTTATTATTATTATTATTATTATTATTATTGAAAGATTGTATCACTCTGTTATTATTATTTTCATTTTTAATGGTTTGGCATACATACACTTAAGAGCAAATTACCATTTTAGTCCACTAATTATAGGGGTCATGTTAATTGCAATTCACGACTTTCAAAACTGTTAATTTCGTACCTTAACTATTCAATTTTTATCAATTTCGGTCACTCCGACCAAACTACCAACCAAATCTTATCCGAAACTAGTAAATGGTAAAATAATGATGGTATTTTAGTCATTTCACATCTCTTTCCCTCTTTTCCGGCGAATTCACTACCAATCGGTCACCACGTCGATGTTGGAGTAGGAAGGCGACAGTGACAGTAGATCGGCGAGCAACGCTGGAATAAAGAGCTACACCATAGTCTCCCCCCCCCCAATCGTCTTCCCACTCCATTTTTCACGGGCGAGCAAAGCTGGAAGAAGGACGTCAACCTCCAGCGAGCTGGCAACGACCTCATCTCCTTCCCATCAGCGAGCAGTAGATCAGGCAAGGAAACTGAGCATTTGTTAACAGCGGAAAAATTTTGGTCGGAACCCGACAAGTTCATGCCGGAGAGATTCTTGAACAAGGAAGCGGCAAAGGCGGATAATCCACTAAAACGGTTTCAGTATGTGCTTTTCGGGTATGGGAGACGAACCTATGTGGGAATGGCATATGTGGTTGCAGATTTTGCATCTCACCATTGCTCGATTGATTCAAGGTTTCGATTTTACCACACCTGGGAATGTCGAACTGGACATGGAAGAGGGATTGTGAGTAACTCTTACGCCTCGCTTGCCCCCAAACTTCTATGGGCTTGCGTCGCTTGACCGGAGAAGACCTAGGTTTTTCGGTGATACAATGGAGAAAAGTGGTAGCTCGCCATAGAATAAGAAAGAGGTATGAAATGACTAAAATATTCTCATTATTTTAGGGTTTAGGATATTCCGGTGAGTTTTGACTGGCAATTTGGCTGGAGTGACCAAAATTGATAAAAAAATTTATAGTTAACGTATGAAATTAACAATTTTGAAATTCGTGGATTGCAATTAACAAGACCCCTATAGTCAGTGGACCAAAATGACAATTTTCTCTACACTTAATCCTCATTCCTATATCGTATTATATAGGATATAGTGATTATATAGTATTATATAGTATATATAGTATTAGTATTCAAAGGTTATATAATCACTATATACTATATACTTTGATTATATATATAGCTTAGTATTGTATTATTGTATATAATGAAAATAATACTATTGTATATAATATTATATAATTACTGTTTTGATCCCTCAATTGTTTTGCAATTATCAATTTAATCTTTAATTTTAAATTTGGTTAAATTGACCCTCCAATTGTTTTAAATTTCGTTAATTAAGTCCCTTAGCTACTATTCCATCAGTCAGCCGTTAGTTACCAAAATATAGTTGCTAAGGGATTTAATTGACGAAGTTTAAAACAATTGGAGGGTCAATTCGATCAAATTGAAAATTAAGGACTAATAAATTGATAAGGGAAAATTGCATTTTTCGTCCATAAGTTATACGGTAATTGTAGAAGTTGTTCGTAAGTGTTGGTCGTGCTAACTTTTCATCCAAAGCTATCATTGACATTGTATTTTTCATAACTTTATTAACTTTTTGAGCTCACTTTTCGTCCCTAAGCTATACTAAAGTTGCAAATTTTGTCTATAACGTATTGTTAGTAAAGAGACAAAAAATTGCAACGCCAATAATAACTTAGGAACAAAAAATGAGCATGACCAATGATTAGGGACAAATTCTATAATTATTATACTACCTTCGTCCCATTTTAGTTGTCTGGTTCTTTTAACGATGCTTGACTGAAGTTATTTTTAATCTAATTTTTCATAATATTAAGTTTAGCATTAATATATAAAATTTATATTTTTAGAAACTCCATTAAAAGTACTATTAAACACAAAAAAATAAATTCAAAAATAATAAAAAATTACTAAAGAAAATAAACAAAGAAAAAAGAGTTTGTTTGACCAATGAATGGTAAATATGACATGTAAAATGAGACAAAAGGGAGTATAATTTATGGATTGGACGAAAAGTGTAATTTTATCAATTGATAATTACAAAACAATTGATGAGTTAAAAAACAATGATTTTTCCTAATTTAATATTTAAAAATTTCTATTTTTTTCTTGAAATTACTCCGTAAAAGATATAGAGTCATTTTCAGCATATCACATCAATTGTGAGCTAGTACTAGAATAGTAGAACAGAAGTTGTGATCGAAATTCATGGTTGTACTACGTGGTACATGGATTGTCACAAGGGCAGTTGGATTATAACAGATCAGAATTCAGAATGGTGACCACCAAGCCCATGGGACACACAAACATAAAGTCACGTGGACCGCACAGCTGCACGTGAATTCCACACTTTACCTCCTTCAACTTAAGGATTAGCCAAACAGCCCTTATCCCTTTTGCTCTGGGCTGATTTGATGTGAATTATTATTATTATGGGTAGCACGAATTGGGGTCCACCGAGATAGCACCAAATCACATACTCGCTCCTGAGAGGTCCCACGTCGACAGCCGGTGGCCCTCACTTGAGCCAAATCCTTTCATTTAATTTATTTTTATTTAGATGAGATTAGAATTTAGAAGATAAAAGCAAAAGGCAAAATTTCAAAGATAACCCAACGGGGTAGTTCAAGTGGCAAGCGAGCTCTTTTTGTGGGGAGGAATTTTGGGAGAACTCGGGTTTAATTCTCACAAGTGACGATTTTTCCTGGGCCACTGTGCCTCTCGGAGCGAACGTGGGTGGACCCCGGGCCGTTAAACAGACGACCCCGCCGTTAAACGGACAGGAGAGAATAACCCTGTAAATTTACCCAAAAAAATAATAATTTCAGAGATGTGTCAATTGGCTTTGGAATGGTTATGGAAAAATTGATTTTTTTTTAGATTTAGTCTCTAAGTTATATATATGTAATCATTTTTAACTCTTAATTTATGTACAAAGTGTTGAGTTTAGTTCTTGAATGACCAAATTCGTCACTTTATTAGGTAACATATTAATAAATAGTCATCGAAGAACTAAACTCTCCACTTCAATCATAATTTAGGGATTGAAAATGGTCACATATATAATTCAAAGACTAAGTCTATATGACTGGAGAACAAATAAAATGTAATTTTTCAGCCATAATTTAGTACCAGCCTAATACAACTGGTACTTACTGAGTGGAACCAGCACTGTTTGGAATGGTAATGGGGCCTAGATGAGTTCAACTCACCACTATGTCCAAAATTTAATTTTCTTTTTAGCTTTTTTTTTAGGTCTATTATTTTAGCTCCTAATATGATTCTAAAGTAGACCACGACTCCCAAAATGAACTATTATTACTCTCTCCATCTCATTTTATGTGTCTAGTTCGATTAACGAGACTTGATTAAAGTTATTTTTAATTATATTTTTCATAATATTCAGTTTAGTATTACTATACAAAATTTATATATTTAGAAACTACACTAAAGTACTACTAAACACAAAAAAAAAAAAATTCAAATTTAAGAATAAGTAAAAAATATTATAAAAATAAACAAAGAAAAAAATAGTTGGTTTGACTCATGAATAGTGACTAGGACAGATAAAATAGAACAGATGGGGTATATTTTAACTTGGAATGCATGCTTGAAAGTTGAAAGCTAAATACATAGTTATATATACACCTTTTACTCTATAAACTATGACGGATCATATTAAAGACAATGCATATAGTTTTAGTAAGTTTCACCCTCTCAACTTGCAAATTATATTGTGGACCATGATCATAGCTGATACTGTAGTTGTATTGAAAGGATACTGCTGTTGTGTTGAAAAGATACTGCACTTTTCAACACAACTGCAGTATCCGTTCAACACAACTGCAGTTTCAGATAGATGACACGACCTCTGTTCCGCACAACTGCAGTTTCCTTTTAACACAACTGCAGTATCTTTTCAACGCAACTGCAGTATCAACCATGACCAATGGTCCACAATGCACTGTGGACCATGGTCCACGGTATAAGGACTGCTCTCAACTCTCAAGTACCTAGTAGTAGTGATTTTGTAATAAATATTTGTCCAAATAATATCATATATATTAATATGATTTTCATATTTATTAGCTACTTATAAACTAATTGACTTTATCACAAATTAATAAAAAACAATTTCACATCACATGGTAATAGATATAGTATAAAAATTGTTTGCTTCGACAGAACAGTTTGTCACATGAGTGAAGTTTGGGGAGAGAGAGATAATTTTAGTATAAAAATTTTGTAATAGAGTACATTGTCCTTTTTCTATTACTACAATTTTGAAATCTAAATACTTTATTTATGAACTAAATATCCGTCTCATTTCTATGTATTATTACTTACCAAAATTATCAATTTGATTATGAGTAGGAATTTCGTCGGTCGTTATACCGTGGACCATGATCACAAAACGACGTCGTTTCAATAAGTGGAGAAACGGCAGTCATTAGTCGTAACGGAGTTCTGTAACTGATACTACAGTTCATCTCAAATGATACTGCCTCACATTTGTTTTTATATTATCGAATAAAACTGCAGTTATATCGAAAAGGAATTGCAGTTGTGTTCAAAGGGAACTGTAGTTGTGTTGAACTGATACTAAATAACAGTTTCACATTTTTGGGTGTATATTGTTCAATTAAACTGTAATTATATCGAAATGATATTATAGTTGTGTTGAAAGGAAACTACAGTATATTATAAAAGAAACTGTTGTTGTGTTGAAAGGAAACTGAATAATAATTTCACATATTTGAATGTATAATGTCGAATGAAACTGCAGTTATATCGAAAAGGAACTGTAATTGTGTTGAACTGATACTGCAGTTATGTTGAAAGGGAACTGCAGTCGCGCGGAACGGAGGCCGTTTCAGCCGTTTGTTGTCATTAATCAAAACGACGTCGTTTTGATGCGCAGTCCACAATGCATTGTGGACCAGTAAAATTTTCAGAATTTCATGACATTAGATTTATCATGCACCTAGGTACCCTAGCTAGGCTTTAATTTGTATTTGTATTGGGCACTATATGATATAACATGTGAAATGATAATTCAAGCTTTAATTTCAATAATGAAAATGATGTTCCTTTGGACTTGATAAATAGGGTAGCTATGAATGAAACATTAAAATAACATAAATGTTAAGTCACGTGCATGTTAACATCAATATATGATACATTTATCATTATAAGCCTTATTATTATTATACGTATATTGTTATAAGAGTATGTATTATTCTTAGTTAGAATTAAGATCATGTCTGGGTAATCTTTATAGATTTAAAAGATAAAGCTAGCACGATTAAATCCATCTAGAAATTAAAAGCCTATTCTAAGTTGGCAATTTGAAGTTATTAATTAACCTACAAGCTTGTTATGTATTAAGACCCAATACAGATGTTGACGCTATGGTTCAACACAAATAAGGAATTCAATCTCCTATAGCAAATAAAGTTCAATTCATATACCATATATATATTAACTTTCTTTATCCTCATTGAGGAGATTCAATTCTTATGGTGGATATAGTTACTCATTTCTATTTGGCAGAAGCAAGTATTTGAATTGATTTGAGGACAAAACTTCTCAAAGAGTAAGGGAATGTTGAGAATTAAGACATGTGCATTTTAAATAAAAAGGGGAGCTAAAAATATCATCCTTTCAACATACATTTAACTAAAAGAGAATATTTCAAAAAAAAAAAAAAAAAAAAAAAAAAAAAAGAA
>CM008344.1:12707819-12719492 GCA_002525835.2 Ipomoea batatas
AGTCATTTTCTAGGAAAACATGTATATTTTCCATTGACCAAACCTTTATTTTTCATTGACTTTAATTTTCTACCTCTGCCAAACAAAGGATACTCGGAAAATGATTGGAAGGTTTCTAAACACACTCTAAGGTGATATCTCTATTTAGATTCATTGTTAACATATTTTTATTGTATAGAATTTTAGAATTTGATAACAACATATTTTTATTGTATAGAATTTTAGAATTTGATAACAATTTTGATCTCAAATTAAAGTGTTTATACGCTGAGGCTTGTAGTTTCCCTCACAATTAAATGAATGTTTAGAATTAAGTTGACTTATGATGTATGGAAGGGAAGATGCTGTATAATAATGTGCAATCACTATGATCTATGTCAATTCTAATTCAAATTAAAATTCTTGATGGATTTGTAGATATTTCACGAATTAAAATTGCACTGTAAGTTCATTAGAGATAAGTAGATAACATATAGGCCAAAAAGAAATTTGGCAAATTTGTATGTGTACCATAAAAAAAATACAATTTTCGTATACTAAAAATACATTATTTGTGTATTAAATGTACATTATACACAATAATGTACTTTCAATATTTAAATAATTTTTTTAATATAATATACATTTTTAATATACTAAAATATTTGTATACTAAATGTACATTATTTAATAGTATACAAGATAGTATATTTTCAGTACTCAAATAATATACTTTATGTTTAAAAAAAATAATATACTTTATGTACAAAATTAATATATATTTTATTTATAATTTACATAGTTGTATACACCATAATGTTTCAAGAATTTTAGAATATTATAATTCTACCATTATTGTAGCCCATGTATTATATGGACTGATCCAATTAAAGTCTAATTTTGATATATAGCTGATGGCCCAATGGCCTGATGGGAATGAAATAGGCCCAGGCCTGGGATTTTTATTCCCTTATCTATTAACAATCATTATTGCATGGACTGAAGGTACATTATTTTTGTACTGTAGGTACATTATTTTAGGGTACATTATTTTTATACTGAAGGTACATTATTAATAATACCTTTAGTACAAAAATAATGTACTTTTTATTTTTGGTCCACACAGCTGTGTGGACCATGGTCCATGCAATAATTTGACTATTACGGCTTTTCTTTTTTCTTCTTCTTTTGCAAACTCTATTATGACTTTTAAATAAGGCTTTAATGCCTAATTATGAATTTTAGCAGACTAAAACAAAATCAAGGTAGTGATTTTACGTTTCCATTTCTATGATTATTGGTTAAATCACTAGTGAAAATATTTCTGTTAAAGGAAGATATATTCTTAATATACTAAAAAGTACAATATTTGTATATATTGAATATACATGATTTGATAGTATACAAAATAATGTATTTTTAATATTCGAATAATGTACTTTTCATAAATATAATGTAAAGTATATTTTTAATATATTAAAAATATATTATTTGTGTACTGGATGTATATTATTTGATGAATTCAAAATAATATACTTTATGTACACAAATAATATATATATTTTTACTTGTAGTCCACATAACTGTGAACTTTGTGGATCATGGTTCATGCAATAACGACTCATCATTATGTGCCTTGACAAGTGTGTATTATAGAGGTGTATAGAAAGTAGGGTAGAGAATAGAAATTTTTCGGGAATGTCGTTCTCAAAAGGATGGCAACTTGGAGGGAGTAAAATGCGGTTAGTCACAAGCGATGCAAAGACATTAAGAAGCTAGGTTCAACAAGGATGGAAAAAATCATCAAGTAGCAATTTCACCAAGGTGAAACAAAGACAAGCAAGTAAAGAAATCAATTGAAATGAAGGGAATTGGATCACGTTTTAATTTCTTTGCTCATATGCATTTGGGAAGTCTAAAGTGGGAATGGAAATGATGTGTTGATTGGTCCTTTGGATGGCATTTTTATGAGTGCTAAGTTGGCTACGGTCATTAGCCTATTAAGCAATTTGAGTTCTATTTTGTAGTAATTTTAATTATCTAAGATATTTTATCAAACAACTTATCTATATATTTTCTTCTATGCTCTACATTTTAATAAGAGGTGAAAATTGCAAGTGAAGAGGCGAAGTCCCACATTTATTTATTTATTTATTTATTTTCAATAGAATTTTTTCATTCACTAGTTTTATTGTTGTGATAACTTCCTATACTTAATGATTAGGTTCGAATTTAACAATGGAACTCAAAATAATAACCAAAAGATCAGATAATTAAATACTCTTCAGGAGTACGTGGATTAATATAGTATTTAAATTAAGAAAATTGATATTTATTATCTTTAAATTATTAAAAAAAAATTTACTTTTTGTCCTTGAATTATTTTTCTCCCTAAGATTTGAAGATGTTGGGTTAAGAAAAAATGAGAGATGAAAAAAGCTAATTCTTAATCAACTAAGGGACAAATTGATTTCAAAAAACTAAGGGACAAATTAAAAGCGTTAATGGTATAATTGATGAACTGTTGGGCGTTGGTCAAGTTCACCAAGTTCAATTACTGCTCGATTCGAGACGTGACGTTGTGAAATTACGATTGAGTAATGCGGTTAAATAGTTAATGTTTACCTACTTATCACCAATTGGTTTTAAGTAAAATACGACAACCAGATAACCAAAAAACTCTGTGGTTAAACGTGTTTGACTTACGACAGTCACAAGATGGGTCATAATGCAGCGTTGAGATCCATCAGGAACACAATGTATTATTTCCTCATAAATCAGAGTGGAAAGAGTCATTTATATAAATTTTAAATTTAAGGTACTTTGATAACATTATTTAATCTAAAATAATAAGGTGGCATTAGTTTTCTTTAATAAGGAAATGATAGGGAATTATTCTTGGGAACATTGAATAAAAAACACAGACCGGGGGAGAAGAGTGCAATATAATTAATCAAATTTTGTCTGTATTAAAGTTTGAGAAGTACAATATTCTGAATTCATAAGATGAGGACAGCTACATTATTGTCATTGTCGGTTGTGTTTGTATATGGAAAATATATATATGCTTGCTTGTTTGATTATTCTTATCTAGTTTCACACACAATTATTGGTAAAGAAGAATATAATTTGTTTATCGATAAAATTAATTAATTAAAATTGAACCACATGAATAATAAAAGTCACTATTCATCACGTCGTTGATATCCTTAACGTTTTTAAATTTATAATTTGAAAGTCTTAGTGGATATTAATGATTTGGGAGTTGGTACGTGGAATACAGAGGATTTGCAACCAAAATGGCAGATACTCTTCATGTTCCAAATATTTCAATATGCATTCTTCTTTCTTAATTATTTTCATACAAATAATTAAGGGGTGTATTCAATCATGACTTTCATAGAATTTTAAAGACTTTTATGAACTTTAAAAGTTTGGAGGTATTCAATTCAAACTTTTAGAGAGTATTTAAAAGTCATGCGGTATTCGATCAAGATTTTTAAAGAGTTTTTAAAAGTCATGTGGTATTCAATTAAAACTTATAAAGAATTTTTAAAAGTCACGTGATTTTCAAAAAGTTATGAATTTGTAAGGACTTTTTAATTTTAGAACTTCGGTAGACTTTTATATACTTTTCTTCTCAAATATAAATAGTTGAAATCCAACCCCCAACCCCAAGATTTCAAAATTTTCTTTCTTAATCTTTGACAGAGACGAAGGTGGGGAGGGGAATTTGAGTTTTTAAAGGTTTGCAATTAATTTGCTTCTTGCATATATGTCTTTGGGTTAAATTCACGAAGATATGTAGGAAATAACTTGTTTATCCTTCAATTTAATGCCAATTTAACGTCTTTTCTAACGGAAGAGTACATGTGGTCATTTTTTGATACTCGAAGAAAGTTTGCTAATCATTTTATAGTCGAAATAAGTTTGGCGGTAATACCCAAATATTCAAAGGACCATGTATTAACACATTAGAATATTAAAATCAACTTATATATTACATCATATATCTATTTTATTATGTGAACTTCAAAAATATATTACAACAACTATAATATTATGTCATCTAATTAATTTTAAATTAAATATATAGAATGATTTAATTAATCTAATATTTCTTAGAGTTAATTTCATTTTTTAGTCCTATCACTATTAGGTGCTATCAATTGCATTCCACGACTTTCAAAGCTAACAATTTAGTATCCTAACTATTCAACTTTTTATCAATTTTAGTCAATTCAGCCAAATTACCGGCCAATTTTTTAATTCAGTTTAATCTGTTTAATGAGGGGGCAATATTATCATTCCATGTTAAAACGACAAAGGGGAAAATCCTTTTCATTTTAACATGGGATGACAATATTGCCCCCTCATTAAATAAATTAAACTGAATTAATTTTACCTTGCTAAGTTGTCCATCAAGTTATATACGGTTTTCCAAAAAAAAAAAGTTATATACAAGTGAGAAAATATCATTTTTAGTCCCTCAACTATAATACATGTATCAATTTTAGTCCTTGACTATTAAAATTTTCAAATTAGGTCCATGACTATTCAATTTGTATCACTTTTGGTCCTTGACTATTAACATTTTCAAATTAGGTGCATGACTATTCATTTTGTATCATATTTGGTCCTGCCGTTAAATTTTCCGACCAAATTTCCGGTGAAGTCATCGGGGGTGACCGGCGTTTTCTATTTTTTTTATTATTATTTTATATTTTAAATTTTTTTTATTTAAAAGTTACGGAGTATTAAAATAATTTTTAAAATAAAAATTAAATAAATTAGTCGGTCACCGGTGATTTCGCCGGAAATTTGGCCGGAAAATTTAACGGCAGGACCAAATGTGATACAAAATGAATAGTCATGCACCTAATTTGAAAATGTTAATAGTCAAGGACCAAATATGATACAAATTGAATAGTCATGCACCCAATTTGAAATTTTTAATAGTCAAGGACCAAAATTGATACATATATTATAGTTGAGGGACTAAAAATGATATTTGCTCTATACAAGTTGTTTAAAAGATATGACCTTTTAAAAAAACCCACCAAAAAAAAAAAAATGACCTTTTAAAAAGATATGAAATGGTATACAAATATTTTGTAACTGAATTGACACCCCTAGTCATGATTCAGAAATTGATCCTTGGGATGAAATATATGACCTTTTTAAAGCTCTCAACACACACTCTCTCTCTATCAATGGTTTCCTAATTCCTAGCCCCTTTCATTTTCTCCACGCTCCCACCCCACCACCCTTAGCCAATTATTATCACATCATCATCTTCAATTTCAATTCTTGCCTCCCCAAACAGAGAATCCTCCTTTTCTCTTGCGCTGACAAGCACACAACTGCTTCAAACTTAACCAAACACATAAAACAAAACAAAAACAAAAAGGAGAAAATTTCCAGCTAGCTAGCTATCTAGCATTGCTTATTCAGGGCACATGGGGAGGCATTCTTGCTGCTACAAACAGAAGCTGAGGAAAGGGCTTTGGTCCCCTGAGGAAGATGAGAAGCTTGTTAATCATATTGAGAAATTTGGCCATGGCTGTTGGAGCTCTGTCCCAAAATTGGCAGGTAATAAAAACTTCAATAATCCCATAATCCTCCTATGTTTTGTTTTGTTTTTGTTTGTAAAGAATGATGTTTTATTGATTTATTTAGGACTTGAGAGGTGTGGGAAGAGCTGTCGGTTGAGGTGGATAAATTACCTGAGGCCAGATTTGAAAAGAGGGACATTTTCACAGGAAGAAGAGAATTTGATAATTGAACTCCATGCACTTCTAGGCAACAAGTTATTAAATTAATCACTTTTTTTTTTTTTTTGATATATTACTACTCTTTCTGTCTCATTTTATCTATTGTCGGTCATCTGTTCTGACATGAGAGTATATATGTTTCTCGAGGCAGGTGGTCTCAGATTGCAGCCAGATTACCGGGACGAACCGACAACGAAATCAAGAACCTGTGGAATTCTTCCATCAAGAAAAAGCTGAGGCAGAAAGGAATTGATCCCAACACTCACAAACCACTCTCCCAGGTTGAGAATGCAGAAAAAGCCCAAGTTTTCAACAATAACAGTGGCTTTCTGAGTTCAAACAGAAACAACCTCGTAGAATTCGACAACCCCAAGTCTTCTCAGATGATTTCTGGGTTCAATCCCAATCCCAATTCCAATTCCAATTCCAGTACAATTCTTGATCACCATTGCAGTAGCAGTATTAAACTTCAAGGCAGCCCTGTTTTCTTTAACAGCAGTGGCTTTCCATGGTTAGTCTCAGGCTCTGAAAAATCAGAAAAATTAACTGATCCAGAAGACATAAAATGGTCTGAATATCTGCTAGGAAACTCCATTCCAAACCAACCCGAACCGCAATTCACCGTCACAGAAGAAGGTTCTTTCAGTACCACTGCATCAACTTGGCTTCAGAATCAGCACCCTTCTTTGCAGGCTGCAAATTTGTGTACTGCTAGTAAGCATTTTCAGAGACCTTCTGCTGCTTCTACCCAATTCTCCTAGCATAAATTTCATCCTAAATCTAAACAGCTGTGTGTGCTATTCTTGAGGCAGAGGCCGATAACAGGTCAAGTCCAGCAATTGGTGGCTAAGGGATGGTTAGTTGGAGGACGGTGAAGGACCAAGTCCAACAATTGCCTCTCGAAAATGTGATGGCAGTATAAGGTATTAAAGTTGCATGTCTGATAAATGTTTGATCTAACAAGTGGTATCAGAATCAGGTTACGGGTTTGAGTCTGAGCCCTAGCAAGCAGAGCAAAAACTGTACAGTTAAGACCGACAGGTGTCCAGCTATAGGCTTCCTATTCTTAATCTGTATATATGTCATGCCTTGCACAAAATTTCATTATATTACCAGATATTCTTCTTCTTGTTATAATATTGGAAGTTGAAACCTTTCTTTTTCTGTTCTTTCTCTGTAATTTATTGTTTTCTCAGTCTATTTGACTAAATTCAAAGTGGCAATTAGACAAGTTAATTTTTAAACACTTGAGAATCAAAGTTTTACAGCTTTTATATATGGCTTCTTATTCAACTACACAAGAAATTAAAGAATGGTTTGAAGAAAGTGACCTTCTACAACAGCGACAAATCTCACTGCTTTATTATAGCACTGGTGAGGCAATAGTACCCATCTCTTTCAAGATTGGCCATTTTCAAGAATGTATAATTGATGGGTGAAAAGGACTTCAAAAACTTCTTTTGTATGAAAGATTCAAGGAACCATTTTTCTTCAACGGGTGTCTATCTTTGTCTCCTGGAGATGGAGATGGTTCAATTTGTTTATTTATTTATTTATTTATTTTTTGAGATGAAGAAAGTAGATAATTGATGTGGTTTTGTGCGCCACCACAAAGGCCTCCAAAGGAGAGCAATTACACCGCCACGAATCCCACGATCCGTCCTCAAAAATTTTGTTTGTTTGTTTGTTTGATTTTTTTTTTTTTGTTTTTAAGTATTACTTCTTTCTCAACATACTGAAGAACAAAGAATCAATATGGCATTTTACACCTGCAGTCGAGAGGTCCTGAGTTCGAACCTCAAGCCCTTGGATTTGAGCTGGTCAGTTATGGGTAACATAGGTTGGTTTATATCCTTTTGGTCCTTTGCCGGCTAGGGTCACAGGGCGAGAGTTTATTCACTACTCATACAATTAGGAGTGGGGTTTACCTCGTTAATAAAAAAAAAAAATTAATATGGCATCCACTTAGACACGAACCCACCCGTTTCATATGGGGTGCAACCGGATACTACTAGACCACAATGTTTGATTCGTGAAATAAGCTTGAAATACATTTTGAAAATAATAATAATAATAATAATAATAATTATTATTATTATTATTATTATTGACCTTAATTCTTGAGAATGAGACATAAAAGATATATTGAATAACATCAATCATCAAGTTCTCATCATTCTTGCTACTCATTGAAAATCTTATCAAGTTGAAAAAGTGACTATTCAAACTTCAAATATCTATTCTTAGTCTCTTAGTTGGAGGAAATATTATTAAAATTGTATCATTTTTCTCTACCAATGGTCAATAGAGGAAAGTAACCAAGGAATTGTGAAATCCTAAGTTAACTTTTGTGTTTAAAGCACTAAATCATGCTCATTGTGTATTTATGTCTTGTACTTGAATTCCTCATAAAAGATAGGAGTATAATGGTGTAGAAGCATTACACAAACCTTCGAACCACTATTAAATATGTACGTCTTAAATTCTTCTTTCATTTTAAGATTTTATTCTTGCATTTTTAAATTCATAAAATCCTATTAATTTTCAATCACATTATACTTTCTGCTCCACTTAAGCTACATATCTGATTCAATATTCAATCAGTGCTTTTAATATTTTATATAATTCTTTAGAAATTCAAGCTCCCTTAGAGCTTTTTCGAAATTTTTTTGTAAAAATCTATTCAACCCCTCTCTTCTCTCCTCTAAACTTTTATCTTATCAAAACATCATGGACTACTCTCACATACCATCTAGAAATCCAATATTAGATCGGGGATATGAGTATGTAAGGTGAATGAAGAAACTAATCTGGATTGTCCAAGCATTGGTGAAACCGTGTTCATCAAAGTTGGGTATACTACTTGAAGATTAATTTGTTTTTTCAATTCTGGAGTATATATGTAGGACATTTTTACGTAAGAATGGAATTTATCCAAGAAAAAAAAAAGAGAAAAGAAAAACGTAACTAAAATAACATAATGAAAGTTAAAAATAGACAGGTACATTTATTCATCCATTGAATATAATTCACCCTGTTTGTAAGAAATTAGTATCATTAGAAAACATGCATTCTTCAATATTTTACATGTAACGACCTTATACAACTTAAATGAAACAAACATCTGTTCCGTATTTTATACTAGTAGACATGCATCTAAGTACACATAACCAAAATTAAACCTTCCCTCAAAAAATTGCAGATCAAACACACAAAGGCATGATAATTAAACCCCAGAAGAACTCAAGAAAAAGCAAAACAAAAAAAAAATGTTAATAAACATATATAACTAGGCCCACAAAATAGCATGGGCTTTTATTGGCACAACGAAGCTGATTGGGCTTTCTCCAACTTTTCCCATTACTGGGGAGTAGATTGAGATTGAGATTTAACCATATTTTGAGATGGATTATCATCCCCAGAGGCCTTGAGGAATGGCACCCTACTTAGAGAGAGTGATTTTGGCAAAGTATCTGGATCGGATGATGGTTTAGGGTTTGGGTTTAGGTTTGGGGATTTGTATTTGTACCACAATGCCCAATAAAGATAGTTTGCAAAGTTGAAACAGCTGAGAATGGCTAAGAACCAGTAGAAAAGTGCCAAATTGTTCTTGTCCAAATCTTGGCCCTCTAGCCAGCCTTTCTTGCTAGGTGCTAGGGTTTTGGTAATGGCATTAATAAGACCCACAAATACACTACTCAAAAAGTAGCCAAAAGAGAGTGAGATCCAAGTGAAAGAAGTGGACAATGACCTCATCCCAGCAGGGGCCTCCTTGTAATAAAACTCAAGCAACCCCACAAGTGTGAACATATCAGCAACCCCAAAAATCCCATACTGAAATGCAAGCCACATCACATGGATGGGCTTCAAGGGGTTCCTAAGGGAATGCTCCTTCCTCTTCACCTCCACCATCGCGGCCACGGCCATCGACACGGCCGAGAGCACTAGGCCGACCCCGACACGTTGCAGCTGTGTGACGCCCGAGGGTCGGCCGGTGAGTTTTGCCGCGAACGGGACGAAAACGCGGTCGTATAGGGGGATTAGGATGACCATGAAGATCAAAGGGATTACTGGGACTGATGAGGAGGGGACCTCAAAGGACCCCAGCAAACGGTTCATTCTGTAGCCTTGTTGGACTGAAAAGGTTTGGAGTTGGGCTAGGCAAGTGTTCATTATTATGGTGCTGCCTATAATAGGTAACATTCTTGTTAGGACTTTGACTTCTTCAACTTGGGTCACAGTGCAAACTGTCCATGGGGTTGGCTCACTGTTTTGAAGAGGAATTGCAGCCTTGTCTAAGAACCTGCAGTCTCAAAAAGAAAACAATCCATTTTACATTAAAATATATACATGAAATTTGGAAAATGATGCATTAAATTAAATTAAATACTATGCTGCAAGTGCACTGCAACAATAATTAGGTGGATTATGGTCCTAGCTGTGTGAATCATGCATATGATACATTATTTTTTATACATAAGGTACATTAAAACACTCTATATTAGCTAAAGACCTTGGGTCAAACGACATAGCTGTAACTCTTTTAATTTGAGAGGTGTCGCAGGTTCAATCCCCAGTGGGGACGTTGACTCATGTATGAACATGAACAATTTATGAAAACAAGTTAAGAGTTCATTACTTGTGTGCATAAGGTTCATTATTTATTTGAGCATGTACAAACTGGTTGAATATATTCTAGGCTCATTTATGATATACATGAGATTCATTATTTGTAGAGCATAGTTAAGCTTATTCGTCACATCTCACCCCTTTACTTAAAAATTTGATATTCAATAAATCTAAGTTCACTATTTATATGCATAAAATTCATTATTTGTATGCATAAAGTTCATTATTTTTGTAAATGTGTTTTGATGCATGGTCTACACATCATAGATCACGATCCACAATAAAATTTACCGCAGTGCACTGCAGGTCTGCAGTACATGTACAACTATACATGAGTCTCAAACTTTTAGCAAATGGACCCGTACCACCAAACTTCATGCAACTTAAAGACTTTGAGAATTTTAAAAAAATTCGTTTCCAAAAAAAAAAAAAAAGGATTTTAAAATTTGAAATAAAGCCAGTAAGTATGGGATAAGAATGTGCATACAAGAAAAGCAATCATCACCTGAATTGGTCAGTGTGAGCAACTTTTGTTTCTGTAGAGACTGCTCCTTTATCGTTCACTTCATACAATTCAGTGCTTGGATTTTCTGGTAATTTCAACTTTCGATTTTTTATGGACACAACAATAACCTGCAAAAATCCACCCCAATATCTATTATTATTGGCTCTACTCCTCTCTTTCTTTTTATTATCACAACTAACTTTTATATACCCCTTTAAACTTTTTTGTACAACAAAAACTTTTTTTTTTCTTTTTGAATGATGAAGAAAACCTACAGAAGAATAGGGCGTTCCAGCTGGGAATCGAACTTGTAATCTTGTAGTTATTAAGTAAACAACTTGATCAACTTGATTGAGATTGCCCCGTAATGGTTATAGAAGGAAAAATCAAATGTACTCTTTTTTATAATTATATATTAAGGAAAAATTGTAATTTTTGCCCCTCCATAATATGACAATTATCAATGTCACCCCTGAATTATTAGTGGTATAAATATTGCCCCTCAATTTGTAAAAACGGTACATATATTGCCCCTCCCTATCGACAGGAGGGGCAATATTTACACCACGGGAGGGGCAATATATGTACCATTTTTGAAAATTGAGGGGCAATATTTCCACCATTAAAATTCAGGGGTGACATTAATAATTGACATATTATAGATGGACATAAATTATAATTTTTCCATATATTAATGAGTTATGCATGGAGCATTGGAGTGACGATTTTAGTCTTTGAAGGACCAAATCAGCACTCTATCAAAAGACAAATTGGTAGTAGAAATAG
>CM008344.1:12776943-12787707 GCA_002525835.2 Ipomoea batatas
GCTTTAAAATAATGTACATTTTGAGTTATAAAAATGTATGTTCCAGTAGGTCGCGTGAAAAAAATTATGTGAAACAGTGTCGTTTTTGGACCGTGGCCCACACAGTTGTGTGGACCACAGTCCATGCAATAACTATTGTGCGGTGGTGGGGTATTGACTCTTTGGGATGCAACACATAGAGAAAGCATAGAACAGATTCTACGTTGTAATAGAGCCAACAGTATTCAAAAAAAATAAATAATAATAAATAAATATGAGATTGAAAAGTTGACATCTAAATTAATTATCTAAAATTCTAAATTGAAATTTCATTTTCGAATTATATACCTTGTAAGCTCAAGAGTTTTATAATATTGCTTTTAGATTTTCTTTGCCTTTTCATTTATAAAAAAAATAGTTATTATAGAATTGTAATTAGAAAGTATATACTTCTTACGAAAAGAACATTTCGATTTGATATCTTTTCTTCCCTTTTCTCTTAAAAATATAGAATTTTCTACAATACCAAGCATAAAAATATAACTTTATTTTATTAAAAATTAAAAGTGACCGGGATTCATTTATATATAATTTGAAAATTTTTTGACTAAATAAGCAATATCAATGGTGTTTAATTAACTACTTACTGCAACTTTTTAATCTTTTATGTGTGATAATGTAACTTTTCCTCAAAATAAGAAAAATTGCATGTAAATAGTGTCCGTGTAGATAGCATCGTCGCCTGATTTAAAGATCATGATTGAAGGCGGCAGTATAGGGGTCTAGACTGGATCTCTTGTCCGCACATGAAAAGTAGGATTTGATCGGTGGACTGATTGCGTGATTCACGATTTACTTATACAATAGTTCAATCAGTTTTGAATTAGTCCGGTAAAATTGGAATCACTTATGTTTAAAAAAAATAATAGTAAACAATCTGAATAAAGAATAGTGAGTCGTACACATGTGACAATATTATTATGGCAATCAAGAATTATAAATGCTGTGTTTGGAATGATGAGGTGCTGACTCATACAAAAGGGATTTTCCTACCATGCATTAAAACATTATTTTTTTTTTTTTTGACTACAAAACATTATTTAAATGCTCTTCTTCCCCACTAGAAATACACACCACAGAGTGTGTGAGAGAGAGAGAGAAAGAGAGAGAGAGTTTAAAAGAAGGCCTTTCATTTCCTTGTGCAGTTTCAGAACACAGTGAACTCTTCCATATAGAAACTCATAAAAAAGAAGTCTAGAAGACATGGGTGAGGTATCTCTCTCTCTCTCCTCTCTCAAAATTATTTTCCATTATATTTTTTCTCTTTTTTTTTTTTTTAAATTGCTGATGTGATGTATTTTGGAAGGAGAAGAAAGGGGAAGGGAAGGAGGGTGAGAAGAAAGAAGAGGTGAGCAAAGAAGAGAAGAAAGAAGAGAAAAAGGAGGAAGAAGAGAACATTGAAATTGTGCTCAAGGTTGATATGCACTGTGAGGCTTGTGCTAGAAAAGTCACAAGATCCTTGAAAGGATTCCAAGGTATATTTACTCATTAAAAAAAAACTATATTATTTTACAGTGCTTTATTCAATGGTACCTATAATTCTATACATATATTAAGTATACTTGGATATAATTGTATTATACCATAATCTCTTTTTGAAAAAAGAGATAAATACAGCATGTAATTTGCTGAGAAATAAAGTTATAAAGTATAAGACATGCATTGTAATCATGACATTAAAAATTTACCCCATAATTATAGTTGTTTTCCCCTGCGAGAAAGGATTTTTACTGTTGTTTTGTTACTTCTCCCCATTTCCCCTTTATTTGTATTTATTTTTAAACCTATCAAATTTGTAACATTATGGTTATCAAGTAATGATCAATTTATTATACCATAAAATTGTTTTATTTTTATTTGTTTTTTAAAAGAATACTAGTTATAAAAAAAAAAAAAAACTTTATTTTATAGGGGAATGAGCCTTCTTTTGTTTCATATATACTTTAGCCCACTACACACATGAACCTGATAACCTTCCAAGTTTTGAATTCAAAGTCTTTGATATTCTCAATGAGTTATTAGACAATAATAAAAGGCCACAGTCTAACATTGGCCTACAAGTACAAGACATATTATTACTTTTATGTTTCATTGATATTTACATGACAAATTTTACAATATCACTCATTCACTCATGTTAAGATGTAACTTTCTATAGATTTTTTACGTTTAATTAGTTTATTATAAAAAAAAATTTTTTTTTTTTTTACTCTTTGCTATCTTGATTATTGTGTTTACTCACTTTTAGTCATTGAGTTCTAAATTAATCAAATTTGGTTCTATAATTATAAATAAAATAAAATAAAAAATGTATCACTTTTAGTTTTCATGGCCGTACAATTAAAAGTCCATATTTTGAGTAATTGTCAGAATTAAAAGTGACGCATTTTTAATCATCAGAAACTAAATCTAGTCAACTTTGAACTTGAGCCTTAATCTAGCTTTATAGTAATTAAGGATTAAGGATTAAAGGTTTATAAGTTAAATTGCGTTTTTGGGTAATTTGATAACAGGAGTGGAGGAAGTAACAGCGGATTATAAGGCGAGCAAAGTTGTGGTGAAAGGTAATAAGAGTGTTGATCCTATGAAAGTGTGTGAAAGGATTCAGAAGAAAAGTGGCAGAAAGGTTGACCTCATTTCACCTATTCCCAAGCCCCCTGCTGCTGAAGAAACCAAGCAAGAAATCAAAGAGTCCCCTAAAGAAGAGAAGAAAGATGAGGTATGCCTACTCTCTCTTCCCCACACACACTCTCTCTCTCTCACACACATTTTTATGGTTTTTTAAAAAAGTTATGTTCAAAGCAGTAAATGTACTTTGAAGGCATAGTTTTTTAGAAAATGACTGAATTTTGGACCAAATGACTGAATTGCCCTTGAGAAAATGACATTAGATGTCCAATTGTAAAGGAAGGATCATAGATGGCTAGAAACAAAAAGTAAGAGAACTAAAAGTGACGGTGCCATCAAAGTCGGGGGACCTCCACTGGTATTTACTCTTTAAAAAAGTTATGTTCAAAGCAGTAATTGTACTTTGAACATTGCCAAAATAACAAAAAGGGCATAGTTTTTTAGGAGTTAATGTGCCATAAAAAATTCTTATAATATCTAAGAATGCTCATGGTTTTATGGAAATTTATCCCAGGGCCATGGTACACTTTGAACTGCGGACGTTAAACCAAAAATGACATTCAAATTATGTGTATGTCGATAATAGATTTTGTGCTAGTAAAAAAATTGAAAACACATAATATATTAATTGAAAATATATCATATGTTAATTTACATAAACATAATTTTTGGATTAGGGTACACAATGCAAATAGACTTTAAACCATGGTATTACAATTGCAATTTTACTCCCTAGCATCCTATGGTTGTGGCTTTTGTTTTGACTCACCAAACAGACAAATATAACAATTGTGTGCCTCCACAGCTTTGTCAGTGGTACATGCTTTTCATCTTAATTAAATAGCATCCTAGAGTAGTTGCAGTGGCTTATGTTTTAACCTAGCTACTCAATCAAGTACTACCTATTATTGGACATTAAATTTTAAATTTTGAGATCAAAAGACCAAAAACCCCATCCACTAGCTTAGGGAATGGAGGCAAATTATATCCAGGACTAGGGTTTACCTTGTATTGTAGACCTTATCAAAAAATAACCTTCTGATTCTATATCTGTAATTGATACATTCTGCACCTTCAGTTAGCCATTTTTGTACCTATAGATATCATATTATGTGTCAGTAATTATCAAGTTATTTGTTTATATGTACAGAAACTATTAATTGTAGTTACAAAATATGCTAACTAAAAATATAGAATTTTTGTATCAAGGTTCACAATACCATATGAACCCTGGTCCATGGTATAACAATTGGAGGATGGATGAATGGGACTCACGGGTTGCCAACAAGAATTATGGTCTCATGGTTGTTGAGATAGAACACATTCTTTATTTTGATTTCAGAGCTAACCTCATGCTAAAAGTCATGTGTTCGAATCTCTGCCTCATCTGATTATGTTTCAACTCCGAACTAACATAACAATAATGACCAGTGAAAATTGAGAGTGGTGGGTAAAAATTAGAAAACAAAAACAGATAATTGTCAAAACAGATGGAGTTGTGATTGCGGGTTGTGAGCTGACATGAAAGCAACACAACATGGCAGAGTGAAGTTGCAGTGTGTTGGCAAAGGACAGCCATGGTGAGTCACACAACACCACACACACCCCTTTGGGCACATTTTACAATGCAATGCAATTGGGGGGGTGGACCAGCAAGGGAAGAGGACTGTTCTGTTTTTTAGGTGAAGAAGAGTTATGGATCTTTTTATTTCCAAAAAAAAAAAAAAAGTTATAGATCTGAGACTGAAATATAATATTATCAAAAAGCTGCACTGTGAAGATTAGGCGCATTACATTATGCATGGGGCCTAAAGTTGTCCTCACTCAAAAAATGTGCAATAAAACAAAAACTCATTTCTGCAAAGCTACCATATCATTTCAGCTTTTAATGAAAACAACAACCACAACGAACTAAACATATATGCATGGGTGATCGAGTTGTAAACGGAAGGAATTCTTGGTCAATGTGACTTGTCACGTTTACAATATTTTATATTATAAAATGAAAAGGTTTTATTAAATTCTAATTAATTAATATAGAGTCAAACTATTATTGGATCAAGTAAAATATTCTAATTATAGGTGCAAATTTGTGTTTATTTATTGCGATTATGTGTTTTATCTTAAACTAAAGTAGTCAAGTCATATAATTTATGTTTATTTATTGCGAATATGTACTTTTATCTTAAATTAAAGTAGTCAAGTCGTATGATTTATTGATTGCTACTAGGTCTAATGTTTATTCTTTTTCTCCTCCCAAACATTTTATGTATGTCTAATTTTCCGCGATCCTCCCTCCCTTTGTCAGTAACTTCAATCGAAATGACTATTTATGATGTAATTTAATTACTTAATCTCAATGGTAATTTTTTTGGAAGAATTGGTAAATATTTTGACTTATTTAATCACTATTAGCTGTTTAACTTGGTTAAACATTCAATATAAGTGCTTGATTAATTAGTTTTTTTGCAATAGCTTATTGTTTTAAAATGCTAAAATTCAAAAAGTTGCTCAAAGCAACTTTTTCGGTCGAGCATTTTGAAAAAATCATTTTGCAGGTAATCAATTATCAACTAAGAGCTAATTTACCAAACATCTTTCTATAATCAGCTAATGCTATCAACTAGTTAAATTCCTTAACTCAATCAGTTAACAACTACCAGCTATTTACCAAACACCCTTTTATCTTACTTTTTTTTGTTTTAATTGGTTTTCTTGTTACGTTGCAGCCTCCTCCAGTTGCAACAGTCGTTCTGAAAGTTCAAATGCATTGTGAGGCATGCGCTCAGGTCTTGCAGAAGCGAATCAAGAAAATTAAAGGTACCAACCATCACACTTCACACTCTCCTCCTAACAAAAAATACCATTAGTTTTTTAGCTTTTTCTACCCATGTCAACAACTTATTCATATATAAACTTTTTTTTTTGTTTCATCATAAAAGTTTTAACAAGTTATAGTAAAACCACATTATTTGAACACCATCAATATTTAAATCATAAAGAGAAATGGCATTTTAATTCATTAGTTATCACCAAAGTATAGATTTAGTCAATCAATTCTTTGAAGTGTATATTTGTTGTATGGGAAAATTGTAATTTATGGGAAGTGATGTAAATGTTGCCCCTCAATTTTCAAAAATGGTACATATATTGCCCTTCTCGTGGCGTAAATATTGCCCCTTCTTTGGTATGGGAGGGGCAATATATGTACCATTTTTGAAAATTGAGGGCCAACATTTACACCACTAATAATTCAGGAGTAACATTGATAATTGGCATATTATGGAGCGACAAAAATTACAATTTTCTCTTGTTGTATTGTTTGTGAACATAAATTACTTACGAATTATGATTATGAATATTAGTATCTGTTTGGTTATTAAGAGTTCATGAACATGAAAAAACATGTTTGGCAATGTTCGTTAACGTTAAGAAACACTAATGAACGCTTAACAAACGAACATGATCAAAATTTTTAAAAATCTTAACACACAACAAACAAACACAAACACGAATATTCTAAAAATCTTAACAAACGAACATGAACAATCTCTGTTCGTTCATGTTTGATTCGTTAACAAACCTAGGTAAAAGATAATTGGAATTTAAAAGTTTAAATAATATAATTATAACATAATTATGGAGTAGTATTTTAAGGTTGGGCTGCATTTAATAAGTGGGAATTAATGGCGCATGCATGTGATACAAATACATACAGGCGTTGAATCAGTGACAACGGAGCTCGGAAGCAATGAGGTTCGGGTAAAGGGCGTGGTGGATCCTGAGAAGCTTGCGAGGGACGTGTACAAGAAAACAGGGAAGCAAGCTTCCGTGGTGAAGGAGGAAGAGAAGAAGGAAGATCAGGAGAAGAAGGAAGCGGAGAAAAAGGAAGGGGAGAAGAAAGAGGGCGAGGAAGGCAAGGGAGAAGAAGACGAAAAGAAAATGGAGACAGAAATGAAGAAGAACGAGTTCATGCCACCCAAGTACTACTTGGATTACGCCTATCCTCCCCCTCAGATTTTCAGCGACGAGAACCCTCACGCTTGCACCCTCATGTAAGCAAGCAAATTAAACGATTCTCATCTGGATCGGAGGGATAGTTTTTGAATTGGTGAAATTCTTATGCAAGCTAAGCAAATTAAGCAATTTTTCATGGTCTCATATGATATGATTTTAATAAGGCAGCAGCTAAACAACGTAGTATGTAATGCATTATCCATGGTACGGTGGTGTTAGAGTGTTGTGTATTTCTTTAATTTTGTTTATTTTTACCTAATAATTTGAACTACTTTTGGTTGTGTGAGCTGAGGATGGAGGAGAAGTGAAGAAGAAGAAGCTGTACATATAGTGACTTCAAGAACTTGTTGAATTGGTTGAGTTGGCAGATGTAGTTTTAGCACTACGTTTTTGTCTGCAGAACTTAAATCAATATATGTATGTATGTATGTACTTCCTTATATATATTTGCTTTCATTTTGGCTTACTAATAATTCCACCTTTGCTCCTGGTCCATCACGGTGATGTTAGAGTTAAGTTAAGTTTTACATGTTTTTGAGCAATTTAACTTCTTATATATGTTTTTGAATCAAGTCAAAGTAAATATGGTTCTATTTGGATTAATTTTAGTTTTTCCTATTCATCATCTACATACAAGTTAAACATTTGAAAAATTGTCTCTTTTAATCTCTCATCTCTCTTGCCTTTCTTATATATATTTCCAAGAGAGATTTTACAACATATTTAATTCATGAAATAATAAGTATTAAATGGAATATTGTTCGAGAGAAAATTGATCTTCGGGGCATTGCTCGGGACCTCGTGAATGAAGCGGTGCGGTGGTGTGCAAAAGACTGGAACATCTCAGTTCGAGCCATCTTTCGTGAACAGAACAGGAGTGCAGATGGGCTCGCCATGATGGGCAATTTTCAGCCGGCGGTTTGGAAAGAGTTCTCCTCCTGCCCACCGGAGTGCGTTGAGGTCTATAACAGTGACCTCGTGTGTGCCACACAATGTCGCAGAGTTAGGGAGACCTCTTAGTTAGGTCTTGCCTTCGGGGTTTCTCCCCTCCCTATATGATCCAAAAAAAAATAAGCTTGTTGCATCATTTCTTAATACAGTATATTCACAAGAATATCAACTCAAATATGAGTTTTAGGAATTATTTTGTATAGATTTTGATGACGTGGATAGATTTTGGATATTTATAATATTTTATGTATTGACTCTTTAATATGTAAAAGCTATATTAAATTCTAATTAATTAATATAGAGCCAAACTATTATTGGATCACGTAAAATATTTTAATTATAGGTGCAAACTTGTTTTCATTTATTGTACGTGAATATGTGTTTTATCTTAAACTAAATATAGTCGAGTCTTATGATTGAGTGGTATTAGGTTGGTCTAATATTTATTTTCATTTTATGTATGTCTTTTGTCATATATACTTTTTTATTTGATATTGATGGACATATTGGAGAAATGTCCGGAGCAAATCGGCTCGAGGAAGCCAATCAAGACAACCCAAGCTGACCTCAGCGGTCGCGACCTCCTGTGCCAAAGGCCAGCCTCGAGGCGCCAAAGCCAAACTCGGCGCTCGACCCCGAGTACCTAAGGCCAGCCTCGAGGCCCCGACGCTCGGCCCCGAGTGCCCAAGGCTGGCTCCGTAGCCGGGCTTGAAGCCTAAGCCTAGCTTCAAGGTCGAGAGCGAGTGAGCTTGGTCAAAGGCTGTAACCGCCCACCCTTTTCTAATGGGCAGTTACATGATGGGTTTAGTATATATATATTCCCACATTATATTGTTAGGACATCATCATCTACATTGTAATCTCACTACAAGGTTTTTGCCTCCTTAAGCTTCATACTTTGTCTTTATCATTTATTCCTTTAATTATTGATTTTGGTTAACTCGGGTCATCGGGATCAATTAATTCCATTAGATATAACTAGCACAAACATTATAGATTGATTATATTTACTGTGATGACTACTTAATTTGGGTCAAGATTTATTATTTGTAATATTTGATACTCAACTTTGAATGTATGTATATAATTTGGTTAGTTAATTGACCAAGTTCATGTTAAATTTTATATTGTATTTTTTAATACACTCTTAACGTATTCATAGTGATGGTAAATATGTTACCAGATTATATTAGGAAAGTGAATTGATTATATTACTATAGTTTCAGTATAGAATGTTCAGTGTATCCACCTTCTACTATAGGGTCTACTATTTATACTATGAGCGCAACGACTCTTCTGTGAGTGTAACGGATTCTTTATAATGGCGAGCCTACATTGAGTGATGGGTAATAATAATGTGGAGCCGTTGGAGCAATTATCTTCTCTCTTTAATATGTCGGTGTAACTTATGTGCCCGTTGAACTTTCATGTGTCCGCCTGCTTGCCTGTGGTTTCGGGTCGGATACATGTGTTTGAGGTACCGCTCCTGCAGCACGCTCACGTCCACGGGAGGAACGAGGCAAGAGGCATACTCGACGGCATCTCAAACCCATTACACCAAACGTTATTCTACATTAAAAAAAATTAGTTTATCAAAATTTAAAAGTTTATTATTTCGAATTTAATTAGTTTAGTATAATTAAATATACTTTGTGATGTAAATAATAATATTTTAATACAGTTTAATTAATATATATTCAATATTTGGCTTGTTTTAATCGTTTTGATGAGATCTTTCAAATGATATAATTTATTTTTAATAATATACCATTCATGCTTAAAACAAAATATACAAATTTATAAAAACAAAATAAAGGATATAAAATGAATTTTTTTTTTATTTTTTTGGTTTTATTTTTGTATTTTTTTCTTTATTATTGCTATTATTATTATTATTATTATTATTATTATTATTATTTATTTACTTTTTTTTTTTAAATGGGGAAAACATTTTAACAGCAGATTTGGCGTAGTGTTCATCATCGGTGAAATATTTGCCAATTTGCCGTGTTCATTGGAATTTAGCCACCACCGCCGCCTCCATACCCGCCACTGCCGGCCGTAACCTCCACCTCCGTAGCCACCACCCTCTACTGTTAGCAAAGGACAGATTTGTGCCCGAAACACGGCGAGAAGAAGTGGAAATGCGAGAAGTGCTCCAAGAAGTATGCAGTTCAGTCTGATTTGAAGGCTCATTCCAAAACCTGTGGCACCAAAGAGTATGGATGTGACTGTGGGACTCTATTTTCAAGGCAAATCCTTCATTCTCCTTCCCAATTACTGTTATTTTTTTACCGTAAAATTCTTGTTCACTTTCAGGCGTGATAGCTTCATTACACACAGCAGCCATCTAAATCTGAAAGTTCCCATGCACGCATTATAAATCTGATTTCTCTCATCGTCTCCATTGTCCGAGCTCCGACGATCCTACTAGGCGACTCTAACACTCCATCAAAGGTATTTTATTTTTATTGATCTTATTATTAATTGTGGTTTTAGCTTTTAAGTATAGGAAATAGCATTAACTTATGGTTTTAGCTTTTAAAATTTTATCAAGTAGTCAACAAATTTTGGATGTATGTCAGTTCTGATTTCTGAATAAGATTTAAATATGTAATATTAGAAGAATGTGTGGTTCCTGTTCAACTTAGCATTAGCAATTTTCTATTTCCATCTTTGAAATTGTGCCTTAGTGCCTTTAATTATGCATGTATGGAAATTTTTATAAATGTGTAAAATGTTAATTATAATTTATTAATGATGGTTTGTTGGTGGTGGTTGTGAAATCTCACAGTTGACAATCAATATTAGATTGTATATTATTTTAGTATTTATAGAAAATTTGTTGATTTTCACTTTGATTCTGGAAAACAGAATCATGCTGTAGTAAATTTCTAGCCAAGTATTTAGACTTTTTGCTTAAGTTTACATTCTGTAGTAAATTACTTCTCCTTATCTTTCTTTTTCATCGACTAGATCTTTGGATCCAGAAGTGAATAAGGGTATAACTATGGATCCTTCAGCACTTTTATTCAACCAGCTCAAGGTTTGAACAACACCATTTTATTCTTTACATATATCCTGTAATTCACATATCTAATGGGAATAATTCTTGCTATAATCAATCAC
>CM008344.1:12958330-12970715 GCA_002525835.2 Ipomoea batatas
ACTACCGCCCAAGACTGCACCACCCCCACGTCGGCTGTCGCGTCGTCAACCCCTACCGGCTCAAACGCGGCCTCCTCGTCTTCTAAAACCAGATCAGCCCAACGGGCGGTTAGCCCTGCAACACCTCCTGACGAAGTCTCCGTAGCCATGACAACAGAAACGAAGGAAGCCGATCAAAAATCGGAGAGAAAGTATGAAGAAATAATGGACGAACCCTAGCAAACCCTAGGAGAAGAGAAAACCCTAGACTTTGCTAGAGAGAAAATTTTGTAATATTCTTTTGTATTTTATTTTAGTAAAAAGGAAAAGAAGAATTATTGTTAGGTTCTTTGATCGAAGCTCTTTTTGCGGGGAGTCAAAGCACCGAAACCTACGAACAAAAAACAGTGATCGGCTATTGTAGAGAAGGATCAATCAAGGTGGCTACGCAAGTTAAGGGAAAATTGTTACTCATGTATTATAAATAGAGGTCAATGTTGCAAAGGAAAAATCATCAATTTATTCTCGGTCGTCTGCTTTCGGAGACGATCTTGGGCTTCAACAAATTGTGTCCGGCAACAACAATTTCCGTCAACGGTGGCAACAACGAGTTCCGTTCGACGCAACAAGCTTTCGGCGAAGGAGACGTGATTTATCCTTTTAATTGGCAGCAATTTCTGTGGCGTTCTATCTGGGCAGCAACAATTTCATACGGCAATTGTCCAATCTTCTTACTCTCTATTATCATTAATTTAATTTTGTAATTAGTGAATGGAAGATTCTGCTTTGTTATTTGATTACTGCTAATTCCATAATGATGTGCTAAAATTGCTTCTCTAGGAATATGATGACAGTGCCGTGAACATTTGAAGTGATTAGTCTAATTTTTTTCTTGAATTAAGCTTTACCCATTAATCTTATTTTAGTAATTGATTGTGTTATTGGGTGATCAACTTTAACATAATTGAACTGAATTGAGGGAATTTCTAGAGTAGAGATCATGCCTATTAATTCCATGCTCTTAAGGGTAATAAACGAGTAGATAATTTGATTGTCTTATCAGATTATTTATTTGATTCATAAATCGGATAGTCCGTAAGTTCTTTTAGGCATAATGGGTTTTAACTGTTTGAATAAGTATCTTTTAAGTACATGAATGGTTAAAGCACTTGACTATCTTTGGACGTCATACGGAGTAGTCATATAGCAGTTTGAACGAACCCTTAATTTGATTGACAAGTTAAACTAATCTGCATAATTAGTAATGGTTATTAATTCATGTTCCTAGTCTTTAATTCTTTGCTAAATTACTTTGTTGTTACTTCGTATGTTAGGAACCCCGAGCTGTTGATTTTGATGATACCAACTATCCGAGGAGACCCCTAACTTTTGTCTAGTCTTTAGAATAGGTTTATGCTTTGTATCTTAGTCTTACAGAATAACCGAATCCTTAGAAATATTCTAAGGACCCAATTTCTTATACCGAAGGCTTGAAGACTCCAACCGAAGTATGAAGTACCGAGGAGTTGAAGATCTGAAGTAATGAAGATTTGAAGAACCGAAGACTAAGATCATAGGCCGAAGAATGGAAGAGCCAAGCTTTCATGACCGAGCAATCAAGAGTGTGATTGTCTCGAGGAGATTAAGAGAAATGATAATCGAGGAGATTAAGAGAAATGATAAGGCCAATCATTCTCGCACAACCAAGGCAAAGATATTCTCTGATAAGTTGTCTTATCTACTGCCTTGAAAATGTGTATAACTGAATATCATTTTGGGTCCTATGCAATGATCCCAAGAAGCATTTAATGATTGTCACCTTTTTGAGGGACAAAAGACAAATTGTCCTTGCACAAAAGTGGACAAACGGCTAGAAAGTACTGACATTCTGAAAAAGATGAAAATACTACTCATTGGATATTACACACTGGACAATAGGTTTTGAATTTCAATTTCCCTCCAACGGATATGAAATTCCACTTATAATTAACACTGTTGCAAAAATCCCCGCCTAGGCCGCCTAGGCGCTAGGCGCTCCTAGACCGAGGCGAATTGCTCCCTAGGCGTTAGCCTAGGTGGCCAGCCGCCTAGGAGGCCACCTAGGCCACTAGGCCGAGTTAGCGACCGACAGGGTCGAATTTGGCCGAGTTAACTCGCCCAACTCGATAGAGTTAGCCGAGTTAACTCGAGCGAGTCGACCTTGTTAATTTTATTATTATATTTATATATATTTAAATTTATTTATTTATATAAGTAAGAGAAGTAGGAGATATATAATATAGTATATGACATATACCCACACACATGATCGAATTAATTTTTTTGTTTTTATAGGTCGCCGCCTAGAACCGCCTAGGCGCCGTCTAGACCACTTAGGTGCTAAGCGCTAGTCTACCGCCCGACTAGCGCCTAGCGCCTACTGTAACCATGCCTATAAATACCCTTGTCCCATCTCACTTTGACAAGGTTGAAAAACGCGAAATATTGTCTAGCAAGTGAAAATTTCTCAGTGTGATATTCATAAACTTACAAGTGATATTCAGATTTCATTAGAAATTCTTGTGTGATTAAGAAGCTGATCAAGGAAACTAATCACAAGGATTTCAAGTTGGAGAATCATCACAACCTTTCAATCATCTCTACAAGTGAAGTAGAAAGAGGCGGAGTAAACTTGGACGAAGTTGAAAAACCTACAACAACAAGGCTGCCGGGCTTAGTGATCAAAGGAGCTTGTTGTAACGGAGATTGTACTATAAAAGGGAATATAGTGCAAACATTCACGAGTTGTGAAGAAGAGTGGAGTAGGCTTAGTTAACAACCGAACCACTATAAAAACTCTCTCTCTCTCTCTTTTATTTTACGTATTGCATTGCATATATCACTCAAACATAATATCTTTTACAAGAAAATCCTAAGTGCAAGGTGAAGCTAAAATTTGATATAACCTTTCCGCTGCGTTATCTCTTTAGAAGAAAAACTTTTAAAAAAACCTCTTGTGAGTCTATTCAACCCCCCCTTTCAAGACTCACATTGTTACCACCGAGACCAACATCGTATTTTATTGTTTTTCCGATTGGTTACTAAATTACCACCTATATCAGTTTTGTTAGTTTTAATTATTTCATTTTTCCAAGTAATTTTACTAGTTTTGACTTTACTTTACTACATTCAAGTAATTATTTGTGAGTTATTTAATTGCATTGTATCAGTTCCCTGTGGGATCGACCCTTGCTTTTGCACACTATCACTACACTGACTCGTGCACTTGCGAGGACATATATTAAAATTGGCCATCAATTTTTGGCGCCGTTGCCGGGGAATTTGTTTACTGTGCAATTTAATTTCTTTCTTTCTATTTATATAACTGTTTTTTTTTAATTTCTAAAAAAATATTTGTTTCTTATATTCTCTTTAGTTTTTCCCCTTTCCTTTATAATTGCTTGATTTTTTTAATCTATTTTTCTTATTAAAAAAAGGTTTTTGCTTTTTGAAAAATCATGGATGAATTTAATCCCAATATGGGTTTAGCATTTCAAGTGTCTGAGTTAACAAAACATGTGAAAACTATGTGTTCTCTGTTAGGCTTGAATCAGAATAATCCATTCGTAGCTGGTAGAAATAATAATGGTTTTGGACAGGCTAATTCAGTGAATGATTTTAGGCCTATGTGTGACCCGTTTTATAATTCTTATAATTTGGGTTGGGACAATTATTCTAATTTTTCGTGGGATAACAATCCATTTTATAATTCTTATAATCTGGGTTTAGAAAATGATCCTAATTTTTATTGGGATAATAATCAAAATGATTTCCAACCAAATCATCCTAATTTTTATTGGGATAATGATCAAAATAACTTTCAACCAATTGATCCACCTCAGCCAGAAAAACCATCTTTGGAAGATACCCTACAGAATTATATACAGGATTGTAATAGGCGTCAAGAAGCTTATGAGCAATGGTTCCAGAGGCAGCAAGAAGCAAATGAGCAACGGTTCCAACAACGTGAAGCTTCTTTGAGAAAACTGGAAGTACAAATAGGTCAAATTGCTAAAGCTTTGCAAGAGCATGTGCCAGGTAAGTTGCCTAGCCAACCTGAAGAGGTTGTGACTGTTTTAGGATGTGGTAAAATCATTGAAAACAATTTAATAGAAAATACTATTGTAAACACAAAAAAATTCGAAATTGTATATATTCACAATATCGGGTTACAGTGTGTGTGTAATTCAAGGTGCAGGTACAAATTCTCTGTATAATCCTCTAATTCTTCACTGACGTGTTCTACTGAAGTACCTCCGGGATTCAAATAGCCTAGCCTCCGGGATTCAACTGACGTAACTTCCGGGATTCAAACGACGTAGCTCTCCGGGATTCAAGTGGCGTGGCCTTCCGGGATTTCAAGGGCGTGATACTCAACTAGAACCGTCAAAATACTTCAAGCCTCTAACTGCTTCAGAATGCCTTCAATGCTCTCAAATCTTCAATCTTCAAGGTGTGTTCTTCAAATGTGAAATGAGGGCTCTATTTATAGTGGAGTGTGCAACCAACTTCCCTCAACAAACTCCCTAATTAATTAATTAAATAATTAATTAATTAATTAAGGGAATGAACATTGCCATAATCAAGTCCAGGTTCAAAACTCTATCATCTAATTCAAATTCAATTTAATTATAATTATTAAATTCAAATATAATAAAATTATATTTAAATTATAATTACAATTATTATTAAATTCAAATATGAATCGGGCTTGGCCCATTAATCAATTAATTCAATAACCCAACATCAAATTTAATTGGGCTAATTAAATTAATTTAATTATCATGACCCAATTAATTAAATTGGTCCAATAATCAATCTCAAGAATTGAGCCCAATAATAATTTAATCGGTCCATTTGTCGGTTCAAATTTTCGGTGTATACAACTATTCCTAAGCAAAATATTGAAATGATTGAAAAAGTGAATAATGATATTGATGTTATTATTATTGATAAGGATGAGCTTCAATTGCACAAATCTGATAATCCTTATGTGCCTCCCAAGCCATTTGTGCCCCTAATCCCTTTTGATGTTCAAAATGACAAATCAACCGTGACTGTGGTTGATGAAACTGTTGAGTTTTCTAATTTAGAATCTATGAACTTGCCGAATAAAGCTAACTGGTGTTTTGCAGATAAGGGGTTGGATTCCACACAAAAGAATAAGTTGGACTTTGATAAACTCCAAAAGGAGAATCTTTTGAATGGCATTGATAATAAAGTAGATTTTTCTTGCTATTCACAAATTGCAGGGCCAGATGATAACTCCACAAAAGAAAAAATGAATAAGGGAGGACTCTCTTTATCTTCCTTTCTTTCATCTCACAACATTGGGGACAATGTTGACAATAAGTGTGTGGAAGGGACTTTACCTAAAAATCATAAAACATTAAAAACTTTCACAATTTTTAATTTTCTTATGTTTATTTTTATGAACCTTTTAATTTTAAAATTCTAGCATTAGCTTGAGCTTTACCCTTGTGAATCTTTTGAATAACCTATGATAAAAATAATGCAGGTTTTGTCAACTCTTAGTTTGTATACTGCATGTGGTTGTTAATTGCTTTTGTTTCATATTTTGAATAGCTTTACCCTACTAAAAAAAAAACAAACAAACATGTTAGGATTATATTATAGTGTTATAGTTGGACTCTATCACTGTAGGTATATTTACGTGTATTCCTATTCTATTGTAATCACATCAGACATTCAATCCTCATCTGGTATCAGCTTCCCAGGTTTTTTTCTTGATTCTCATGGCTGAGCTACGCGACGATGGATCTGTTAACGTCTCTTCGGAACGTACTATGACTGCTCCTACCGTGTCACCTCCCGTCGCCGGCAACTCGTTGTCTAGCGCTCACCATCTTGTTTCGATCAAGTTAACGCACCGCAATTACCTGTTTTGGAGGACCCAGCTGCTGCCGTTTCTCCGTGGCCAAAGTCTTCTAGGCTACGTCGACGGCTCCATCCCTTATCCGGCGATTGAACCCTTTGCGCCGGCGACTGAACCCTCTGCGCTGGCGACTGAGTCTTCTACGTCTGCTTCGTCTCCACCTCTCACGGCGTCGCAGGTTGCATGGCGTCAGCAAGATCAAGCCATTCTGTCGATGCTTATCTCCTCGCTTTCTGAGGAGGTGATGCATCTGGCAGTGGGTAAGTCGACGTCTCGCCAGCTATGGCTTTCCGTTGAGCAGTCTCTTGCCTCGGCGACGCGAGCTCGTGCTCTTCGGCTTCTCGGCCAACTCCAGGCGCTCCGGCAGGGAGATACCTCCATTGCCGATTACCTTGGTCGGGCTCAGCTGATCGTGGAGGACTTAGAGTTAGTCGGTCGTCCTGTCAGCCTCGACGATCAAAATCTATATGTGTTTCGCGGGCTGAGGCTAGAATTTCGGCCGCTGGTTGCTACGCTGACGACTGGTGATCCTGTTACCTTAACCGAGCTTTCGGATTTTTTGACCGCCCAGGAGTTTATATGTGCAGAGGATGGTGGCAGTCAGGTGCTGCCTACGGCAATGGCGGCTAGACGAGGTGGTTGTGGGCAGTTTGGCGGCCGAGGTGGTCGCGGTCGTCGTGGTCGAGGGCGTGGCGGTCGAGGGCGGTCTGGTTTGCCGCGCTGCCAGATCTGTAATGCCCAAGGGCATACTGCTCTCAACTGTTTTCGCCGCTACACGGATGCTCCAGGGCCTCAGGCACATGTGGCGTACGCTGGTGATGACTACTCCGCTGCCGCATCGCACCAATGGTTCCCGGATACAGGTGCGACGAACCACGCCACCCAGATCCATCCGTGATGTCCTCAGCTGCTGGCTACAATGGCTCGGATGTCCTTCGTGTTGGTGACGGCACAGGTATGCCCATTGTTGGTGTCGGTTCTTCTTCGTTAGCCACTCATTCTAGGTCGCTTAATTTGTCTGGTATATTACTTGTTCCTGGCTTATCTGCTTCCTTATTGTCTGTGCGTCGCTTTGCGTCTGATAATTCTGTTTATTTCAAATTTCACCCGGATTATTTCTTTGTGAAGGATCTTTTAACCAAGGAGGTCCTGCATAGAGGGGGCGTTTCGGGTGGTCTTTATTCGTGGTCGGTTCCTAGTCCAGGTCCTGCTGCGATGGTTGCATCTCGTGTCTCTTTTGCAGTATGGCACAATAGATTACGCCGCCCTCATTCGCGTGTTTTACGCCATATCTTAGATTCTTTATCTATTCGTTCTAGCATTAGTTCGTCTTTATGTTCTAGTTGTCAGGTTGCAAAGGCCTCTCGTTTTCCTTTGCCTCGAACTGTTCGTTCTAGTAGTCATGTATTAGAATTAATTTATACTGATATTTGGGGTCTGGCCCCTTTATTATCAACAAATGGTTTTCGTTATTTCGTGTTGTTTGTTGATGATTATTCCCGATATATCTGGTATTATCCCATGCGTGCTAAAACTGATTTATATGCAATTTTTGATCGTTTTCGTTTGCAAGTTGAGCGTTTCTTTTCTCGCAAGATTATCTCTGTTCAGTCGGATTTAGGGGGAGAGTATAAAAAATTTCATACTACTCTTTCGTCTCTTGGTATTACTCATCGTCAGTCTTGCGCATATACTCATGAGCAAAACGGTCGGGTAGAACGTAGGCACCGTCATATAGTTGAGACTGGCTTGGCGTTAATGGCTCAATCCTCCGTTCCTTCGCGTTTTTGGGACTATGCGTTTGAGACCGCAGTGTTTCTAATCAACAAAATGCCCACTCGTGTCTTGAATAATGATACTCCTCACTTACGAGTTTTTAAGTCGTGCCCCTCCTATTCATTCTTGCGTGTGTTCGGGTGTCTATGTTTCCCTCTGTTGCGTCCCTATAACAAAACTAAGCTTCAGTATCGTTCCACTCCTTGTGTTTTCTTAGGCTACCCTGAGTCTTTTCGTGGCTACCGTTGTTTGGATTTGACTACTAACAAGGTGTTTATCTGTCGCCATGTGCGGTTTGATGAGCACTCTTTTCCATTTTCTGGTAGTGCTTCTGTGCAGGGCCCTATGCCGCCTCCTAGTCCGTGGGGTGTGGCTCCGGTGGTTACTGGTGGTTCGGGTTCTATTCCAGTTCTTGGACCGGATTCTGCTGGTTTGGAGCCTCCAGGTGTGCTCGTGGATGCTCCTGCTGTTGCTCCTACGCAGGCTGACACGATTGTTCGGGTCACTCGGCGCGGTCGTCCTCGCGGTCGTCAGACCCGTTGTGGGGTATCTCGTTCTCATGCTATGACGTTGCGCAGTATGTCTCGGGGACCGGCTGCCTTGGTTTCACAAGCTGTTATTCCTGAACCCACCTGTTATTCTCAGGCGGTTTAGTGTCCTCAGTGGCGTGAGGCAATGGATTTGGAGTTTAACGCGTTGTTGCAGAATAACACTTGGCGGTTGGTTCCTCTGTTGCCTGGAATGAATGTTGTGGGCTGCAAGTGGGTCTTCCGTACTAAGCGGAAGGCTGATGGTTCAATTGAGCGTCATAAAGCCCGGTTAGTTGCTAAAGGTTTCAACCAGGTTGAGGGTCAGGATTTCTTTGAAACCTTCAGTCCGGTTGTCAAACCTACCACGGTGCGGTTGTTGTTGTCTTTAGCAGTTTCTCGTCAGTGGTCTATTCGGCAGTTGGACATTCACAACGCGTTTCTTAATGGTCGTCTCTCGGAGACTGTTCATATGCGTCAGCCGCCGGGTTATGAGCATAAGTCTTTTCCTAATCATGTTTATCTTTTGAAGCGCTCTCTTTATGGTCTTAAACAGGCGCCCCGGGCCTGGTTTACGCGGCTCCATGACTTTTTGGTTTCGGTCGGGTTTCGTCCCTCTAAATCAGATGTCTCTCTGTTTGTGTACTCGACTGGTGCTGTGCAGCTTTTTCTGCTGGTTTATGTGGATGATATCTTAGTTATGGGATATGACTCGGATCGTGTGGATCAGCTTGTTGCCAGCATGGGTCGTGAATTCAAAGTGCGTGACATGGGTAAGCCTTCGTTCTTTCTTGGCATTGAAACTATACCTCACGGCTCTGGTCTGTTGTTGTCTCAACAACGATACATGAAGGATATACTTAAGCGGGCTGGCATGGTAGATTGCAAGGCGCTGGCCACACCTGTCTCGCTAGTCACAGCTCCGGATGATGCTTCTGCTGTTCCGTATGCCGACCCTACGCAGTACAGAAGCCTTGCTGGCGCTCTGCAGTATCTCACGGTTACTCGGCTTGATCTTGCATTTGCAGTGAACCGGCTATGTCAGCATATGCATGCTCCCACCACCGCACATTGGAGTTTGTTGAAACGGGTTCTCCGGTATGTGAAAGGTACAATTCACTATGGTCTCTGGATCAGTCGGTCTCAGTCTCTGGAGTTACATGCCTTCTCGGATTCGGATTGGGCTGGTGATCCGGAAGACCGGAAGTCCACCAGTGGATTTGCTGTCTTTCTTGGAGGTAATCTTGTGTCTTGGACTTGTCGTAAGCATCGCACGGTAGCTCGTTCATCTACTGAGGCTGAGTACAAGGCGCTAGCTAATGTGTGTGCTGGGGTTACTTGGCTGGTGTCTCTTATGCAGGAGCTTGGGCTTCCACTCTCGTCTTCTCCTACGCTGTGGTGTGACAATCTTGGAGCCACCTATCTCTGTGCGAATCCGGTGTTTCATGCGAGGACTAAACACGTAGAGATTGATTATCATTTCGTTCGTGACAAGGTGTCTAAGAAGGAGGTTCGTGTTAATTTTATTTCAACTAAGGATCAGTTGGCGGATATCTTCACCAAAGCTCATGCTAGTGTTCGGTTCTCCTTCCTCCGTGGCAAGCTCAACGTTGTTCCAGCCGTTGCGCTTGAGGGGGAGTGTTAGGATTATATTATAGTGTTATAGTTGGACTCTATCACTGTAGGTATATTTACGTGTATTCCTATTCTATTGTAATCACATCAGACATTCAATCCTCATCAAACAAAAAAAAAAGAAAAAAAAAAAACAAAATAAATAGAAATTAAAAAAATCACAAAAACCCTTGTATGTTTAATGCAATCTCTTTGATGATTTTTATGTTGATTTCACCCTATATCACCTTTTTCAAATTTTTAAACTATTCTTGAGTGCTATAAATTGTGGTGTAGTTTGTTGGTTCAAGGATCATCTTTGTGGCATAAGTATGTGAGGTGAAAAATATCAAAAATAAAATAAAATATTTATAAAAAAATGAGTGTTCTATTTATTTATTTATTTTATTTGCAAAAATTCAGGGATTCTACTCCGCTGGATCAACCACCTACACATGTACCATAAATAAATAAATAAGTGTTGTGGTTTGGTTCATGAGTACACACATAATTGAAAACCCAAACATGCCTGGCGTAAAATAGCGAGGTTTTTTGGGGAAGTTCTCTTTGGAAAAAGTCCCCAAACAGAAAAAATAATGAGTGAACTTTGGAAGAGACGAGCATTTGCAATTCAATTTTAATTTTTAATAAATGCCTTGATCCTTGTATCCTTCATGTTTTTGCACCTGCACTGCGATAGAATGTTCTCGAATTTGGTTTAGGTTTTATTTTGTGAAATTTTCATATTTATTTAATTATGATTTTTGTTTATCTCATATAACGGTGGCAACACACAAGTACACGTCTTATTTGTAAATAAGCATACTAAGGTTATTTAATTTCTAGTCAAGTGTTTTCATTTTCTTTAATAATGTATGTGCTTGATGACAAGCAAATAAATAAGTGTGGGGAAATTTGATGAGTATAATATTTATAGTTTATTGCATAATGTTTGATTCCATAATTTTTATTATTTAGTCCTATTTTTACGTTATCTTATTAAATTGTTGCATCTTTTATTTTCTCTCTTTTTATAATATTTGGAATAATTCTTATAATAATAATAATAATAGTAGTAGTAGTTTGGTAGTACTTGGTCAGCATAAATAAAGTATTAATAAGGGCATACTATTCTTTATGGACTCTAATTTATTTTGTATTTTATTTTAGTAAAAAGGAAAAGAAGAATTATTGTCAGGTTCTTTGATCAAAGCACCGAAACCTACGAACAAAAAATAGTGATCGGCTATTGTAGAGAAGGATCGGTCAAGGTGGCTACGCAAGTTAAGGGAAAATTGTTAATCATGTATTATAAATAGAGGGCAATGTTGCAAAGGAAAAATCATCAATTTATTCTCGGTCGTATGCTTTCGGAGACGATCTTGGGCTCCAACAAATTGTGTCCGGCAACAACAATTTCCGTCGACGGTGGCAACAACGAGTTCCGTTCGACGCAACAAGCTTTCGGCGGAGGAGACGTGATTTATCCTTTTAATTGGCAGCAATTTCTGTGGCGTTCTATCTGGGCAGCAACAATTTCATACGGCAATTGTCCAATCTTCTTTCTCTCTATTATCATTAATTTAATTTTGTAATTAGTGAATGGAAGATTCTGCTTTGTTATTTGATTACTGCTAATTCCATAATGATGTGCTAAAATTGCTTCTCTAGGAATATGATGACAGGGCCGTGAACATTTGAAGTGATTAGTCTAATTTGTTTCTTGAATTAAGCTTTACCCTTTAATCTTATTTTAGTAATTGATTGTGTTATTGGGTGATCAACTTTTTTTTTTTTTGTATACTACTAACTCTATTAGAATGCAGTATTTGTTCATAACTACTTTCTCAACCAATTGAAGAACAAGAGTCAGCATCGCCTCCACTGAGACTCGAACCCACCACTTACGGGAAGGGTTTGATGCCACTGGACTACAAGGTCCTTGGCGGGTGATCAACTTTAACATAATTGAACTGAATTGAGAGAATTTCTAGAGTAGAGATCATGCCTATTAATTCCATGCTCTTAAGGGTAATAAACGAGTAGATAATTTGATTGTCTTATCAGATTATTTATTTGGTTCATAAATCGGGTAGTCCGTAAGTTCTTTTAGGCATAATGGGTTTTAACCGTTTGAATAAGTATCTTTTAAGTACATGAATGGTTAAAGCACTTGACTATCTTTGGACGTCATACAGAGTAGTCATATAGCAGTTTGAACGAACCCTTAATTTGATTGGCAAGTTAAACTAATCTGCATAATTAGTAATGGTTATTAATTCATGTTCCTAGTCTTTAATTCTTTGCTAAATTACTTTGTTGTTACTTCGTATTTTATTGTTTTCCCGATTGGTTACTAAATTACCACCTATATCAGTTTGTTAGTTTTAATTATTTCATTTTTCCAAGTAATTTTACTAGTTTTGACTTTACTTTACTACATTCAAGTAATTATTTGCGAGTTATTTAATTGCATTGTATCAATTTTCTGTGGGATCGACCCTTGCTTTTGCACACTATCACTACACTGACTCGTGCACTTGCGAGGACATAT
>CM008344.1:13096021-13110235 GCA_002525835.2 Ipomoea batatas
GGATGTTTTGAAACAGGATTTGAGGTTGTCGTTTATACAGTTCAGCTTTTATGGTTAGCCTGTGCATCTAGGCTGTGTTATCTTACCTAGATGTGGCATGATGCCCCTTAGGTTTTAAATTCGCTTCCGCTATGTTATGTTGTATGGTTGAGATAGGCAGCTTCAGTGTTAAGTTTTAACTATCTCAGCTTGTGTAAAGTTTGGGTGTCACACCTATGGTGCAGGTTTACGGGCTGGTATGAATCGAGGACCAAGGGCAGTTAGGGAACGGTGGTTGGTGGCTGTGGGGGGTAAGCCATGTATTGGAGTAGTTTCGGTCCAGGAAAAGAAGGGTAAAGCACCCGTAGTAGAGCCACGGGTTGTGGAGGATAGCGTGGTGGTAGCCAGTAAACGTAGGCATGAGACGGTTGTTGATTAGGGCAGTGAGAGTGGATCTGGGTGTGGTGATGTGCCTATGTTTGATGCTTCAAAAAACTTGTTTATGGCGGGTTGGTGTTCACAAGTCCACCCATCATCATGAGTACGTTAAGTTGGAACTGTCGTGGTTTGGACAATCCACGCACAATTCGCGAATTAGTAGACATGATGTCGCGTAAGAAGCCTGAGTTTGTCTTTCTTATGGAAACTAAGGTGGGGCGTGTGCATGCTAAGCGGTTTCACGTAACACTTGGGTTTGAAGGTATGTTCTGTGTTGATAGTGTGGGTCTATGTGGTGGCTTGACATTGCTTTAGAGATGGAATAATACGGCCAAGTTGTTGTGTTTCTCAAAGAATCACATGGATGTAGAGGTTAGTATTTCTGGTTACCCTTCATGGCGTATGATAGGCTTCTATGGCTTCCCTGAGATAAGTAGGAAGAGGGATTCTTGGGACCTGCTTAGGTCCTTAGCTCCTCGTTCACCTCTCCTTTGGGTGGCATTGGGTGATTTTAATGACCTTCTTTATTAGCATGAGAAACGTGAGAGGATTCCTTACCTTGAGAGTCTCCTGGGTGGTTTTGGGGAGGTGGTTGATGAGTGTGGTTTAGTGCAGTTGCCTACGGAGGATATCCCTTCACGTGAAAGAGAAAGGGGTAGAGGTATTGATGCCTGGATTAGGAGATGATGGATAGAGTTCTTACTAGTGAGGGCTGGTGTAGGAGGGTCCAGGGAGCAAGGGTGTTAAATATTAACACTCGTACCTCGGACCACTCAACCCTTTTCCTTGGAATCAATGATCCTTGGAACAGGACTAGTAGGCCCAGGCGCAGATTTCATTTTGAGATGGCTTGGTTACTCGATGAGGGGTGTCATGGTGTTGTGGAAAAGACCTAGAAAGCTGGTAGGGATGGGGATTTTGTTTTGAATTGTCTGCAGTTCTGTGGTAATCACCTCTTGAGTTGGGATGGGGACCAGTTTCATAAATTTGGTAGCAAGATTAAGAATCTTCATAAGGAACAACTGGACTAAGAGGTCGGCTGGATTCTAGGTCTTTGTCAAAATATCAAAGGCTAGAGTCGCAACTGTGTCAGCTTGAAACCCAAGAAGGTGTGTTTTGGAAACAAAGAGCCAAGCAACATTGGTTACAAGGGGCTAACGCCAATACTAAATTCTTTCACAGGTATGCCTCTGCTTGCAGAAAGAAAAATACCATTTCAAGACTTAAAGATGTTTCTGGTTCATGGGTGGAGGGTGTTTCAATGAATTATGTTATCTTTGATTACTATGATGATATTTTCAAATCTTGCAGCTCGACCTATGCAAGTACATTCTTTAGTACTGTGGCTACTTGTATCTAGGGATGAAAACGGGGCGGGGCGGTCCCCGTCCCCGTCCCCGCGGGGAATTAGGCGAGGACGGGGATTCCCTAGCATTGGTCAACTCTTAGTCAAAATCTTAAATTAGTGTATTTAAAACGAAGTTATATATATATATATATATATATATATATATATATTATAATATTTATCCAGGGACGGGGCGGGGTAGGAAGGGGTATTCCCGTCCCAGTTCTCCAAAATTTTTTCCCATCCCCGTCCCCATCGGGGCGGGGATCAGGGATCCACGTTGGGGGCGGGGCAAATTGCCATCCCTACTCGTATCTCTCAGAGTCAGAATGATGCTCTTCTCTATCTTTTTACAAAAGAAGATGTCAAAGATGCTTTGTTTTTAATATTCCCTAATAAGGCTCCTAGACTTGATGGTATGAACCATAGGTTCTATCAACACTTTTGGGATGTGGTTGAGAAAGATGTCTCATCCTTTTTGCTAAATTGCCTTCATTCGTGCACTTTTTCGGAGGGATTGAATGATACTATTGTGGTTCTTATCCCTAAGAAAAGGTTCCTGAATTAGTGTTTGATCTTAGACCTATTGCCCTGTGTAATGTTGTGCATAAGATTATGACTAAGATGTTGGCTAACAGGATGAAACTTATGTTGGGGGATGTAATCTCTGAGTCTCAAAGTGCCTTTATCCCAGATAGGCTGATTACTGATGGCAGCTGAGATTGGTCATTATCTCAACATGAAGTAGTGTAGGCAGGTTGGTTGGGGAGCACTCAAGTTAGATATGACTAAAGCATATGATCGTATGGAATGATCTTTCTTGAGATGTATGTTGCTTGCTTTAAGCTTTGCAGAAGACCGGGTAAAATTGATCATGATCTGTGTTACCAATGTTTCCTATATTATTATGATAAATGGGGTAAATAGTGGCCAAGGTATTCCCTCTCGTGGCCTCAGGCAAGGAGATCCACTCTCACCCTATTTATTTCTTATTTGTATTAAAGGACTATCTCTATTGCTTCAGCAGGCGCAGGCTGTAAGCTATATTCATGGTTGTAGAGTGGCTAGAGGTGCCCTGCCCATTTCACATTTGTTTTTTTGTTTTTTGTTTTTTTTTTTTGCTGATGATAACCTATTATTTTTCAGAGCAAATGTGCAGGGAGCAGAGGTGGTCAAACAATGCCTTCGTACTTACGAAAGCCTTAGCTTTCTGGTTAAGTAGTCAATTTTAAGAAATTCAATGTATTTTTTAGTAGGAACACGCCTGAGGAACACATAATTAGTGTGGTGGCAGTTTTGGGAGTTTCTGAGGCTCCTAATTTTGGTAAATATTTGGGGTTGCCTGCTTTTGTTGACAGGAATAAGAAGGCACTTTTCTCTTACATTGAGGATAAAATCAAACATAGGACTGGTGTCTGGAATAAAAGGCTTTTACCGCAAACAGGTAAGAAGATTCTTTTGAAAAGTGTGGCTCAGGCTATGCCTACTTTTTCATGAGTGTCTTTTTGCTTCTTGACTCATTGTGTGTAGCTATTGAAAGATCTATGAATCGTTATTGGTGGGGTCACTAGTACAAAAAGAGGCATTTGTGTCCGGAGTTATGGACTATTTGTGTCCAGAAAACTCCGGATGGTTACTTAACATTGAAAAGGTTTTGATTGGAAAGCCATTTATAATTATATAATATAATATAAGCAAGTTAACAAAGAAGATTACACATATGGATAGCTTAATCTTGACTATGCTTTCTGTGGTAACTATGAAGTAGCTCATGAAAATGGTTCTTTTTTAGAAGAGCAGGAAAAAAAAAAAAGGATTGCAGCCCTTGTATTGTTTCTTTTGTTTGTGTCAGTCTCTTGTGTGTGTTTTTATAAGGCTTATTCAGGGGCTGTAGTTTGGGGGGAAATCTTATTCTTCTTTACACAAAAATAAAAGCATCATTTACCTCTTAAGCGTCTGGTTATTTCTCAACTGGTTCCGAGAAAAATTGGAATGCTAAGCAAGGTTCTCAGGGTACCAGGTTAGTGGTTTGATTGCCTCTACTTCACTCCCATCTGCACTCTGGGAAATGATTGGGTTGAGTTTATACTTTATAGCTATATATATACATACGGATCGTGGTCTGATTGCATTGTTAGTTTAGCCCCTAGATCTTCTAATATGATAGCTCATTCGCTTGCCTTGGCGACTTACGATCAGACTAACTCTTTATACTAGGACTTCATCCCTCCTAACTTCATTTATGCTCTTATGCATTAGTCTAGCTTGTTTAATTTTTATTGCTTTAAAAAAATTAATACTTTTACATTTTGATTTAAAAATATTACATTTTTCTCAAAAGTATTATATTTTCCCTTATAACTTTATAAGTGAGTAACAAACACTTGCCAACATTACTTATTAAGGAAAATGTAATACTTTTACATCAAAACGTAAAATTATTACATTTTTCCTCAAAAGTATTACATTTTTCCTTATAAGTTACAAACATTTTATTCATGATTAGTATTACATTTTAGCATATAAATATGATATTTGTGCATATAAGTATGACATTTGCATGTTGATCCAACCCCACCCGATTCGTCTCACGGAAAATGATCAGTGAGACGGTCTCACACAAGTGTGACCTAATATTAAAATGATAGAATTTTTTTTTACCACATTAATTTTGAAATGTAAAATATAAATTTCATTGTATAATAATAATAATAATAATAATATAATAATAATAATAATAGTAGTAATAAGAGTAAATTTCACTAAAGGTCCTCCGACTTTGAGGCATTATCAGTTTTTGGCCCTCAACTTACAAGTCTACTATAATAAGTCCTCCAACTTCTTTAAACTACCACTAATAGTCCTTTGAGTTTGAGATGCTACCAACTTTAGTCATCAATTTACAAACTTACCACAATATGTCATCCAACTTCTCTAAAACTTCCACAAATAGTCATGTATTCTTTTTCTTTTGGAAAAAGTGTCAAATAGGCCACTGAACTTATCGCTTTTGTGCAATTGGGCCATTGGACTTAAAAAGTGTGCAATTCAACCATCAAACAAGTAAAATATGTGCAATTGGACCATTTTTACAAAAATTTTATGGTAAAATTCAATTATATTACTAACATATATGTATTTAGAGTAGCATTTTCTTCTACCATACTAGTTGGGAGTTAATATTGAAATGTTTTTAACTCAAATTGAATTAAAATTTTTTGTAAAAATGGTCCAATTGCATAAATTTTGCTTGTTTGATGGTTGAATTGCACACTTTTTTAAGTTCAATGGTCCAATTGCACAAAAGCGACAAGTTCAGTGGCCTATTTGACATTTTTTCCTTTTCTTTTTTATTTTTTTGGTAAATGAGTCCTAAAAATTGTACTATAATTAGAAATACACTTATTGAATCTAAATGTACATATTATGTACAATATAATCCGACATTCAGAATATAAGATCATCATCAATCTAGTAAATTAAAAATTGTTGTAATGATAAATAATTTTGTGTTGAAAGAAAAACAGAACGCAAGAAAGAATAGAAGCTAGGATCGGAATTGGAGAAAAGAATTTATGATGTTCCAGAATGGAACAAGCAATTTTGACAACCTGGTATTCAACAAAATTAAAGCACAAATGTTAAAATTTACCAATTCAGTTTACTATACTTGGTAAAAAAAAAATAGACATAATAGATTAACTCTACTAAATCTTCATACTTATGAAAAAAATGTGTAAAAAATTTCTCTAAAAAAACGTGTAAGTGAAATTTTTTACACATCTAAATAATTCAAAATACATAATATGTACATTTAAATTCAATAAGTGTGTTTCTAACTATAGTACAATTTTTAGGACTCATTTACAATAAATAAATAAATAAAATAAAATAAAGTTAAAAAATATAAAAACATAGACTATTTGTGGTAGTTTTAGAGAAGTTGGAGGACATATTGTGGTAAGTTTGTAAGTTGATGACCAAAATTGGCAGCATCTGCCAAGGGCCTTGTGGTCCAGTGGCATCAAACCCTTCCTTGTATACGGGAGGTGGTGGGTTCGAGCCTCAGTCTGTAATAGAGTCAGTAGCATTCAAAAAAAAAATTGGTAGCATCTCAAACTCAAAGGACTATTAATGGTAGTTTAGAGAAGTTGAAGAACTTATTATGGTAGACTTATAAGTTGAGGACCAAAACTGGTAATGCCTCAAAGTCAGAGGACCTTTTAGTGGAATCTACTCTAATAATAATATTAATTATAATAAGGGTCACATACACTTGTGTGAGACCGTCTCACGGATCCTTATTCGTGAGACGGGTCGGGTCGAAACAAACGTGCAAATATCATACTTATATGTGGAAATGTCATACTTATATACTCAAATATAATACTAATCAAGAATCTAATTTTTGTTACTTATAAGAGAAAAAATATTAAATTTTTCATAATAAGTAATGTTGACAAGTGTCCCTTACTTAGGAAAATATAATACTTTTGAGGAAAAATGTAATACTTTTAAATCGAAATGTAAAAGTATTGCATTTACTCTTATAAGTAACAAAAATTTTATTCCCGATTAGTATTACATTTTTGCATATAAATATGACATTTGTGCGTATAAGTATTACATTTCCATATTGATCCGACCTGACCCAAACCGTCTAACGATGAGATGGACTCACACAAATTTTTGCCTAATAATAATAATAATAATAATATACTTCATTTGTGATTTTGGGTATACACTAAATATACACTTAAAAATGACAAAAATGTCAATTTCGCCCATATTTTATTCCAATTATACCAATTTTGCGTTATGTTTTTTTTTTTTCGAGGAAAATGATAAGTAGACCACCGAACTTTATATGAAAAGTCAATTAGACCCCAGACTTTTAAAAGTTGCAATTAAGCATATCAAGATCCTGTACCATTGTGCCTTCTAGTGCACATTTTTTAAGATTGTAGGCGTCAATTTTTTTTTTTAAAGAGCAGTTGATTTTGAATTAATCAATGGATGAGATTTATCTGGATTTTTCCCTGAGTATATATATATATATATATAGACACACACACACACACTATCTACAGTTTAGATAAGAGATCAAACAACCGAGATGTTTGGAGTGGTGCATCCGATGCAATGGCGTAGTTGTGCAGTTGTGCAGTGGTGCATGTGCAGTAATGTATATTTACCAAGTCCAAAACATTACAAACCATAAGATTAAGCAAGATCAACGGTACATGTGTACTATTGTGCACCGTTGATCTTGCTTAATCTTATGGTTTGTAATGTTTTGGACTTGGTAAATATGCGTTACTGCACATGCACCACTGCACAACTACGCCATTGCATCGGATGCACCATTCCAAACATCTCGGTCGTTTGATCTCTTATCTAAACTATAGATAGTGTGTGTGTGTGTGCCTATATATATATGGCCAAATTTCAATACGGCCACGGCTTAACGTCTGGCCACACAATTTGGTATGCGAAAACGCACCAATTGTGTTAGAAAATGCACAACAAGGAAATGCACCAACACACCACACACCAAAAAAAAGCACCATATCTCACCACACCTAATGGTGCGTTTATGCGTACCTAATGATGCGTTTTGTTGTGATGTGTACCTAATGGTGCGTTTTTTGGTGCATTGATACATTTCTTTGTTGTACGTTTCCTAACACTATTGGTGCATTTTTGCATACCGATGTCGCGGCCGCACGTTAAGGTCTGACCACATTTGAACTGACACACACACACACACATATATATATAAGATTTCATTTATAAAACTTAAATTGGTCCGAAATGAATAATTTAAAAATGGTCACACTTCTGTGAGACCGTCTCACGGATCCTTATTTGTGAGACGGGTCGGGTCGGATCGAATCAACATTCAAATGTCATACTTATATGTGCAAATGTCATACTTATATACTCAAATGTAATACTAACCTGGAATAAAATGTTTGTTACTTATGAGGGAAAATGTAATACTTTTACATTTTGATGTAAAAGTATTATATTTTTCATCAAAAGTATTACATTTTTCATAATACGTAATGTTGGCAAGTGCCCCTTATTTATAAGGAAAATATAATACTTTTGAGGAAAAATGTAATACTTTTAAATAAATACGACATAATGTTGGCAATTGCCCATTATTTATAATACTTAAAAGTATTACATTTACCTTTATAAGTAACAAAAATTTATATTCTTGATTAGTATTACATTTGAGCATATAAGTATGACATTTTTACGTATAAGTATTACATTTTTATATTGACCCGATCCGTCTATGGTGAGACGGTCTCACCCAAATTTTTGCTATTTAAAATATACGTATAACGAACTCTAGACAAAGTGTACACAATTTCTTGACAGCTAATCCTATGAGAAAACATAGGCCAAGCATCAAGCATATGCAATGGAACAACACTTGGAAGAATGAATAAGATAAGTCATCAAAAGACATACAGAGTTTCTTTAAAAAAAAAAAAAAGACTTAGAAAGTTGCGATGTAAGTAATTATCGGGGCATACATAAGCATGACCAAGACAGTCATAGTTAATTAGTTATCAAAAGACTTGGAAAACATATTGGAATGTGATTGGCATTTGGCAAAGTGGCAGACAAACCCTCTGTCACGAATTTTGTTCAACACTTTAGACTTGGGAAATCCACGTTGTTTCTTATGTCTTTTTTTTTTTTTAATAATAAATTAGATAAACGACATTACTTTTATCAAGAAAATCGAAGTCATTTATACAATTTTTAAAATTTTTTAAAAATAAAACAATGTCGATTTTCTAGGAAATACGACCGTCGTTTCTTATATAATTCTTTTTTTAAAAAAAATAAACATACGATGTCGGTTATTAAAATAACAGACGTAGTATGTTAAATAGGCAAAATATTAAAATTAAAATTATTTTTTTATTACGTAAAAAACCGACGTTGTATCGTTTTTAAATAAAAAAACTCCGTAATTATTAATGACGTCGCCTGTTTTTAAAAACCTATGTTGACTCTTTTTTTTTAATTATTATTTTATGTAATGTTTTAACGGCGATTTTAAAAGTGTGTAGTTATATGATATTCTTGTAGTAGTGGTCTTGTGTCACTTTTTGATGTCCTGTATTTTCTGTGTTTGGTTTAATTGAGTGTACTAGTTTGGATTGGTTTGTCTGTATAATGTGATTAATTAATGTCACATAGCTTTGCTTTCAATCCTTAAAGAGTGGAGTTACACTTGTGTGAGATCTCACGGATCTTAGTTCGTAAGACGAGTCAAGTATATTTAGAATAGTTGTTTGTTACTTATGATATAAATTATACGGAGTAATATTTATTATAGAAAATTTAATACCAATTTGAAATAAATAGTATGTTACTTATAATAGATATTACAATATTTATATGTGAAATTGTGATACTATTTAGGGTAAAAAAAAATTGTTACTAATGATAAATATTGTAATATTTATAATAACTAAAATTGTGATATTTACGAAGTGTAATTTTAATGTAAATACTGTAATATTTATATGTAAAATGTTACTTATAAAAGTAATTCTTATCGTACAAAATTTAATTGTCAATTTAAATAAAAATAAATAATTATTTATGATAAATATTGTAATACTTATATGTGAAATTGTGATACTATTTAGGGTAAACATTGATTGTTATTAATGATAAACAATGTAACACTTATAGGTGAAATTGTGATACTTACAAAGTTTACATTTATTGAAATCTCACTCAGTTGTCTACAACTCCATCCGTTTCATGGATCTCACACCATGCAAGTTTTTGCCCTCTTTTAATTATGATTTAGCTAGTTTTTTAGAGTACGTCCATGCGATTTGGAGCAATATAGGTATTTTGTTTGTATGTTTTTATTTTACATTGCTAATTTGTAATACTTGATCATTTGATAAAAATAATAATATTTTAAATAAAAATTTAACAAAGCAATATATTTATTTGGTTTTACATAAAAATCCAATAATAGCCATATATATATATATAGGAACGTATATATAGTTGTGTAAATAATACAAATTCAGTTTGTTAATTGAGTTGTCATTTTCCGTTTAATGTTAGCTATGTCCAAATTCCAGCTACTTGTTAAATGTGCTCATTTCCCTCTCCGAAGTTATGGCTAACGTCGCAAATTTTGTCTTTTGTTATAATTTGGGGACAAGAAGTGAGCACGAATATAACTGTTAGGAAAAAAAAAAACGAAATTTGAAGTGAGCACGATCAACAAGCTAAGTAAGGATGAATCCTACACTTATCCTATAACTTGGGGATTAAAAGTGCAATTTTTTCAAAATTTAACAAAGTAAGGAGTAATATCTTTGGCTTTACGTACATACAATAATAGTCAAATAGAGCAAATACCAATTTTAGTCCTACGACGACTATGAGCAAAATGACAATTTTGGTCCACATGTTTAATTTCTACCAATTTTGATCCCACGACTATTGTTTTAGTGCCAATTTTGGTCCCACGACTATTGTTTTAGTGCCAAAATTCATCGCTCCGGTCACCTATCCGTTAAAAACATGCCGAAATTTAAGATTTTTAAAGATATTTTCATCATTTTCAACTCAATATCCCAATTTGAGCATGGATAAAGAGATTTAAGCCCTAAGATCGATCACAATTTACAGTTTTCCTCCTCAAATTAAGGTAAAATGAGGAGGAAAATTTTGAATTTTGATCAATCTTAGGACTTAAATCCATTTATACATTCTCAAATTGGAATATTAAGTTGAAAATGACGAAAAAAAACCCTTAACAATTTTAGATTTTTGCACGTTTTAAATGGATGGGTGATCGGCGCGATGAATTTTGACACTAAAATAATAGTCTTTGATGAAAATTGGTACTAAAACAATAGTCGTGAGACCAAAATTGGTAGAAATTAAACATGTGGATCAAAATTGTCATTTTGCTAATAGTTGTGGAACCAAAATTGGTATTTGCTCTAGTCAAATATATATATTGGAACGTATACATAATTGTGTAAATAATACAAATTCAGTTTGTTAATTCAATTGTCATTTTCTGTTTAATTTTAGCTAATGTCCAAATTCCAGCTACTTGTTAATTGTAGGTGCTCCTTTCTCTTCTAAAGTATAATGATGTTGTAAATTTTGTCCTTTATTATTTATAGTTTGGGGACAAGAAGTGAGCACGACCTGTTAAGAAAAAAGAAAAGAAAGATGAAATTTGAAGTGAGCACGATTAACAAGGATGAATCATACACTTATGTTATAACTTAGGGATTAAAAGTGTAATTTTTTTCAAAATTTAACAAAGTAATATATTTGGCTTTACCTTAAGATACAATAATAGTCAAATATATTGGAACGTATACATAGTTGTGTAAATAATACAAATTCAGTTTGTTAATTGAATTGGCTTTTTCTGTTTAATGTTAGCTATGTCAGGCAAGACGTCCTTGTCACCGTGTAACCTTTTCTTCACCATTTTTTTTTCTTGAAAGGCACCAACTTTATATATACTCTCTCTTTCGTTCCAAGAATTGGCTGGTCTGCATTCAAAACAATAGAAAGAGTGCGTAATTGGAATCTCAGGGACACTTCAACCCCCCATGATATGATATAGTCTCCTCTTTCAAGAACTCTTCTAGGTTGTTACATTAAATGGAGAATACTGGGATTTCTGCTGTTGAATCGTCTGCTGGTAAACCTACATTTCTCCTTTTCTTACATGCATTTTTTTTTTGGTGACGAGGGTAACCAGTAGACACAACACGAATGTATGTAATAGGTAAACCTCGTCTTGTGACCTAGTAGGTAAAAGACCGTAATGAGATAAATCAATTTAAATAAAGAAGGTCAATAGGTCGAGTCCAACTTGTAACATTATGATTAGTAAGTCAACAGACTGAGCTGGTGTGGCATGCATGCATGTATTTTTGTTCTTATATTAGCTTTCTTGTTGCCAATGACACCAATAATATAATTATTATGTGCAGATGAAATAAATGATTCCCCAATCGAGGAAGTGCGGCTCACAGTGCCAATCACGGACGACCCAACTATGCCTTGTGTGACATTTCGGACATGGGTTTTGGGTGTGACGTCTTGTGTCATTTTGGCATTCCTGAATCAGTTCTTTGGTTTTCGCCAAAATGCGATTTATGTATCGTCTGTCTCTGCTCAGATTGTTGTGCTGCCCATAGGGAAGCTCATGGCAGCATATCTGCCTATAAAAGTGGTCCAAATTCCAGCCACAAAATGGTCGTTTTCTTTGAATCCAGGGCCGTTTAACATTAAAGAGCACGTACTGATCACCATATTTGCCAGTTCAGGTTCCGATTCATCTTTTGCAGTGAGTATCATCACCATGATGAAAGCTTTTTACCACCGCGATATTCATCCACTTGCAGCATTATTGTTGACATTCAGCACTCAGGTAACTAGGAGACACACCTTTAAGTTCGTATCATACTCAAATTAATTGCTAAAGTAGTGTGTTGTGGATTTAATTGTTAGATGCTTGGATATGGGTTGGCTGGCATTTTCAAAAAATTTCTCATTGATTCGCCCTACATGTGGTGGCCTTCAAATCTTGTTCAAGTCTCCCTCTTTAAAGCGTTACATGATGTTGAAACTAGGCCAAAAGGAGGCCTAACCAGGCTACAATTCTTCATCACAGTTCTTGTCTGCAGCTTCGCCTACTATGTTGTCCCTAACTACCTTTTCCCATCCATAACTGCCCTATCACTTCTCTGTTGGATATGGAAGGACTCTGTAACTGTGCAACAGCTAGGCTCAGGCTTAAAAGGCCTAGGTATTGGCTCATTTGCCCTCGATTGGGCCACCGTGGCTGCCTTTCGAGGCAGTCCGCTCGCCACCCCGGCCTTCGCCATCATCAACATGTTGATTGGTTACATACTGGTTGCTTACATAGCCATACCAGTTTCGTATTGGACTAACTTGTGTGATGCTAAGAAGTTCCCTATCTTTTCGTCTCATGTTTTCGATTCCAATGGACATGTGTACAACATTTCCAGAGTGTTGAATAAGAAAACCTTTGAATTTGACCAACAAGGGTATGATAGTTACAACAACATTTATTTGAGCACAGCTTTTGTGTATACTTATGGTCTCAACTTTGCAACCCTGACTGCAACTGTCTCTCACGTTGCACTCTTCCATGGCAGGTAAGTATTTTAATCCTCTATTTCTTTTATTTATTGGTTCCAAAATGATATACAGAACAAATGTGTTAAAATCAAACGCTTACCACTAGACAAAAACTATAGATGGTTACAAAGAGCTCAACTTTATTTTCTTAAATCACCACATATTTTAGAGGCAAGGTACTGGACTTGCCCAATTAGACTTCCGCACAATAATCTCCTAGGCACCTAGTGCTAAACTTTGGCCCTTCATCACCTGCCTTCATTATAGCTGTTAAGGCGCAACTTTATTTCCTTATACCGTCACACTTTCGAGAGGCAGGATGTTGAACTTGGTCCTTCATACCTCTGCCCAACAATCCACTAGTCACCTAGTGCTAGACTTGGTCCTTCACCTGCCTCCGCCCAATAATAACTAGTAGTGATGAAACAACTTTATTTCCTTATGCTTTTAGTCACTTATATGCCACGACCTTCAACTACTCAAGCTAAACATTCTGCTAATTCAAACGCTCAAAATCTAGGAGACGATTAGATAATGTATGTTTCTAACAATGTAACACTTTACACTTCCATACTTTTGTTATTGTTAGAGTTTGAATTTCTTAATATAATATATTTGCGATAAAAGTTCATAGCTAAATATTTTTTAATAATAAAGAATGGCAATAGAATAGTGACGGAATATTCCGTCGCTATTCCCTTGCAAATTTTGTCACTCACATCGTCGCGAGAGGAAAATAGCAACGAATGTTTTTTGTTTAGCGACGAAAATAATCCATTGCTAAATTAGCGACGGAATGTTTCGTCGCTATTCCCTTACAAATTTCATCATTCACATCGTCGCGGGAGGAAAATAATGATAGATTTCTTAAATTTAGCGACGAATTTTTACGTCATTATATTTAGCGACAGAATAAATTTTCATCGCAAAAATTTAGCGAGGCAACTTTTAGCAACGAAATTTTCCCTTTTTAGCGATGGAAAAGTCCATCGCTAATCCCGCATTTTTTTGTAGTGCATATTGTACCTTCACCTACCTTCGCTCAACTACGTGTCAATATATATAATGAATTTGTAGAACAATCTGGGAGCAAACAAAGGCGTCTGTGCAAGACAAGTTTAGTGACATCCATACAAGGTTGATGAGGAAAAACTATGAACATGTGCCTCAATGGTGGTTCTATTTGCTCTTAGTAATCGTTGTCAGAGTAGCACTTGTAGCCTGCCAAGGGTTTGGGGGACAACTGCAGC
>CM008344.1:13170881-13185397 GCA_002525835.2 Ipomoea batatas
ACCCCCAACCCCACCCCTCACCCCTCCCCAAACCTTTTTTCCCTTTGGGTTCTTTTTTCCTTTCTTGTGCAAGTAAAGCAGGCAGCTTTCTAGTTGGTTATGAAAGGGATATCACCAAAAGGAGGCATCAATAGAAAACACTAACAAGGAATTAAAAAAACATGGGCAATACATACAACAAAAAACATGAAATAAAACACACCATCCAGATTATAAATGCCAATGAAGTTTGGCAGATAGAGATATATAGCTAATGTGTAAGAAAATCTACAAAATGATGAAGGCCATACAATATATATACACAACTCAAGAGAGTTAAAACAAGATAGATATATGGAAAAAGCTAATAAGCGTACCAAACATGTTCATCTTAGGATATATATGATATGATCATCATCACTACTCACATCATGCTCTTCCTGTGAAGGTATGGAAGATGAGAAAACAGACAAAAACCCATTGGAGAAGAAAGATTTTTGAGTAGAATTATTAAACCCTAATTGTGATATACAGTGAGAGAGAGAGAGAGAGGGGCAAGCCAAAGCAGAAGAAAATAAGCATAGAGAGAAGGATGGAGAAGGTGGTGGTAGTTAGAAAGGGGAGGGGAGAGGGGTACGTGGTGGGGTTGATATAATGGTATCAAGTATGGGGCTAGTCAACATAGTAATGCATCAAAAAGCAGCTTATCATGCATCACACAAACACACACTAATTAAGCAGAACTGAATGAAACAGTAAAAGGCAAATACTCATAGCTTGGCAGTCCTTTTTTGCTCAATTCCCATTTCATTTGTGTCCCTTTGGGGTATAGTGTAGTTTGGTGCCCACTAATTTCCAATTCCCAATTCCCTTAGATTGCTTCTTCAATCCAAGTTGTGGAGGACATATCTGCAAGTGGGTATAGGCTAGCATGGGTCGTGTAGGGGTGATATATTCTATGTTCTATTCATCAGTAGCTTCAAATCCCAGTCCCCTACCATTGAAAACTTTTTTTTTAAAGAATTGGGACCAACTACATAGCTAGAAACCATTTTTTAAATTAAAAAGAGAGTATCTCAAAAAAAAAAAATTAAAAAGAGATAGAGAATGTTGGAATATATTCTCGAAAATCACAAGAAAATGGAAAAATAAAACTCAAATAAATCCAGAAAATTTAACTTACGAAAAGTAGAATAAACCTGAAAACGCCAAGGGCACGAAACGGGACGAACTCGGGTTGGCTGGAAGCACGAGTCGAGTTGCCTCTGTACGTAAAACCTTATTTACCGCCTCCCGGGGTGCTGGAGGGTTGCCCGGCGAACTAGAATGTGGGATGAACTGTAGGTGGCTAGAACCAAGGATGAGTAGAGTTTTCGTTGTGAGCTTGGTGTGATGAAATCAACTGCTCAGCCTGGAAATATATAGTAGAGGAAAGTGATAATAAAATATAGTAGAGGAAAGGGATAATAACATTAAATTATGGCATTTAATTTTGTATAACATTAAATCAGGTATTTAATTTCGTGTAACAACCTCCACCCACTTAGCAAAGAGTCATCATTTTTCTTGAACGGACACAGTAGATGTGAAAAGTCGACCTGCGAGAAAACCAAAACCAATCCAGCGCGAGAGAGCGCCTCTATGTTATACAAGTTAACTATTTACATAAGCTTTTTCCTCACCCAAATTTCATCTCAAATGGACCTACTTTGAAAACCAATTTCTCATTCACCCATTATCCATTTTGAACGTACAATATATTGATCTTTTCATTTAACTACGAAGAACCCCGAATTCACATTGACCTGACCCAAATATGATGTGGGCCCCACTTTAAATTGTACCACAAAATGACCACTTAAAATGTCATTTTAGTGTTATTTTTCCAACCGAGAATTCTAATGGATACTAGTGTATTTTGTTTCAACTAATTAAGTACAATTATATATATATATATATATATTATATAAAAGTGTTGCAAAAATCTCGCTAGGCACTAGGCGCCGATTAATCGCCGTCTAGCTATCACCTTAATCGGTGGTCTAAGCGGCTGCCTAAGCGTTGCTTAGACCGCTTAGGTGCTGACCCCCTAGGTCGCCTAGTCGACCGATTAGCTATTGTTCTTTTTTTTTTTAATGAGTTATTTCGCTCAAAACAATATCATTTTGAGCGAAATAACCCTAAATTGTTCAAACTCGACATATTTGTTAGGTTAATATTTAATATTTTAGTATTAACTATTAAAGTATTATATATTTTATAATTATTAGTCTTTAAAAGTTAAAAATACTTAAACAATTTTTTTTAAAAAAAATACACGGACGTCTAGGCGCTAATTATTCCCGCCTAGACACCCCCCGATCGCCCAAGGAGTGCCTAGCGATTTTTTCAACCATGATATATATATATATATATATATATATATCCCTGGGATGTGCGGTCATGCATCATTAAGTATGCATAAATACATCACGGCATGTTCATAAATGCACCAGGGTGAAATGCACAAATGCACCACACCCTAGTGCATTTTTGAATACGTAGTAGCGCATTCTTGCATACTTGGTGGTGACATGACCGAACGAGAAAGTCTGCCCGCATGAGAATCAATTGTGTGGATCATGATCCACGCAATAATGATTGCTCCACGTTATCATATAATCTCAGAATTTTTGACCAATGGGAAATTTTTTAAACAAATGGACAAAAATATTATGTTTTTGAAACTTAGACAACCTTATGAAAATCTCCACTAGGACTTGTGTTTCTGGCAAAACATCCAAGTCCTAATGGAGTCTTTCATTTTTTTAAAATTATTATTTTTTCACTTTAAATACGATAAATGCAATACTCACTTGCATTTGTCAGTATATATACGCCAAACGCAAATGAGATTTGTGTATGTGCGTTGTATTTCATACAATATAAATGCTACCACAAACGCAATTCGTACTTACGTTTCTTTTTTGAAAAAGTATTTTTGTCATAAACTAACTCCGGCGTATATCAACGTATACAAATTGAAAAATGTATTAATTGTTAACTTAGAAGTTTGAGGCTAAATTCTTAAACTATATATAAAATGTTAACATTTTAAATATAATTATTCATTAAATAATAAATGGATGGCCAGGCTAATAACATGTTTAGCCTGCCAACCCTAACTAGGTTACATAATATGTAACCCGTCAAAAAATGAAGTGGCCTAATGGGCTAGCTATTGTCTTGGCATGTACTCCTTTACGGGGCAGTTCATTTTTTGACACCTAATTATTGTAATGGAGTTATAATGATGTAAGGGTAATTATGTCCATTACAAATACAATAAGGATATTTTTCTTTAATAAAAATACAGTGTATAACATTTGAAGTACAATGTATACCTTTGTTAGCATAGAAAATATAGACAAAAATCAATGATATAACATAGCTAGATTGACACATATAATATTCTTTTAGATTAGATAATAAAAAATTAAAATAATTAGTGCAATGGAGGTCAATGGTATGTGTTTCTTACCACAAAGAGTGAAACTTGAGTGTTATTTAGGAGAAAAAATAAAAATAAAATGTAAATTAAGCTTCATTAGAACTTAGAAGCACTAGTCAACTAATTTTTTTGAATTACAATAGAAAATGTTGACATATCTAATCCATTATTAATGGAAGGATTAAAAGCTCCACGTTATACATAATTCAGGATTAAATTTACTATTAAGCGATCAAAAGTGTAATTTTTCATTTTTTTTTTCTTAAAATGTCTATAAAGCTAGCTAAAGCATTTTATACATTTTAAAGCTGTATATATGTTAACAATTTTAAAGGTAGAGGTGGATTAAATATGTTTAACTTATAAAGCAAGTAAATATGAAATTGTAATGACCCATACATAATGGGATGTTTGGTTGGCATGAATTGTAATTCAATTACAATAATGAAATTAACATATGTGGAAACTATATTGTTTAGTTAGAGGGAAAATGAATTGTAATTCATACGTTCCCATATGAATTGCAATTCAGCGTAGGAAGCGGAGGGTAAAAAGAAAAGAAAAAGACCATTATGCCATCATCATTATCATTATTATTATTATTATTATTATTATTATTATTATTATTATTATTATTATTATTATTATTATTACTACAGAAGGGCATTTTAGTCTTTGTATTACTCATTCCTTTGTATTTTCAATAATTCAATTTTTCCTATCAAACAATGCAATTTGAATTCATATTTTCTTTCCATCTTATTATTTTCTACCAAATTACAATTCTTTTCTTTTTTAATTTTTTCCTTCTAACCAAATGTCCTGTAAACAAAAAAAAGAAAAAGAAAACTACTTATAACTTTTTTGAAAAAGAAAATCAGAAGAAAAGGCTAAAGAGGTGTTTTGTGGTTTGGTTGACCTACCTTTTTTCATGTTGACCACGTGTATCGTTGTATAACCGTTGGATTCCTCAGCAGAAAGAACCTTTTGGTTGGGTCGGTCGGTTTGATGAATAAAAATGTTTGTTGGATGTCACAGCCTTGGAAACTTGCAGAAAATTTTGGGAAAAAACAGAAAATTGGGGAAAGAACAGAGAAGGAGGTAGGGTTTAGGAGAGAATTTGGAGAAGAGAAAAAAAGTATTTTTCATTCAGCATAAGCATAATACAAAAATGGATCAGTACAGCTCTAAATATAAGGACAAAAACAGATGCTACCACTAAAGGGAAATCAGCTAACAGCTCCCGGATTTTGCTCAGCACAACGGTTTTCAACAGCTGGACCAAACGGTGTCGTCAAACAACGGCTCCCAACTGCCACCCTTCATACGCTGTCGTTTCGTAATCTTCTTTCGGCCCATTCACTTAGGCTTATTCCCAACCCTCCAGAACTGCTATATTCCTCTCTGTTGCCTAAATCCCTTCACTACTCCTTGATAGGTTCATCACATTGGAGAATGAAGATGAGATGTTTATTGTTTGGATGGCTAAGTGGTCGTGCTTGTTATTCTGTCACAAATAATCTACGGAAATTATTTGTTATATAGAGTAACACCACAATGTATAGGGCAATCGTAGAAGGGTACACGATGCTCATATCCACGTCCGTACAATCTGCTTTAATTTATTGCAAGTTATATGAGATATATAATAGTGGGTTGTGTCCATGTGAGTTGCTAATGTAGATATATTTGATGATTATTTGGTAGTAATTTAATGCTTATATGAATCAAATTTAATACTCTCTATAAAATTAAAATGCAAAGTTAGAATAATAGTTTCAGATCAATATTATGAAGGTCAATTAGGTCTAAGTAATCGTTCAATGACTCTCTGACTAGAAAAGATCATTAAAAGACAATTTATAAGTAGTCATTAGTTTTATATTTATAGACTAGTTATAAATTGTGTATTGTGTAACCAATAATGGTGATTGTTATCTTTAAGACTCTAACCCACTATGCATGTAGATCTTGTTTCACAACGTACACCATATATTTAAATTAAGGATTAAACAATTTTTTAAAAAAGTTTGTTTAATAAAAATTATGGAGTGTTTATGAAATATTTTAAAGTTATTTAAATATTTCTCAAATAATTTGATGATGAACTAAAATGTATCACACTGGAAATTAGTTGATATAGAATTTGAATCATAAGAATAAAATCATGGGAATATTAGTCATTAGCTAGGCAAAAATTGGCAAGTAGATCGTTTTGCACTTATAAATTATTCCAAAAATTTGTGAGACTGTCTCAGAGATCATTATCGGGTCATATCAGGATAAAAATGTAATACTTATACTGAAAAACGTAATACTAATTAGGAATAAAGTGTTTATTGCTTATATGAGAAAGTATAATACTTTTGAACAAAAATGTAATACTTTTATATTTTGATTGAAAAATATTATATATTTTTTCTCATAAGTATTGTATTTTCTCTTACAAGTAACAAACACTTGTCAATATTACTTTTTTTTTAGTACTACTGACTTTGTTACAATGCATTATCTGTTCATATGGGAGTGCAACTGGGTGCCACTAGACCACAAGGTAAGGGAAAATGTACGTAATGCTTTTGATGAAAAATGTAATACTTTAAATCAAAATGTAAAAGTATTACATTTTTTCTCAAAAATATTACACTTTGCCTTATAAATAACAAACACTTTATTCTTGATTAGTATTGCATTTTTTAGTATAAATATTACATATTCATATTGACTCGACCCGCCTCACAGTCACAGATAAGGATCCGTGTGAGGCGGTCGCACACAAGTGTGACCCATAAATTATTTGTACAGCATGTTGTTTACTTTTTTTTTTTTTTTTTTTTTTTTCCTTTTTTACTTTTCTGAAAGCAAACAAAGCATAATATTATTAAAGCAACGCGATTAAAGAGTCGAGAGGTTTGTCCATCCACTAGCTCAGAGTGAGATGACCAAGTCCCATTAGTTTTAGCAAAGGGAATGTGCAGCTTGATTTCTATCTATACGGATGTACTGGATGAGATTATCAGGAAATTGAATTCATTGTATTACAACTGAATGTTAGAATCCTATATAAATAGGAAACATAAAACTCTCCTATAAACTAGGAAGCTAAGTCAAGTAAACTTACATCACATAATAAACTAAATACAAGACTCTAATATTGTTCACATACTGGACCTCATAACCAACAATAGAAGAAACAAGATACTGACACTCATGAGTTATACGGTATGTACGGCCTACATATGAACGATCAAATTAATTAAAAAAAATTAGATTATTTAATTAGTAATAGTTTTGTCAAATAAACTTTATCAATATGTGAACTAATATACATGACAAATTATTTAGTCAAATCTGTTCGATCACTAGCTACAAGCTAAGAAAACAATTCAATGAGAGTGACTTACAAAAGTAAATTTATTTTTTCTTGTAGTATTTTATTTAGTTGCAACTCTTGTATCAATTTCCATGTTTGTAAATACAAACATTGGAATATAATGTCGCTAGAGTGATCTGTGTGAACCTCTTGATCATGTTGCGCAAGCTTTGATGGAGGACCGACTGTGAAGAGTTCTTGATGGGCGCTAAGTTCTTGCCTTCTTGGTACACGGGTTCCTTTGTTCTTGGTTATGTAACACTTCATTATATTTTTGTTTTACATTACGTAGTTGTCAAAAGATTGTGACTACACTATAGCCTACTCCACTTTCAATTTTATATTACGTTGAGGGGCGGAGCTCGAAAGAAAATGTGGACACAATGTGTTTGATAAAATGAATCAAGTAGTATGGTGTTATAACGATAGGGTTCTACTACTTGATAGACGAAGAAGTCAGGTAAGTATTCATCTTCCAAGAATCACGATTGATGCATAACCCTACTTCCTACCTAGGAATCTACATTGCATCTAATAAGCAAGGAAAGATTAATCCTATCTAGTCCCCTTTCCCCTTTGATTGTTTACTAGCTTCCGATTGTTTGCATTGCTCTTTTTATTGCTCTGTTCTACTTGATTGTTACTATTGCTCTCTACTTCACTAATCTTTCCTTCCCAAGTTATGAGATCTAGCTTCTTGTGGTTTTTGTACGCTTGTGCTTGACAATGCATTGTTCGATTCCCACTTGCCGTTCTTTGAGAACGGTACCCGATGAAGATTTAAGGCCAGGATATCTTCAATTATAGTAGCTGTTGCAGTTTGAAAATTTAAGTATAATTTTTAAAAAAAAAATAGAAAACCATGATGGCAATGATCATATTATATATATATATATATATATATATATATATATGTTATTTGGGCATACACCTTTAAAATTATTTTAAAAGTCATTTCTAAAAAAATATTCCTCACAAATTAAAGTATTTTTAAATGTAAAAGTAGATATTGTGATGAGCTGAGGTTAGTAAGCAAAAGAATACATAGCTATTATAGTGCAATCGACTTGCTTGGGTGTAATTTTTATAGATCTTGAGTGCAATGTTAGAGTGTATTGTTAGTTACCATCATATATACTCTCAATCTTTTCTCAATGTATATCTAAAGTTTGTACTATTTACGAAAATATTACTGTGATTTTTCATCTTTTTTCTCCTATTTTAACTATCAAATCAAATCAAATGAATTAGATTATTATATATATTTTACATGAACTTTGTTTTTTCACTGTACCCTTATATAAAATTATGATCATATGAAAATGTATCTTCTCATAAAAAAAAATTTAGAATAATCTTATATGCTCATCTAGACTGATCAATGGCTAGAAAATAGAGGAAAAAAATACAGTGACTTTTTTATAATTATTATGAATTTCGATCATGCACTAGACATTAAGTTAATTTAAAAGTGCATTTGCTAATAACTAATAGTACATTCAAGATCTAAAAAGAGTTGTTCACCAAAAAAAGATCTAAAAAGATTTCATTCAAGGTTGTTGTACTGATGATATATTATAGTGCAAGTGTGCAACAAACCTGAGTGCTCTCTTTTTAGATTTTGAGCGCACTGTTAGTTATCATCATATACACAATCAAACATGTTTAATACATATCCAAAGTTCATAATAATTACAAAAATGTTATACTTACTGTATTTCTTTTAACCACAAATGCTCAAGGTAGATTTTTAATAATGATTTGATTGATTTTTTTTTTTTTAATTTCAAAAGAAGGACAAGGTACCAACTAACAATCATGCTAGCTTGTCCGCAAAAACTTTAGGGTGTTTTTGGTTCGCACATGGGAATCGGAATCGGTATTAATATCAAATACTTGGTAAGGGTAATGAGTTTTGGTGAAAGTATTTTGCATGTTTGGTAGTAGGGTGGAATGGGAATGATTATTAATAGTTAGGGAAAAAATTAAAGGATGAACAGAAATAAAACCCTTATTTAATAAGGGTATGAGTTTTTCAATTAATGGAGTATTCCAAACCCATAGTATTCTAAAAACTTGTCAACCGAACAATAACAATCACTTTAATATACATACCTTATACCAAAATCTGTCAACCAAACACATCTTAACTTTAATTTTGATAGGGAATGAGATTGAATAGAATAACATCATACATAGAAAATTAAAATTAAAATAATAATAATAATAATAATAATAATAATAATAATTATTATTATTATTATTATTATTATTATTATTATTATTATTATTTTGATGATGATGACGACGATTGAGAAGATGATGCTAACAAATATGCACACCTATTGCAACATGATGTGAGGGCTTGTTGTCAATATCCTTTAATTTGTTGAGGAGCTATTATCCTTTAGTTCAAAAGAAATATTCTTTGATTTGGAAACCCGTCAAAATTGTGTTATGATCGCTTCCAAATGTTTTCTGTCGGATATAGAGCGAGTCATATCAGCATCTCTATTATTTCCGGCATAATCCCATTCATATATTAACTTGTTCTCAACTGAGGGACAAGACTTGATGTATAATAAATATTTGCCTTCATCATTATATTACAAATAGAATCATTTTTAGATCTTGAGGTTACAAATTAATCAATATTATATTAATCTCTAACTTATTCAGCGGTTTAAAAAGAAATTAATCTCTTGACCTTAGAGTAAAAAATTCAAATAATGAGTCATGATACTACTTGTCCCGAATCACATATATAAAAATCTTGACGCTTGAAACTAATCAACATTAGTCTTTAGCTTAAATTGTTTAAAGGGAAGCAAAGGTGATCTCTTGAAGTAAAAGATTCAAGTAATAAGTCATGGTACTACTAAGCTAGTAGAATCACATATATATCTTGATGTTAGAAACTAATCAACATTATATTAATCTTTAGCTTAATCGTTTAAAGGGATTGCAAGGTCATCAATTTCTTAATGATTTTGAATTAAAAGATTTAAGTAATGAGTTATGATACTATCAGTAGAATCACATATAGATCTTGACGTTAAAAACTAATCAACATTATTCTACTTTAACTTAATAATTTAGAGGGACGAGAGGTCAATCTCTGGAAAATTTTGGGGAAAGAAAATCTAGTAATGAGTTGTGNCAGTCCTTTTTTGCTCAATTCCCATTTCAATTGTGTCCCTTTGGGGTATATTGTAGTTTGGTGCCTACTAATTTCCAATTCCCAATTCCCTTAGATTGCTTCTTCAATCCAAGTTGTGGAGGACATATATGCAAGTGGGTATAGGGTAGCATGGGTCGTGTAGGGGGTGATATATTCTATGTTCTATTCATCAGTAACTTAAAATCCCAGTCCCCTACCATTGGAAACTTTTTTTTTTAAAGAATTGGGACCAACTACATAGCTAGAAACCATTTTTAAAATTAAAAAGAGATAGAGAATGTTGGAATATATTCTCGAAAATCATAAGAAAATAGAAAAATAAAACGCAAATAAATCCAGGAAATTTAACCCACGAAAGGTAGAATATACCTGGAAACGCCAAGGGGGCGAAACTGGACAACTCGGGTTGGTTGGAAGTACGAGTCGAGTTGCCTCTATCTTTAAAACTTTATTTACGGCCCCCCGGTGCTGGAGCGTTGCGGTCTAGGTTTTCCAGGATAAAACGTACTACGATTTCGACGTTTGAGCACACAAACTTGGAACCCGGCAAATTAGAATGTGGGATGAACGGCAGGTGGCTAGAATGAAGGACAACTGCTCATCCTGAAAATATATAGTACAGAAATAACATTAAATCATGGCATTCTAGAATGTGGGATGAACGACAGGTGGCTAGAACGAAGGACAACTGCTCATCCTGAAAATATATAGTACAGAAATAACATTAAATCAAGGCATTTAATTTCGTATAATATTAAATCAAATCATGACATTTAATTTCGTATAATATTAAATCATGGCATTTGTTTTCAAAAAAAAAAATTATGGCATTTAATTTGGGAAAACCAAAACCGGTCCAAAATGAGAGAGAACCTCTATGTTATACAAGTTAACTTGTTATAAAAGAACCCTTGTATAAATAGTGGGTCAAATCTTCTTTCCAACCAATGTGGGACAAAAGCTACATAAGCTTTTTCCTCATCCAAATTCCATCCCAAATGGGTCTACTTTGAAAACCAATTTCTCATTTACCCATTATCCATTTTGAGCGTACAATATATTGATCTCTTCGTCTAACGACGAAGAATCCGAATTCAGATTGACCTAACCCAAATCGGATGTGGACCCCACTTTAAATTGTACCACAAAATAACCACTTAAAATATCATTTTAGTGCTATTTTTCCAACAGAATTCTAATGGATTCTAGTGTCTTTTGTTTCAACTAAGTACAATTATATAAATAAATAAATAAATATATATATATGTGTGTGTGTGTGTGTGTGTGTGTGTGTAAGTGTAAGTGTTGCAAAAATCCCGCTAGCCACTAGACGCCGATTAATCGCCGCATAGGCTTTAGGCGCCAGCTGACCGCCTAGCGTATCACCTTAATCGGTGGTCTAGGTAGCCGCCTAGACCGCTTAGGTGCTGACCGCCTAGGCCGCCTAGTCGACCGATCAACTATTGTTTTTTTATTAAATGAGTTATTTCACTCAAAACAATATCGTTTTGAGCGAAATAACCCTAAATTGTTCAAACTCGACATATTTTTTAGGTTAATATTTCATATTTTAGTATTAACTATTAAAGTATTATATATTTTATAATTATTAGTCTTTAAAAATTAAAAATACTTAAACAAAATTTTTTTAAAAAAATACACGGACGTCTAAGCGCCGATTATTCCCGCCTAGACACCCCCGACCGCCCAATGAGTGCCTAGCGATTTTTTCAACCATGATATATTAGTATATATATACTAGTTTTTCTTATGCGCGATGCGCAAAAAATAGGTGCCCAATATTAGTATTTTATATTAAAATTTTAAATTTATTTAAATTATAGTAAATAATAATAATAATGTAAAATATTTTTATAAATTGAATATTTATATTTTAAAAAATAACTAACATATAACTCTAATATTTAATGTGTATAAATTATTATTATTATTNCCAGCAACTGGTGGTTCCTCATGATTTCTAAAACTTTCCTCAAATCTTTCCAATGATCCTCCAAGGTAGGGCTGTATACTAGTATGTCATCAAAGAAAACTAATACAGTTTTTCTGATTAGAGACTTGAACACATAATTCATCAAGGCTTGAAAGGTTGCTGGTGCATTAGTTAATCCAAATGGCATGACATTGAATTCATATAATCCCTGGTGTGTCCTAAAAGCTGTTTTATACTCCTCCCCCTCTTTCATTCTTACTTGATGGTATCCAGCTCTTAGATCCAATTTAGTAAATACCCTTGCCCTTGCCAATTCTGAAAATAGGTCCTCAACCAAAGGAATGGGGAACTTGTTCTTGATTGTTATACCATTCAAGGCTCTGTAATCAATACAGAACCTCCAGGTGTTATCCTTCTTAGGTACCAACAGTACAGGGGATGCAAAGGGTGATGTACTGTGGGAGATAATCCCTGCTAACAACATTTCTTCTACCATCTTCTCAATAATATTTTTCTGCATAAATGAGTATCTGTAAGGCTTGAAGTTCACTGGTTTGGCCCCTGGAATTAAGGGAATCTCATGATCAAAAAGCCTCTTAGGAGGTAATGACTTAGGTTCCTCAAACAGCTTCTGATATTCATCAAGTAATTCAGTCAATTCTGGCAGGTGAGAATTTGTCTCACATTGTTGAGGTTTTCTTAGTTCATTACCCATAGCAGCATGGTTTGTACCCTGAATCAAATAGCCTTGCACCCCTTCTTTTTTCCACCTTCTGATCTCTTTCTTGGAGGCTGGCTGCAATGCAATTCTCTTAGTCAATCCCTTCAATAACACTTTTCTGCCATCCTTATGAAATGAGATGCTAGGGGGTCTAGTATGCAACTGGATTGGTGCAAAATTATCAACCCAATCCATTCCCAAGACCATGTCACACCCACCTAACTTAAGCACCCTGAAATCCCTCTCAAAAGTTTCATTCTGAATCTGCCATTTCAGCCCAACACAAATGGAGTCACAAATCAGCTTATCCCCATTGGCTACTGTCACTTGAAGAGGATTAGCTCTTTCAGGTATGATTCTCATCTGAATAAGCAACTTAGGATCAACAAAACTGTGGGTACTTCCACTGTCTATCAGGATGGTAATTGGTTGTTTGTTGATGGCCCCAACTAGCTTGATGGTATTCATTCCTTCACCACCAATCACAGCACATAAGGTTACCTCTACTTCTTCTGTTCCCAATTCATTCTCAACTTCAACCTTTTCAGCTTGGTCCTCACTGAGCTCCTCTTCATGTACCTGGGGCTCAGACCCTTCAATGATATTGAAGGTGGGACCTGTGCATTTGTGACCAGGGTTCCAAGGTTCAAAACACTTGTAACATCTATTTTGCTCCCTGAGTTGGCTCCTAAATCTGTTAATTTCAGGGCTTCTAGCATTGGATTGGAGGGTATTTGAGGCTGTGGTTCTGGGTAGGTTCTGGGTGTTTTGGGGTTCAGGATTTCTGTGGAGGTAAGGTTTAGGCTGTTGAGATCTTTGGACAGTGGTGGTAGGCTTTTGGGTGGAGTTTGATTTCTGGAATTCAGTAACCTTTAATCCTTTTTCAAATTGCCTGGCTAACCATACAGCATCTTCCAAATGTCCAGGTCTAGCTGCCCTGACAAAGCACCTAATCTGCTGTTTTAACCTTACTATAAAGCTGTCTATGAAGTATTGCTCAGTTAAGTAAGGATAAACTTGCAGTAACAACCCCTTATACTCCTCAAATTTATCAGCAAAATCCACTACATTACCCCATTGTTTGAAATTAGAGAATTCTTCCATCGCATCGGCATTACTTTCACAAAACCTTTTGCACACGGCCCTTGCAAAATCAGCCCACTGAAACCCAACTCTTAATCCATTGAGGTACCCCTCAAACCATACTCCAACCTTCCCATTCAAGTTAACACACAATACATTTAAAACCTCATCTCTAGGGGTTCTAGTCATTGTAAAAAATCTCTCACACCTTACAATCCATAACCTCGGATGCTCATAGTCAAATAAGGGAAACTCTTGTTTGTACCTTGTAAGGTGATCGCCTCCTTGGTTGTGGTTAAGCTGTCTAGCATTCAGATTTGCTCTCCTAGGAGCCCAACCTCTGCCAGCAGCCATTGGACCTTCTGGAGAGACAGGGATATTCTCCCCATGACCCTCATCTTCATCAAACACCTCATGAACTTCAGGGTTTTGCTCCTCAGCTGGCTCCTTTCCTGGTCTTCTATTTGGGACAGAACCACCTTCATCAGGGCTTGGTGGAACGGTGTGAGCTCTGCCCTGAACTGAGGAGGGGTCCAGAACCGGGGGAGAAGGCCTATTGAGCCTCAGCAACTCAACAATCTCCCTCTTCCAAGCTTCCATGTTAACCTTGAGCTCTTGGACTGAATCTCCCATAGCTTGCTGACTGGTGGCTTGGCTGTTGCCCATTTCCAGGACTTGAGCTTCCAGCCTAGCCAAACGTTCTTCCATGGTGGCCATCGGGGCTCTGATACCAAA
>CM008344.1:13191785-13203689 GCA_002525835.2 Ipomoea batatas
ATGAGAGACTTGAGCCAATCCAATCTCAAATCCATTTTCTCTTCCATGGAAATATGGGTAGAATTGGGGCAAAATAGCTTTTGTTCTTTAAGAACTTAGGTTGGTTCACCATGGAAATGGGACAACCTTTGTTCTAATCCTTGTGAAAACTTGGATTCCTTTGTGCTAGCCTTGAGAACCTAGGTAAAATGTTTTTCCCCCAAACTTAAGTGTTAAAGCATCTAGATGGTAATTCTCCTAGCTTGAGTCCTTTTTCTTTATTTTGCAATTATCTATTGTTTATATGTGTTTGTTCTACCTTGTTATTGTTTGCTTAGCTTCTTGTTGATTTCCTTGTGTTAGTGCCTAGTTTTGTGATTGCATATTGCGTGCCATAACCCCCAATCCTCAGCGGAACGACATTTCACACCCGTACACTCACCATCACTCATTTTTGCTACACATCACTACCCTTTAATTTAATAGCCTTTGGACATATTTTGTAACAGGTGATAAAATTGAGAGCGATTTTTTAAGTCAAAGAATCAAATTGTGGTAATTTTTAAAATTAATGACTAAATTAAGCAATACTCGATAGTCGAGGGACCAAAATAAGTATTAACTCTGTATTTCTACTACCATGTAATATAAACACTACTCCGTACTATGTAAGATTTAATGTATTTTATTTCCTAAAATATTAATTGTCAAATCAAGTGTTTTTGTTGCCACTGACCAATTAAACTCAAATTTTAAAATGTTTTAGATTGTATATTTTTGAGTTATAAGTTTTATACTTTGTTTCTCAAAAAAAAAAAAAAGTTTTATACTTTGAAAGAAGTTATCTAGTGGAACTTGTAATTTTGTACTTTCGAAGTTAATAATATGGTCAACTTGACTAAATATTATTTTTAATTTTTATATTTAGAAGAGTTTTTTCCCAAAATGGTCACTCGACTATTGCTCATTCTCAATTTTGCATTTCGACTTTCAATTGCACCTAATGTGGTCCCTCGACTTTCAAAAACTCACCCAATTTGGTCCTCCGTTACATATTCCGACAAATCAGTGTTAAAATGGAGGGCATTTTCGTCCATTTACCTATTGTTAGCCTAATAAACATTGAGAAATAGTTGAGAGACTATTTTGAGAATAGTCAAGGGACCATTTTGGGAAAAACTATTTTATTTATTTCATTTTTGTTTATTTTCATTTTTTAGACTCTATAAAATTAGAATTTCTATACATTTTTTTCTTACAAATATAAATAGTTAAAATCGTCAAATATAAATAGTTAAAATCGTGCAATCCATCGTAAAATTTTTTAACTTTTTTATAGACTTTTTCCCTCTATCTAAATATACAAACTATTCCTATGCAGATTTACAATAAGTTTCGTAAATTTTATAAATACTCATTTTTTAAGCACCGATTAAAATAATTTTTAGTCACATCCGTAGTACTAAATATATTACTTTGGATTTTTTTTTATAAATAAGATATAATATTATTAAACTCAAATAATTAAAAATAATGTGCCCACAGCACAAAAGATTTTATGATTGACTTAAAAATTAACTATAAATTGTATTGTTGAATACAAATTGACAATTATTAAACATTATTTATAATAATTATTGTGTCCCGTATAATATACTAAAATTATTAAGTAAGATTTTTATAATTAAGGTATAATTTAATTAAATCAAAATTATTAAAAATAATGTGTCCACATTACAAAATAAATTATACTTGCCTTCATAATTAATAATTAATAAAAAAAAATAAGAAGAGGAAAACATATAAAATATGTCATACAATATCTTAAATAATGTAAATTAATATAAAATTTAATAATTACTTCGAAATCAAATACAGAAAATATTGCAGGAAACATTGACGAGATTTTACTTTTCGGCTCACCTGAGAAGTTTACTATAAAAATTTACCTTTCGGTCCAATATTTTCCCTACATTTTACACTCTTTGGGTGTCTACGCTTGAAAAAAATATATTATTTTCAATGGTAAAAGTAATATTTAATGTGATAGATATACACTTGGTTGCAGTAGGCGCTAAGCGCTAGTCGGGCGCCCGGGTAGTGCCTAGCGCCTAGGCGGCTTAGGCGGGGCCTAGGCGGAATCTAGGCGGCGCTAGGCGGGCACAAAAAAAACAATGGCAGACTTGCAATTTTCAACATTCAATCAATCATCCAATGATTCAAAGTAGCAAACTATAAAAAATATCAGGATATGGTAATAATGTTTGTTAATTAATGAAGTATGAAATAAATCAAATAAATGAATAATTATTAATTAATAAATTGGATTATAGAATCAATGAATAAAATGTATTAACTAATGAAATAAATTAAATGTTTAAAGTTTAAAACTTTACCGTAGCAGTCTAGACTCCAACTACCAGTCAAAATCGGAATAACTCGGTCAAAATCGGATGAAATCGGTCAACTCGGCCGAGTTGACCGAGTTGGCCGCCTAGGCCGACTAGGCCGATTTTGCCGCCTAGCCAGCCGACTAGGCGGCTGACCGATTTTTTACCGCCTAGCAACGAAAGCGGAACGGCCTAGGGGCGCCTAGGCGCCGCCTAGGCCGATTTTTACAACACTGGATATACATAGTGATTGATTGTCTATGAACATTAAAAAAAAAAAGAAAAAAAGAAGAAGTATATGAGTATTTATGAAATTTACGGAACTTATTGTAAAACACCATAGGAATAATTTGTATAGTTAGAGGGGAAAAGTCTGTCAAGAAAGTTAAAAATTTTGAGGTTGGATTGCGCGATTTTAACTATTTATATTTGTAAGAAAAAATGTATAGAAATTCTAATTTTATAGAGTCTAAAAAATGAAAATAAACAAAAATGAAATAAATAAAATAGTTTTTCCCAAAATGGTCCCTTGACTATTCTCAAAATGGTCCCTCAACTATTTCTTAATGTTTATTAGGCTAACATTAGGTAAATGGACGAAAATACCCTCCATTTTAACACTGATTTGACGGAATATGTAACGGAGGACCAAATTGGGTGAGTTTTTGAAAGTCGAGGGACCACATTAGGTGCAATTGAAAGTCGAAATGCAAAATTGAGAATGAGCAATAGTCGATGGACCATTTTGGGAAAAAACTCTATTTAGAATTATAGAAAAATGATCAAAATCATTTATCAGACATGATCTTTATTTTTTGAATGACTCCCCTATGAGATCGTCTCACGAATCCTTATTAGTAACAAACAGTTTATTCCTTATTAATATTATATACATTTTTTTCTTAGCCTGACTTATATCACCCACAAGTTTTTACCTTATTATTTTTAGGATTAGCTAGTAGACACGTGATTATATACAATATATATTATAATTATAATCTCAATAGATGAATAAATATTTTTGACACAATCAATAATCACTCACAGAAATTATTTTAAGAGTAGAGCAGTACACGATTCATCTAAAATTTGTTTTGTGAAGATGAATGAGTAGGAGAGATGTAGAAGGAAGTCCAGCATTCACTTCCATGGAGACGCAGGTATGTGATCAAGACGGACCCCTTCTTCATGGACTTATTCAAAATCTGGAACCATTCGAGTTTAATGGAAAATATAATACGAACGCTGAGACGAGACGCTATTCTTTACTCGGTTTGGCGCCTTTATATATATACATATTTCAACCCCAAAGCTTTCAATTCAATCATATATATCTCAACAACAATTCCTTTATTCCACCATTTCTACTTCCAGATATAAATTACTTCAAAAATGACGGTTGCTACTACCGAGCACGGCGGAATTGGAAGCTTCCGGCAGCCGAGGAGTGGCGGCGCCGCCACCAAACGGCGGCGGCTGCGTTTGATTCCGAAGAGGGGCCAAGTGGTGAGGAATGCAATGCGGACTCTGTTCTCGTGTTTCCTTCCTCATCGTACGGACGACAATAAACGATAGATGCCATCAATGACTCTCCGATCCGTATAATATATTTATGTTTCCATAGGATGTGTTATAAGTTGTAACACTACAAGTAAAGATGTAAATTCTACATGTATACTGTTGACATGCTGTGAATTGTGATGGTCTAATATTATTCTAACATAAATAATACCATGATTTGTATGATAAAATATATATAATATATACTGCAAAACATTGTAGTCAAAGTGACAAAACGAAGTTGTTTTGGTTAATGAAAACAGATGGATGAAACGGCTTCCATTCCGCGCAACTGCAGTTCCCTCTCAACACAACTGCAGTTCTAGACGGATGAAACGGCCCTCGTTCCGCGCAACTGCAGTTTCCTTTCAACGTATCAGTCCAACACAATTGTACTATCATTTGAGATGAACTATAGTATCAGTTACGGAAATTTACGCGCGCGAGTCGTTTCTCCCAGTTATTAAAACGACATCGTTTTGGGACCTTCGTCTATAATGCATTAAGGACCGCGGTCCAAGGTATAACGACTGAATATATACTAACATGGATTTAATAAAACTTAAATATGAGTAATTGACCGAGTAATCATGGAAACTTTATAATTATCAAAATATTTCTCATCATAGCTGATCTCATCGAATTGCATTTGGAATAATAAAGTTAGTCGTTTTTTTTTTTACTACTTCTCACTTGAATATTAGATGACGCAGTGTTTTCTAATTACAGGATGGAGCTCTGGGATAATTGTTTTGCTTAGTAGCTTAAAGAACTAAATAATCACTTATTAACTTAATCATTTACTTGGCTACTTAATTTATATAATATATTATATTACATGAAAAAAAATACTTACATTGTATACAATCACTTACTAATAATCCATTATTGTTTGCATTAATTTGATCGATATCAAATATATTGTTGATACTTTTGCTTATTCAATTCCCTCCACATTTCTATGGCATACGGTGGGACTCTTGGTCTACCACATCAACATGAATATAATGCATTTTATTAGTAAGATACATTATAAGTCGTTAAATATTTTATAATAATACTGTTATGAAACCAGATCAATCATCGCGTGAACAATAAAATAATAGTATACAAAAGGGAGTAGAGAAGATGAGAGATACAAAAAAAATCATCAAATCTTTTATTAATATAATATATATCCCATCTGTCACATTTTATATGTCATACTTACTATTTATTGGTCAAACTAACTTGTTATTCTTTGTTTATTTTCTTTAATATTTTTTATTTATTTTTAAATTTGATTTTTGTGTTTAATAGTACTTTTAGTGTAGTTTTTAAGTATATAAATTTTGTAATTAATATTAAAATTAATATTATAAAAAAATAGATTAAAAATAATTTCAGTCAAATCTTGTTAACTGAACCAGACACATAAAATGCGATGGAGGGAGTACAAGATATACAGAGTTATACCATAACTACAATACTAAAAATGATATAAATTTTTGTTACCCATATTTGAAAGTAATAAAGAATTGAAAAGGAAATCCAAACGAAATGAAGAAAATTACATTTCTACTGTCGAGTAGACAAAGTTAATTCCAAATTTAGTGAATTAATTATCACTCATTTTTAATTGAGTTAATTCTCAAAATGTCATCCGATTATGATCTTTTTTTTTTTAAATTGATCTTATGAGTTATGACTTTTAATTACATCCGACTATTGAAATTTAAGTCATATTAGTCATTCATTTAGCATTGGCGTCAAGTTGGCGTTAAAATGGAAGGCAAAACGAGAAATTCAGCTCATCTACTATATTTTAATCATATTATTGACTCCATTTTCGCATCTTGCGAAGGTTTTTAGTAAAAATTAGGTATTCCTCTCATCAAACTGCGATAAAAATACTTCATGATTATGTTTGTCATGTAATGAACATGTTGGTTCCCTAACAGAAAAATTAGGTCTAACTCAATGACCAAATACTGATAAAAATTTAACATTTTTATCATAATATTTTTATTTTTCTTTTATATCATGTTCATTTACTTATTAAAATGCCTTAAAAAGGAGAAATAGTAGTATAAAAAAAAGAAAATTATTATGATAAAATAACTTGCGTGAGGCCGTCTTAAAGATCCTTATTTATGAGACGAGTCAGATCAATATGCAAATGTAATACTTATACTAGCAAATGTAATACTAAATAAGAAATAAAATATTTGTTACATATAAGGGAAAACATAATACTTTTGAGTACAAATGTAATACTTTTATATTTTGATGTAAAAGTATTTTTTTTTTTTTGTCAAAAGTAGTATATTTTCCCTTTTAAGTAATATCAACTATCAACTATACTAATAAAAGCCAATAAAATTAGGTTTATAATGAGAACTAAAAAATGTTTGTCCAATTATTTGATGAAATGAATATTTCAAATTATTTTGATTTTAGTGTTATTTGAAGTACTTATTTAAAACTAAACAGTGAACATTATCATATTCGCGCAATACGCATGAAAAACTAGTTATAATTATAGTTACGATTACTGTTAGTAAAATTATGTTTTTATATAAAGAAATTTGTTTTTATTGTGTTGGCATATGTTGTGTGATTTTATTTAACTTGTGAACCACTCTAGCTTGTATAAAAGATTATCAGAATTATTAAAAGTTTGTGAGAAAAATTAGGAAGCATGAATGTGTCAAAGTGAGGTGACAAAATATGATGAAAGCCTCTAATATTTTTGTGAGGCCATTATTCGGGCTCATTTGTTACTACAAAACACTAGTGTATCACCCTGTGATGCACGGATTAAAGATTTGAAATAATAAAATAATGCTATATTAATAAAAACTATTTATATTATTAAATTTAATATATATATATATATAAAGAAATATAAGTTTTATTCATTTATAAAATTTTGTTATTTGATAATGGTTTTAATTTGCTATGATAAAATTATGAATATAAATATGTACAATTAAAATAAAAGTTGATATTTAAGGTTTCATGTGTTGCATGGTAATATTTTAAAAAAAATAAAAACATAAATAAATAATTAATATCAATTATTTCAAATATTACACAGAATATATACTCCGTAAGTTTTTTTTGGATATATAAACATTAAAGTCCCTATATGTTGAAGATCTCCTAATTGCAGTGGCCGTAATTTACTATATATGGGATGCACGCAACTCGGCAGTTTGGAAACACTGCTTGCCGCGACCTTCCTCTGTCTGTCGCCGAGCGTCCGCAGCAGTTTATGCCTGGAGGCAGATTCACGTCATCCAGCAGTTGCAGCAGAATTTCCCGCCACCTTATGCGCATGCCTCAGCAGGAAACCTCGCTGCTTCACCCCAGCAACATGGAGGGCATTGGCGCTGCTTCTTCGACGCAGGGTACCTGCCATCCTCACGGAGATCTACAGTCGGTGCGGTATTGTACACACCGGATGGCGAGTATGCTGCAGCCTTCAGCGACCGAACTCATGGGTGTTTTTCTCCATTAATGGCGGAGGCGGCGGCGTGTAAAGAGGTTCTGTCTTGGCTAAGAGACCGGGAGGTTGATCGAGTGGATCTTTATACTGACTGTGCCAATCTTCACACGCTAATGGCTTCCACGCACCAAGATCTTTTTTCATACATTGCTTTTTCAATTGACACCTCACGGGCTATTATGTCGTCTTTTATTCATTGTTCGTTACATTTGGTCCCTAGGTCTGCTAACCTGGGGGCACATTCTCTTGCTTCTCAAGCCTATTCTCAGGCTGCTTTTCTGTTTTGGGATTTTGTCCCACCTGACTCTATCTCTGGTTTGATTTAATATACCTCATTGGTTGTTTTCAAAAAAAAAAAAAAAAAGTCCCTATATGTTGAATATTCTTTAGATATGATTAAACATACAGTATTGAATAGATAGAGAAAATATATTGAATAAATACTACCTTCTAATATAGTCAATAGTACATAAAAATTAAATATACATTATTAGAAAACAATTATTTTTATAAATCGAAATTAAATATAAAATAAACTTATTTATATTACAAATATATTTCCTAATTAGATTTTTCCTAGCTTTCAAAAGAAAAAAAAAAAGAAAAATGAAGAAGATATTTGGGCACGAAACAAAAAACCAAGCCCATTGCAAATCTTTAATGTTATAAACCCAACCCAATTATATATATACCACACTCACTCAATCCTGGCAAATTATACCGTGCACCACGTACGTAAACGACGTCGTTTTGAGTATTGTAAATTAATTGTTGCTTTTTTTGGAAATCATGTTTCCCGTTTCAGTCGGTCTGTGTATTTATGTTAATATTCTGTGTATTCTAGGTAATCGTTCTGTGTATTTCAGGCAATCATTCTGTATATTCTAGTCAACCGTTCTGTGTATTCATGTTAGTAACACATGTTGTGATGTGTTTGTGCATTCGAATGTTTAGGAGGATGAGTTCTTTGTATTTTGTGTCAATATTCTGTGTATTCATGTTTTTAACACAGGTTGTGATGTGTTTGTGCATTCGAATGTTAGAAGGATGAGTTCTGTGTATTTTGTGTCAATATTCTGTGTATTCTGGGCAAACATTATGTGTATTCTAGGTAATGATTATGTGTATTATAGATAATGAATTTCCTGGAGTCATTCGTGTCCACGTCCACTAACATCGAAACGATGTCGTTTTGGACCAGGGTGCACATTGCTATGTGCACCGTGATCCACGATATAACGATTGCTCAATCCTAGCCCTAGCAATATTCTCAGCCACTCTTACCCTCAGGCCTTCTCCATTAGTTGGATGTGGGCATGTGGCAGAAGTTTTTAAGACATAAAACTTTTTTTTTTTTTGGAACAAAGGGAAGGGCAACGCCCCAGAAAGCAGAACAACAAAATCAGTCGCCACGGGCGACCGGACTCCCAATACGATCTCTACGGACAAACTCATCAAGAATAGCATTTGGGCACTGGTTTAGCAAAACCAAATTGGTATCAGCTCCTTGATTTCTCGCTAGCCAGTCCACGACTTGGTTTTAAGACATAAAACTTAAACACAAGTTTTTTAACAAGGGTGTTAGTTTTTGGAGAATTCTTTCTCCTACAACACCCCACTTTTTTTTTTTTTAAACAACAACACAGTTTACGGGCCAACCAGTGGGCGCGTGTAACACACATGATTTAGAATAATTATAGAAAAATGGTCAAATTTAATTTATCACACATGATCTTTAATTTTTGAGTGACTCTCCTATGAGACGATCCTTATGAGTAACAAATACTTTATTTTTTATTAGTATTACATTTTCATCTTGACTTGACTCATCTCAGACACAAGAACCCGTGAGACGGTCTCACATAAGTGTTTGCCATATCTTTTAGGATTAGGGATTAGCTTCGTGATTATATATATATATATATATATATATTATAATTATAATCTCAATAGATGAATAAATATTTTTTACACAATCAATAATCATTGAGAGAAATTATTTTAACTTGTGCAGCCGTACACGATTCATCTAAAATTAATTTGTTTTGTGAAGGACTGAGGGTGAGTGAGTAGGAGAGATGCAGAAGGAAGTCCAGCATTCAGTTCCATGGAGACGCAGGTACGTGATCATGATGTACCCCTTCTTCATGGACTTATTCAAAATTCCAAAATCTGGAACCAATTGGAGTTTAATTAATGGAAAATATAATTCGAACGCTATTCTTTACTCGGTTAGGCGCCTTTATATATATACATACTTCAACCCCTCAATCATATATATCTCAACAATTATTCCATCAATTTATACTTTATTCAAAAATGACGGTTGCTTCTACCGAGCACGGCAGAATTGGAGGCTTCCGGCAGCCGAGGAGTGGCGGCGCCGCCACCAAACTGCGGCGGCGGCGGCTGCGTTTGATTCCGAAGAGGGGCCAAGTGGTGAGGAATGCAATGCGGAGTCTGTTCTCGTGTTTCCTTCCTCATCGTACAGACCACAATAAACGAATCCATCCATGACCTGACGAGGGATAGCTTACTTTGCCTGCCACAAAAGAAATGAATTGAATAAGAATATCGGATCGATGAGTAAAAATGTGAACAACAATAAAGAAAGTACTAATAAGCCTGAAGGAGTAAAATGGAGTATATGTATGGAGATGAGGCCCCGTGGCATAGTGAGGTGTATTGGGAAATGTGTGTTTTATGTAGTATATATATGTATTTGCAGCAAATATATATTACTTTGTTAGTTTATTCCTATCCAAACATAAATTCATCTACATTTTAGTCATTTGCATGTACTGTGTCGGCAAGCAACAGCAACATGTTTCTCATCTGATCTGATCTTCACCCTTTTCTGCACCTAATGATGCAAACCCGGCCGGATGTTTATACTACGTACTGTCCCCTCGCCTAACTTTCAACCAAACACAATCAGCCCGCCGTGCTGATTGTAGCTCAGACCACCCCTTGGCCTGCATAAAGGAATTATCAGCTATGCCTTCCATTATATCTCCGGGCAATGGCATGCTATGATCCTGTTTTACTTTCATCGCCCCAACCACTTTGTGAACACTGCCCATTTCCTTTTTTTTGAGTGTGCAACATTAGTATCCTCAAATTCAAACCAAAATATTTTTTTTTTTGGAATACAAAAGGAGGGCAGAAACCAAGGCTAATAGAAAACAAGAGAGCAAAAGATCAGCCTACACCGTCTCATAAACTAGACGCAGAGACACAGCCCCTAACTAATCATTGCGGACTAAGTTCTCACAGTCTTTCGGGAGGCCAGGAAGTCCCCAACAATGTTCTGTTTACCAAAATGTTCCCAGGGGTATCCGTGAGAGCCAAGACCATCTCCTTGCAATCACTTTGGATTTCAACATTATCAATTCCCTTAGCGGGGGGAAGCATATTAACTCTGTTTATATGGTGCTTATATAACGTTTTTGGAAAATCTAGGGAAGAAGCTATGTAGGGACTTCGTTTATCACAAGGGGAAGGATGTCTAGTGATCCACGTTGAAGAAGATGACTATAATGGCATCTTTCAATGCCTTTTTTGGCCATGTTTTGATGTTAACAAGGTGGATTCTTAGTACGTACTAGGCGGATTCTTAGTACTAAGACTGCTTTTTTTTGGATTGGTGTCAAATATCTCAAGGATCGCATGAGGTTTCTAAGCTACACCCAAATTGTGTTGGCGTTTCTTCCTATTCCCACATCTCAATGGCAGCTGTACTATCTGATCTCCATTCAACATATATAATATATAAATATAAAGGTATAATCCAACTATTAGCTTAGATTTTTAGTTGAGATAAAACACATGTTTTAATTTTTTATCACAGTCAACTCTAATTCCGTGTTGTTTGAAACCCGTTAAAAGTAACTGATGACTTTCATATGTAAATGGCGTGTTGAGCATATAATATATAAACATAAATGCATAATTTAACTATTAGTTGAGATAGAGCACATGCTTCAGTTATCTCATGTGGCCTGATTTTACATGAAGCATAGTAAATATCAGAATTGTTTACTCATGCAGCTAGCTATATATAAAATCAACATGATCTGTGGATTCTGGAAAATGCTAGCAAACAGCCATATCTCCTGCATATCTTCTTTATCACAGTAGGGCATAGCTCCCGGCCTCTTCAATAAGAAGATGGCGGATCATCCCAAGCTATTCCATGAATCTCATGCTTAGCTCTTCCACTGGAAAACATCAATAATGATTATGATTTCTGCAAATATTTGAAAGAGTCCGGTCTAGGAAAACAGATCACTTAAAATTATATATATATAATCAAATGCGGACAAAGCTTCCCGTAGGAGGTGCGAATCTGCACAATCAAGTATGCATGAATACACCATCACGTGTTCAGAAATGCACTAAAGTGAATTGCACAAATGCACTACAAAAATGAACCACACCTTGGTACATTTCTGTACACGTGATCGTGCATTCATTCATACTGGT
>CM008344.1:13247541-13262908 GCA_002525835.2 Ipomoea batatas
AACCATTATTCTTCTCACTTTGCCAAAAAAATAAGAGAAAAAGAATGGACATAGTTTCTTTTATTTGAAGTATAAATATTACTATAATTGTTAGCTGAAGCTCATCATCAAGTTACAAATATCTCGACTATAGTGATTTTTCTCTATTTAATCTTAAACAATTGTTTGCGCTTAATTAAGTCATCGACTTCAATGCTTTTACCTAATTGAATCATCAGATTTTAGAATCAAAGACTAAATCAAGAAAATTTACTATAGTCGATGGCTAAATTGGGTAAAATCACCATAGTCGAAAACCAACTTGAGTAAAACTACTATAGTCAAAGACTAAATTGTGTATTAATAGAAGTGAAATTACCAAGCTATCTTAATAGAGGACTCATTTGAGTAAAATCATCAAAGTCGGGGACCTAATTAAACATAAAAAGTAATTTAAGACTAAATCAAGAAAAATCATGACTAAATTGGGTATTAACTAATCAATTTAGTGACTCAATGACTTCATCTTGTATTGACAGTGCTTCTAAGCTGAAGCTGATACAATTTTGATACCAGAAGAAATTCCCCATACAAGGTTGAGGGAAAACAAAACAAGGTGGAATTTTGGGGAGAATTTGTAACCTCTGCTAAAGATCAGAGCTCTCTACTCTACTGTAGATATGTGTACAGGAACAAATACATTATATCTATGCTATCATTCATAGTGTCACAACTGTAAACCTATTTTCTTGCTTCTTGACTGCCAGCAGTAGTGTTTTTCAGAATCTGCAATTTGGAACAATTGATTCAGCTGTGTTGAGCATATAATATAATACATATAAACATAAATGTGCAATCCAACTATCAGCTTCAATTTGGTATATTCGAACCCATAAGTCAACCCCATGCAAGAGGCTATGGATACGGGTTCGAATATCTGTGCTACCCGATAAAAAGCCACTATGGTAATGTGCAATCCAACTAGACTTTCACAAGGTCATACAAGAACAGAAACTCACAATGGGATGTCAAATCTTCTCACTTTATGCCCATTTTGTATTTTACTAGGAGTAAAAACTGTGGTAACAATTCACAGTTAAAAAAAAAAAAAAAAAAAAGCCTTGATAGAACTGCTTCTTCCTTAAGTAAATATATATATGGCAGATTGATATTTGATACAGCAACTAGAGCTAAACAAAATAGGAGGAAGGATGAGAGGACCACATTCAATTTCGTTTTCTATCTTTCCTACCTTCCAAATCCAACTAATGGACAAAGGGGCATGTTGATATTTCATTAACCAGATAGAGACCATCAGGTCATGACACTTGACAGCACAAACCTAATCATTTAAGGCCCTACGAGTTATGGCATTAATTTCTTGACAAGTCAAAATGACACCTTACTGACTATACACCAAGTTGTTGGCAGATGTTTTTAGTAGCATATGCTCATGCTCTACTTAGGATATCTCTTTTTCTCCAATAGTAACCCTCTTCAAAACTCATACCTACTATTCTACAATGAGAATGTCAAATCCCGATGGGACCATGTGAAATCTCAGCCATTGAACTCCTTCCTTAATGACCAGGATATTGAGCATATATAATATATAAACATGAATGTGCAATCCAACTATCAACTTAGACTTTTAGTTGAAAACTTGAAATAGAACACATGCCCTTCAATTAAGTATCAGAGCCCACCCCAGCTTAGTTGAGATGAAACACATGCTTCAGTTCAGGATTTCACCACAGAACTCCATTTGAACCAATAATCTAAATCATGCAACATGAACCATAGAGTGCAAATGAGGCACACATAATTGATGGTGTGCACGTGGGACTGTGGGGTGAATTAAAGAAACCATAGACTTCAGGTGAGGCACATAATTAAGACATAACAGGAAGCAAGCAAGCATAAGCATAGCATTACATACATGTCTTAGCATCTGGTTCTCATTTTGTAAAGTGGAAAGCCTCTCTTCAAGTTCAGCATTCTTTGTTTCCAACTCTTTCACCTTTGCCTCCAAGTCTGTCAAGTATGCCTTCTTCCTCTCCCTTGCTTGCTGCGCCGAAACTCTATTCCTCAACAACCTTAACCATCAAGAAAACACAAAATTACCAAAATGCCATAGCACAGGTAACTTAGTTGATTCTTGGTTGTCAGATTGTGGGGAACCCTACCAGCGGCAGTGTGGGAGTCGCACTCAATATAATTGGCTCTCGTGGGCACCAAAATTTTAGTCCTCTAACCTAATAGGCCACTGAGTCCGTGATCACGGGACGTGGGGACCACCTTTTGTGGGTCAAGGGCAAGAACAAGCCATAACACGGGTAACTTAGTTGATTTTTGAGTGTCAGATTGTGAGGAGCCCTAGCAGCGTGACACTCAATGTGGTCGGCTCTCGTGAACACTTAGAATCTAGTCCTCCCACCTAATGGGCGGCTGAGTCCGTGATCACCAGGTGTGGGGTCCCCACCTTTTGTGGGCAAGGGCAAGAACAAGCCAAGTTCCCCATGTCTGCTGCCATGCTCATTCCATATGCAACGGCATGGCATTGAGAGGTCAAAGGCTTACGTGGCATAATCCTATTGGAATGGATTAGACTAAAAAGAATTATGGGGTTTTCACCTTTTTAACCTCTTGTTCTCTTTGTCAGCTGGGCTACGACCTCTCTTCTTTTGAGCGGCGCCAGACGGCTGAGCCGTACCGGCGGCGGAGACGCCATCACGACCGGAAGCCGCTGGGGCGGCGCCGCCTTCTCCTCCCATCTCCGGCACTCTTCTGATCTCATCGTCACTCTCCATTCCTTCATTTCCATCCCCAACAAAACAAAATCAAAACAACTTAATTATTCAAGCACAATTCACCAATCAATCATGAACTCATAACAATATCCAACTCTCAATCACACCCTGATGAAAAAAAATTCAAATTTTCTCAAAGCCTACACGCGCATAAATCTATTACTTCGCAAATTGACCCAGAAAGCATAATAAAAATCAAACCTTTACTAAAAATAAATCCAAATTTTAGATAAATACCAAAATTTAACCAGACAACAAGCAAAAGGGTCTACAAATTAGCCCAAAATAAATAAATAAAAAGAACCTTCTTTGACTTCGAGATGGAGGGCAGAGCTGGAAGATCTTTCACTGCTAGAAGGTATAAATTTGGCTGCAACGGAACTTACAGCAGCTTGCTCTTGCATTTTACTCCAAGCTGTACAAACAAAGAGAGAGAGAGAGAGAGAGAGAGAACGAAATCCAAAAATGGATATATTTGGGATATTAATAATCCAAAAACGAAAATTATAAAAGAGCGGGACGGGAATGAAGGTCACATGCTCGCGGTGAGGAGAAAGAAAACTGAAGCGTTGTGGTGGCCGTTGGATGGGAAAAGATCGAACGGGTGCGGAGCGGTGATCGTGGAAGCTTCTGGCGCCATAAAGTGGCGGGATAATCAAAGGGAGGAGAATGAGAAGCGTGGAGTATTTTGATCCGCTAGATGACGGTTTGATCGACGGTTTGGAATGGCTTGGGTGAGCTGGTACATCTTAAAGGGACCATTGTCTGCCGAGTGCCGGCTAGAAAAGTGGGATATTTTATTGAATTTTGAGGATATTTATATTATCTTATTATTATTATATTACAACAACGTAGTAAGTAACATGAAAATCTGTCTTCAGGTCTTTTCACTTTCAAGATTATTCTCGAGACTTTCAGACATAAATCTAATATGGAAATAATTCCAAAAGTTGTCATCTAATTATTTAAAATTTTTACATCTAGACTTCGTTTGAGAACTCAAAAAGTATTTTTTTTAAATAGTTTTTTTTTTTTGAAAAAATGGTTCATTTTCAAAATATATATATATATAATAATTATTATTTTGAAAGAATTATTATTATTATTATTATTTTGAAAAAATTATTATTATTTTTATTTTCTTGAATTATTTTTATTATACGAGTAATTATTATTATTATTATTATTTGAAAGAATTATTATTATTATTATTATTATTATTATTATTACTAATACTACTACTATTACTACAACATCTACCACAACATAAGGGCATTTTAGTCATTTTGTCACTTCTTACCTTTCAATTCTCTGTACTCCTATTTCTGCATACCAAACACTGTAATTTCAATTCTTACTTTATTCATTGAATTGCAATTCAACCGAATTACAATTCTTTTCCACCCTAATTCCGTTCTCCCAACCAAACGCCCTGTTAGAGATGAAAATGTTAATAATTGGACATGCTAAACTTTGATCAATTAGTAGGCTCATCCACCGTCAAGTTTTCATCAGAATGTGGGTGAAAATTTTAAAAAGTTGTTTTAGAGCATCTTCAAGAATTGATATTCCATCACAAAATTATCATATTGTCATTTTTTCTTGCTCCAACTCAATTCCAATTGAACGACAAACGCCATAATTTTTTACGAAAGTGAACAGTGTCGCGTCATATATGGCACAACACTGTTCACATACGAAAAATATGAGAGGAGGGATATTTTACTTTTTTTTGTCTTTGCTTATTTATACAATTTCAAATGCATCTTTTATTTGTTTTATATGTATTTTGCATTTTGTTAATACTTAAATTTAAAAATTGTATTATTAAAAATAAATTATATCATTGTATAGATCTCATTGAAACAAGACTAATAATAAATATATTAATTAAAAATTAAAATATATTAAACATAACTAAAATATTGTTATTTACATCACAAATTATATTTTATATTAAACTAGTTCAATTCAAACTAATAAAGTTTTAAATTTTGAGAAATCAAATTATTTTATTGTATAATAACATTTGGTGTAGAAATTTGGTGTTTTACTTTAATGGGTTGGAGATAAATATAATTTAGTGTGAGAATATGTTCAAAATTTTTATTTTGATGTAAATTTTTAGTGTTTTTATATAAAATGAGTTAGAGCATCCCTATCGGCAGCTTTTATTTGGTTTTTGTCAATAAGAAAATTTGGGGTAGCAAAACGAACTGATGTGGCGACCAAAATATGGAGAAATTTACCTCCTTCAAAATCAAACAAGAGATGGCATGAGATTTAAACAAAAAAATAAATAAGTAAAATGAAATAAAATTGCCCAAGTGCGGGTCTGGGCGCACTTCGCGCCCGCTGGAGCGAGTCAGAGTGGCCATCAGCTGGCGGCCACTCTCACTTTTATACAACTTTATTGTTTTTTTTTTTAACAAAGTTGTGAGAAATTTTTTTTTTTTCGTTTTTTTTATCTTTCCTTTCATATTCTCTTTCCTAATCACACTTACAAAAACTCCTCAAAAACCACAAAAAAAAAAAAAAAAACTCCACTTTGATGCTCTAAGAGCATCCTTATCAGTTGAGTTTTTTCACAATTTTTTAGGAGTTTTTGTAAGTGTGATTAAGAAAGAGACAATGAGAAGGGATGAAAAAAAAAACAAAATTGAATTTAAAAAAAAATTAAAATTAATGTTGCTGTCAGGCGCGCCTGACGCGCCCGCATGGGCGCTACTATGCGCAGAACGTGCACAACAAGCAACAGACATTAAATTTTGTTTTTTCTTGGAATCCTAAACATCTCACTTCTTGCATATGATCTCCACACCTTCTCTCTCCTCTTCTCTCACTTGCCATGTTGGCTTAAAATCTGACATTAACCCCATATAAACCATAGATGTAGATGCTCTTAGAGATTGCCTAATGATTTGGTTAAAACCACACTCCACACGACCCCATCATTTTTTTTTTATCTTTTATTTAGTTTCAACTATTTGATTTATTAGATCAATTATTTGGAGTCGTCCACAAGTTCTCACATTGGTTCTCATAGGAGTCGGACGCTATATATATGGGACCAAATGCAACAAGTTTCTTATGTGCAACTGTGCAGATAAACCTGGTCTGTCCATCTAAAACATGATCAAAGGCTGAAATTCAATGAAAATGGGAAAATGTTTGACGGTATATGTGAAAATGCTTGATAGTGGCACATGTGAAGAGATTTGAAAATACTTGACGGTGAACATGAAAATGCTTGGTGATGGATCTGGACTTAAAGCATTTTCAAATGCATGGTCAAGCATTTCCAAATGCTTCTCGCCAGCGTCATCACAAGCATTAAAAAAACTTGGCTATATACAGTCAAACATTTTGTAAATAGGAATTACTAAGAAGTGAATTTCTACACTTCTTTTATTTCTTTTTGTGCCACTGCAAATTTGGGTATTTAAACATCATATTGATTTTTTTTCCCCTCTTCCTCGCAACTATGAACATATGAACCATTTTATTTTTTTTGAAAATACATATGAACCATTTTATAGTTTAGCATTATGCAATATACATTTTAATACGGAGTAATATTTTCCCTAGGCCCCAACCATAAACCCCTCAAAATGTGGTCCTCCCTATCACCCAAACAAACTCTTAATAAAAGCTATTTCAAGGCTAAATAAACAGAAATACTAATAAACTCCAAACCAGTTAGTTTGTATAATGTGTTAATCAACTGTGCTATAATTTAAAACATAATAAAAGAGCTAAACGATTCCTTTTCATCCCAATCAGCCTTTGCTTGAATATGTACACAACATATGTCTATTTGTCGGCCACCCCTTCATTCCAATGTACTTTTCTTCCTGAATTCAATGCATGGCCAGCCATCCCCCAAAATCACAGTATGTGAAATTAATATCCAAACTGTCTATGTATATGTATATATAATGACACAATGAGAAGAAAGGCTAGCTGCAAATTGTTATGGCAAGATATATTAGCAAGAGCTTTCGTGTATTCATAGCTAACTCAACTTATGTTCTTGCTTGATTTTCTTTCCTGAAACAAACAATGCAAACAAATAGTCAACATATAAACAATATAAATGATAATAGAAAATAGGCATGTTAATGATTCCTCTCAAGTCCTCTCTCCTCCAAGCAAGCAAAAAAAAAAAAAATTCAAGAAAAACACCTGCTGTAGATACTCTAACAAGGCAGTATCATGGAAAAAAAATGTCCTATATTTTAACTTTTAAGAAATAACTTTAAAACCAATCTATTATATTTTATTATAAATACAAGATTTCAAATTACCAATGATTAGTCAATTTTATATTAAATTTGTCTCAGTGAATAATTGCTTAAATTACCTCATTGTTGTGAGCTTAAAGAAACCGTCTTTAAGCTCATATAATTAAATTAGGTTCTGGTCATCAGAACTAAATCTGTAATATAAAAGAATCATCCCCAAAACTACATTGAGACCTCATTCTAACAACAATTGAGTGAGACATAAAACACAAAAAAAATCATCTTTTTTTGGTCAATTGGCTTCGCCTTTCAGCTTCTTTCTCAGCAACCATTACATAGAACTCTGCCCCAAGCATCTCGTGTACATGATTCAGTGACTCGCTCAAGCCAACTGTCTCCAATAGCACCTCCACAGTTATCATAAAGCCTAAATTAGATAATACTCTGATTGCATTTGCTATCCTGCATATATTTAACCTGATTTCTGGGGGCGTATACTTTTCCTCTTCCTCAAGGATCATTGAAGTGGTACTGGGTTGCATAGATTTGTTTAATTGATCTTCTATTGTGTCATCTTTTACATCAACATGCTCACCGATCCAAATGAAGCCGTTGCAGCCAAGTATCAAGTCAATTTGATACTGATCTAGATGATGGAAGTGCTGTTTACGCTTCTTCACTAGATAAGGAGAAACTATGAGCAGCTGACCCCTTTCGAGCTGTATCCAAAAAGGATAGATCACATAAGAACCTGGCCAGCTATTTGATAAATGACAATGAAGGACCATGAAGGATGTATGTAAGCATTTTGACATTACTAAAAGAAGAAACAAAGGAAAAAAGCTGAGGTTACTAAGGTGCATTCGTCTTGACGAAAAAGACAGAAAAAGGAGGTTGCTATTATTGGCTTTATTGCTTATTTGGTCTGATCAATTTCCAAAAACAAACCTTTCCGTATTTCTGGCTTCTAGCTTGCAGGTGCAGACTACCATCATGCTGGAAACCACGAACTTCAGCCTGAACATCCATCCAAATTTATAAAAAGAATAATGAAAAATGGAGACTAAAATAACTTGGAAATATCCTAGCTCTTAGAAAGAAGTGGTGTGTCCTTACACAAACAACATCATTCTCCTCAAATATACTTCTCATGTTTAGTTCATCAACAGCAGTTCGTCGTCTCTGAAAATTGAAAAAGAACACATTTGAAACAAAATGAGATAATCTGTATTTCAGCTTTCCCCTATTCAAACATCTAAAGTTAAGGCCCCGTCACCCTGGATAAGAAAACTTTATGTTCATGCCACAAAATCAGTAATGAGAAAGCACATTAAACCAAAATAAATACCTGAATGCCATCTGGCAAATTCATAGATGAAAGCATCAATACAGCATCTTGACTAGAGTTTATCTCCAATCTCCACCGCTTTGGCGCAACCTTGCATTGATTAACAGAAATGAATTGAGTTGAATTCAACTATAAGTGCAATACATAAAGTTACCTTTGCATTTACTAGAGCACAATAAAGCAAACATGTGAGGATTAATCTTAAGGGAAACACTGAGAGAACATATGAATGGAAAATGCCAGATAACCTCAATCACTCGACCCACAATGATATCGCCTACTTCTGGCTTGTACCTGCAATTGCAATCCTCAAAACTCAAAACTCAAAACAATTACTTTTGAAATTATACTTCAAATTGTGAATGAAATACAGTTATCATTATTATTTTAAACAGCACTAACCTCGCTCTCAAACACCTCACATAGACAAGTTTGTTAACCCGTTCAACAACTCCACATAAAGTTGCCACAACACGGCCATCCATCTCCGACGTCCCGTGTCCCCTTCACACAACAATCAATTTTACAATATGTAAACTAACATTTCAAATACCAATTCGGTAAAACCTCAATGAATACTTGTTTCCCCCATTTGTGAACGAAAGCATACATATATACACACACGATCAGTTTTTTATGTATACATACTTGAGGATACCATCTTCGTGGTCTACCGGAATGACGTCGGCGACGGTGACGGAGGCATTGGAGTTGGTTTTTGAGGAGAATGAGTCCAACAATTCCAGAGCTCTCTCCAGCCTTATCTTCTGCGTTTTGTTCAAAGAAATCTGTAGGCCTCTCATCTCAGTTCTATATTTGCGTATTTGTGTGGGAAAAATTGGGGAGACTACTGATTTTTCTGAGGAATTAGATAAACCCTAGAAATAAGTTGCAGCCTGCAGGAGTAACCGCCCGTGTTTAATCGACCAAGCGCCTACCAGTGCGGCTCTCCTTTTTCTTTAGAAAACCAATTCCACTTATAGTAATTTATGAACGACTTTTTTTTTTTTGGAAAACATTTATGAATGATTTAATACCCGATTTAGTTTCGGTTATAGTAATTTTTTATTTAGTCTTAAATAATTTTTTTTGTTTATTTTTTTTTAATACTACTAACTATATTACAATGCAGTATCTGTTCATAACTACTCTCTCAACCTGTTGAAGCACAAGAGTCAGTATTGCCTCCACTGAGGCTCGAACCCACCACCTCCCGTATAAAGGGAAGGGTTTATTTAGTCTTAAATAATTTTTTTTTTGATTATGAATGATTTAATACCCGACTTTGATGTTTAATTGAGAAAATTCAGTATAATCGAGAATTAAATTGGATAAAATCATTATAATCGAATACTAACCTGGTACAACTATTATATTTGAAGACTAAATTGGGTATTAATAGATGTGAAATTACCAAGCTTTTTAACAAGGACTCAATTGAAAAAATCATCAAAGTTAGGCACACAAAGTTGTTTATGAGTTATGACTAAATCAATAAAAATCACTATAGTCAACCAGTCAATGACTAAATTGGGTATTAACTCATTTATGAAGAATTGAACACAAATGAATAAAAACTAAAATCAGGAAAAAAAATAGAGGTGAAATTCAGGAATGAAAAAAAAAATTCCTTTAAAAACCATTTATTTGTTTACTAGAAAACTATGTTGGAATGAAAAATTGAAAAGCTGAAAATATAAAACATTTATGTACTGTTAACAAAAACAAAATCTTCCATTTTAACATCCTAAAACACTCCTATACTATTAAGGTTTGCGTAATGTAAAAGATATGGTAACACAATTCATATTTGGACTACAATTGTACATTAAAATGTGGTAATACACTTCATAATATAATATATTTTTCCTACTTTCCTATTCGTAATACAACTTTAGATTAAAATTACTAATATTAATAATACAGTACATTTATTTTCACCCGTGCGATGCACATAATTGATTTGTTGTAATATTTTAAGAATATTTAGATCAATATACAATTATATAAATTATAATATCGAATATTATACAGCGCAATTGGAAAAATGGATTGGATCGATTATATTTTATGATATTATCCTTACTTGAATTCGAGCAAATAAATGACAATTAATAGGCAATGTGTAAATGTACACGTCTGGTGCTGAAATATTGGACTTTTTACCTATAGTAACTTTATACAAAAGGTCGTGTACCTCTCTTAGTCAGATCACGGCGAAAATAGCAAGCACCGGGCGAGTGGGCGAGGGACGCTAAATTAGCCACTACTACAGAAAACACATTTAACGTCATTTTTTTAAGCACTTTACATCTGGTGCGTATATATAATAAAATATGGTAATACAATTCCTAATACAAATTTTTTTTGCATTTTTAGTCCCACGACTATGGTGTCACTTGCAGGATTGGTCCACGTCTTTCAAACTTTGCAATTTTGGTCCACGACTATTGTTTTTGTTGCAAAAATGGTCATTTTTCAATGAACTTCTCGCCGGAAAAAATTCCGGCGAATCTTTCGGTTTTTTGCCGGAAAAAAAAAACGACAAATTTTTCATCAATTTTTCACCGAAAAAATTAAAAACATGAAAAGGTTGAAAATTTTTAGAGCAATTCTTTAAGTATGTACAGTTTAATTGGTTTCATTTACGTTAGATGTTTTATAAGGTATTAAGTTACTATGTACAGAGGATATGATATTAGGTGTTTTCTGTTCTTCCCAAAGGTGGCATCTTTTTGTGCCCCTTTTTTTGCCCATTAGTGTTATTTATGCATTCAGTTTATTTTGACATTATTGTATAATGTATATATTGTTGATATATAGGAACAAGGATATTATAGATTTATAGACACACAATTGATATTATAGACACACAGATTAGATAACAGAACTGTACTAAACTTAATTGTCCATATCCTTTTCTGTTCTCTTGGTTCCTCAAGAACTGAGAACCTGAAATAAATCAGTGGATCGGAATCGAACTAATGTGATAGGACTTAACCTTATTCACAAAGATGGTGAGACAACAAAGTAAACATCATTTTATATCCAGGAAGCAAGAAAAGAAAGGCTAAGGGCTAAAACTTTTTGAGATCCAAGGTGTAATTTCTGCTCATCTTTTCCCTTCTCCTGCGTATGAAGGCTTCTGCCTTTTCGTTGACGTTGGAGGTCACACTTAGAAGCCTCGGGCGTCTAGGAGGAGGAGGCGGAGGCAAAGGCGAAGGCTTTGTTGTGTCAGTATTTTGTGCCTGATCAGCTGCTAGAGTAGTAGTCTTGTTGTTCTTCTCATCATCTGTGATGACTTTAACAGTACTGTGAGTTGGTGTCTTTCTTTGTCCTCCTCCCCAAATGTTATTATATCTGGTAGGATCATTGAACCACCCGACATCATGCCCGTAATCCACTAGCACCTCAGGGTTCAAACCATTTCTCGATGACCCTTCAATCGGGATATCAGACGACGAAGGGCAGGATAGTGTTGGATTAACCATATTCTCGGGCTTAAATCCCCGAGGCGAGAGGGGGTTGAGGAAGAAACTGAACAAGCGCTGACAGACTCCTGGATAATGGGAACCATCAGTGCCCCTTTTGTCCATTATATTGTTTGGTTTGAAGAAAAAGATCAGAGTGGCCTGCAGGGAATTGAAGAGATGAGATACAGAAGTTTTATTAGTGAATTGAAAATCCAGGTGCTCTAATGTTGCAGAATATGATCTGATCCACAACAATCTAATCTATTATATCCTAATCTCCTTTCAGAGAACACATGTTTTCTGTTGGGATTCCTTGCTTACAAGAATGGATAGCATAAAGTGAAAAATAATGTCATCTGCTACCCTATCCCACTTTACTAGTAAAGTTATTGCTTATTGATTGGGGATGATTTTGCTATTGTCAAAAGCTATAGCCAACTTGCAGGAATATGTGTATATATCCAGAAATATTTACAACAATAATCCTTAGCTTCTCCACTTTAGTTGTCGTGAAGCATGCCTTATTCCTTTGTAGGACCAACCCACACCAGAATCTTGTATCTAAACTGTCTAATTTGATTAGATAATGTTACTGCATGCTCAGCTCCAATTATTGATTATATAGTGACGGGGCTGTCATGATCACCACATATACATTTATTTGACGTCTCTAGGAACCATGCTTCTACTATAAAATAATGGAATAAGGGTCAGTAATTTGAAAATGCAATTAGATCACTGAACAAAAAAATTGAACACATTTAGACTGTGTTTGACAGAGTTTATTTAGGAATTAGGAGCTTATAGCTTATTTTAAGCTACTAATAAGTTATAAGCTTTATTTGGTAATGTTATCAAAATAAGCCAGTAGCTTAAAATAAGAGCTTATTTTGAAACGCTATTTCAGGTAGCTTTTCAAAAATAAGCTAGTAGCTTCTTAACTTTTTTCCATCTTTATATAAATGACATCATTTATCCTCCCAATTAAAACTCTTTTGGCCTTTTTTTCTTCAATATATTTCGTTGTAATTTTAGTTTGATATTTGTGTTTGAACAATAATTTTTGTATGAACTAATTTTATGAATTATAACATCTTGTTTTACTTTTATATTTTCAAATATATGTTCTTACTTTATATTTTATTAAATTATATTGATTTCATTATTTTATATTTTAATATGTAAACAAACCTATTTAAATTTAAAACTATTTTTTTTATGAAGATGTCATTTTTAGTCTTTTTACATTTATCAACTTATCAAAAAGCTAATTTTACCAAACACTTTTAAGCATAACAACTAGTTTAACAGCTCTTCAAATTTTAGCTTCGAGCTTATAGCTTGTCAGCTTTCAGCTACCGTTTCAACTAGATTTGCCAAACACAGCCTTAGATTATTGAAAGATGTAATTGCATTTTTGTTGTTCGGTGACCTAATTACACTTTCAAATTACGTTCAGGCCAATTTGAGCCTTATTCATAGAATAAATTTTGTGTCCTGCCCTAAGAGCATTCCCCAATTAGCCTCATGTGCCGCAAAAGGTTTATTAGCTCTTGTATTCAAATCCTGTCATCGTTCCACCAAAAGACATTGACTCAAGTAGAAAATGTTTCAAGGTACTTACACATATAATCAACAATTCAAATAATAAAATAAAGAGGTCATTTTCATTTTTGGTCCTACTGTTATTGGGACATTGTTAATTTTAGTCCGCTTCATTAATTTTTGTCATATTGCGACCAGTCTTATTTAGTGTTTGCCATTTTTAGTCCAACCGTTAAAATTTTTGTCAAATGGCCGTCCAAAACAGGTGTATTTTTTTTTTGTTTTTTTTTCATGCTTTGGTCATCTCCTTGACCCTTTGCAGTAGTTTTTCTTACACATTTTCATCAAATGAAGAGGTCCGGTGAAAGCCATGTGAGACACATTACAAAGCCATGGCTTTCGCCGGACCTCTTCATTGGATGAAAATGTGTAAGGAAAACCACTGCAAAGGGTAAAGGAGATGATCAAAGCATGAAAAGACCAAAATATCCCTATTTTGCACGGTTACTTGACGAAAATTTTAACGGTGGACTAAAAGTGGCAATGACTAAATAAGACTGGCCGCAATGTGACAAAAATTAATGAAGCGGACTAAAATTGAAAATGTCCCAATAACAGTAGGACCAAAAATGAAAATGACTTTAAAATAAAACCAATTGACATTAAACTAGGCCACCTACTATGTAGTGCGATGGTAGCGATCATTCTAAATAGGTGATTGCAGGATTAAACTCCAGTAATAAAAACATTAATAAGTAAAAAATATATACTACCATATAAATTAGAATCATTGGTGTTTTTAAAAAAAGAGACATTAAACTAGATTAGTCTCACCTCTAAATGGTGATAGACAGCCTAGGTAATTCCAGGCAATAGTCATTGGCTCAAATGGTGAAATGGTGCATACAATCTTGTCTTGTCTTTTAAAGAGAGAATCAAAGATTGGATCACCATATGTACCCAAAAAGATAAAATAAATAAATAAAGATTGGATCAACATGGATCGAATTGCCTTTAGGCCTAACATATACTTGCCTACTGAATCACTACCTTTTTTTTTTCCTCTCCCTAGTGCATTGCCAAGATCGCAATAACATGATTTGTTTAAAGGTCTCCCATGTAACATAATTTATTAATTAAAGGTGCATAAAATGTTAACGGTAAGTACATAAACTGGATAGAGTCCACTACAGGTATATTATATACTTTCAATTTATTTATAGATACACAAGACGTTAACGGATAGTAAAAAAATATATTAGCTGCATATACAAAATTTGAATGTCATTTTATACTAGGGATCACAATTCACAATACAAGATGAATCGTGATTCATGGTATAATTTGACAATAACATCAATATTTGGATCAATATATGCAATTGTAATACCATGGATTCGAGCTCATATTGCATTGTGAATCATGGTCCAATAATTATGCGTTTGCGGTTAACACATTCTGTAACTGCAGTTAACAGTTTATGTACCTGTAAACAAATTGAAGGCACATAATTTGATAGTTACAAACACATAATATGATAACTACAAACACATAAATTGTTAACTGTATGTACAAAATATGTTAATTGCAACCACATAACATGTTGACTAACACCTTATAAAGAAAAAAATAACGCACCTTAAGAAGGAAAATCACACACCTTAAGAAGTAAAACAACGCATCTTAAGCTTCAACAAAAACACACCTTAAGTTCTCACAAAAAACTGACGCACATTAAGCACAGAAACCACGCACCTAAAGAAAGAAAATCACGCACCTGAAAAAGAAAAACCTCACACCTGAAAAATGAAAATCACGCACCTTAAGTTTGACCAATACGAAAAATTATGAAATTGTCACTGTGCTTTTTTACTCATTGGCCATGTTTGATAAATAATCAGCCTATCCGCCAATTTTGGCTTATTTGACCACTATTAGTTATTTGGTTAATAAGCTTTTTGTAACTCC
>CM008344.1:13280335-13298394 GCA_002525835.2 Ipomoea batatas
AAATGCCGAACAATCTGCGTCCGAACTACTCACTTCGGGCGCACATTGTAAATCGCCTTACAATCGATCGATTCATTGCAAATAAACCACTCCAACCAACGCCGCACGCCGCCGAAGTCTCCACTCCAGCTAACGCTGCCGCCGTTTCCTCTCGCGTTGCCGCTCGCCGCCGGTCTCCTCTCCAGCTAGTGTTGAATTTTAATATGTAAACAAACTTATTTAAATTTAAAACTGTTTAATTTTATGAAAATGTCATTTTTAGTCTTTTTTACATTTATGAGCTTATCAAAAATTTAATTTTACTAAACACTTTTAAGTATAATCAGCTAGCTTAACAGCTTTACAGTTTTCAACTTCGAGCTTATAGCTTTTCAACTTTAAGCTACATTTTAATTTTAAGCTACATTTTTAACTAGATTTGCCAAATATAGCCTACACCAAAATTCCAACTTTCCATCCTTGATTGGGAAAGGATATGTTGTACTTTATTATGGGATCCTTTGCTACTGAACTGAAAGGCTGAAAGCATCAATCAATAGAAATTGTTTAACGCTGACAATTGTTATAAATTGCTTTAGAAAGTCACATTTACATTAAACAAAATTGTGTTAAAGGTACATACAAAAAGTCTGAATGACCTTGTATCAACTAGGGGAAGTCTCAGGAGCAGCAGATCGCCGGTATGGAAGCTTTGGAATGTGATTATCAGGAACACCGTCTTCAGCACGCTTGTCTTCGAACCACTTCACCACTCTTTTGTGGGGAAGATTGGTGACGTGCACAATGCTGCTAATCATGGCATTCTGCATTTGTTTAAATGGCAATGAAATGGTAAAATTATAATACTAACAGAGTGATGAATAGAATTCAGACTGGCTGTTTACTTCAAATCGAGTCGAAATAAACAAACAGAAAGAACTGAAACTACAGCTTAGAGGGGCAATGACATGTAAATGAAGGTAACTGATTTTTATGTTGTAAGTTGTGATTAGGGTTGAGTCAATCTTAATTGTATAATTGCAATATTTAGCCATTTAGGCCTGCAAGACACAATCTCTTCCTCAGTCCAAAGAAATTGATCAACGCCACTCCACCAAATAATGATTCCTATGAATCTGGGTATCACTTTTCTTGCAAATTGCTAATGGTCCAGCTTATATTGGAGCACCCATTTAAAAGAAATACTACTCAACTAATCCATAAGAATAAGAACACAGGTTTAGATATAATATTACTCACAGTTGGTCTCTGCGATCTTCGATAAACTAGTTCAAGGGTTTCAAGTTGCTTTTTCTTAATTCTCTTTTTAGCAGCCCAGTTGCGTTGCCTAACATGAACTGGCATTTCCACCGTAGTCTTTGTTTCTGCATCGTCAGTGGCTTCCTCCAGAGGAACAGTTTCCAGTGGGATACTCGGAGGCTCTGAGATTGTTGAAATAGGTTTATCAGGTAAAGCAGCACTCAGCAATAAAAGATGCGGAGGAGGATCACGGAGTAGTTCAAGAACAACAGCTCTGTCAAGACAGACATCAGCTGCAAGATTTTTTATCTGCATGTAAAGTGTTAAACCATAGAGAATCACATTTCTGGATTAATTATTAACTGAGATGAATATTTTGAGAATCACACATTTCAATGGTTGAGAAAAATAAGTTTAAAAGAAGCAATGCCATCTCACAAATTGAGATTTACTATCAAATCACAAAACAACTTCACCAATTGTAAACATAAAGCAATAGTTACAAAATGCAATGATGGATGCTCATATAGTCTGAGCAAACTAGTATTCTAATGAAGCACAGAACTGCAGGCACAAACATGAAGTATATTTCAATTTATATGGTTTCTTAGACATTAAGATGAACACGGGGGCAACTGGTCGTATAAGAAACTGTGATAAGCCTCTAGCTGAGCTCAGCAGGATCTCTCCTCAAGTATCTCAGTCTTGATGGATACTTAACTTTATACTTCTATTTGATGCTCTCAATTTATAATTATCTTCACTTTCTAGTACATACTCTCAAAGGGTTTGCTTTATTTTACATTATGAAAACCCAGACAGAAAATCAGATATTAGTACAATCTTTCTTGTTTTCTTCAATATAGGCAAAGGGTTTAGTTTAAGGCAACAATGTGGTAGGTTTTCACAGTACTTTTATGAAGAACATAAATATTACAATTTAAAAGATTTTCCCACTACCTATTTTGGCTGTGAATCAGCAAATCAGCTACACTCCCAAGCGTAGACCAAACAGATGGTTCTTAATCATTTTATTTTTCTCCTCTATCAACTTGATTCATAGTTATTGCGCATCATATCCATGGTGAGTGAGATTTTTCAGGACACATTCCAGAAAATAACTATTGTACAAAACTATGTCATAGAAGAACCAACCATGATACAGATGGCCTTGATTTTTATAGAATTTTGAATGCAAAAGTCTGCCATGGACTAATCCCTATGCAACTGAAATTTTTAAATTGAAGAAGAAATAGAATAGAAACTTACACTTGTCTTACGTCGACCATCTTTTAGTGCATAAGCCAGTCTCTTAAGTTGCCAATTTCTCAATCTTACTGGCTTTTCATCTTCATCTTCATCTTCATCTTCATCTTCATCTCCTTTTATAGCTGCAGCTACCTCACCCTCTTCTTCTTCTTCTTCCTCCTCCTCCTCCTCTTCAGCTACATTTTTAATTTCCCCATCTACAATTGATTCAAGGTCTCCTGATAGCTCATCATCCTTCAGAGCCTCTTCGAGTTCACGCTCAAGATTTGCAAGGTCCTCCTCTGTTATTTCAAGGTCATCATCATCATCCAAAGAGATATTGTCATTTTTCAGATCTTCTTCAAGCTGACGAAACAGCGCCTCAAAAGCATCTTCATCTAAATCTTCATCTTCCTCATCGTCCCTCTGAGAAAAAATTCACCACATAAAACAAAGATCAAACACAAAGTTCACAATTTATAGTATTCAGCAACTGTGCTGATATGATAATATAAATACAAAGATGTCCCCATGGCTTAAAGATTAGGGAGGCCATAGTCTTTCACTCAATGCAAAGAAACAAAACATACATACAAATACAAAGTCATCAATTTAACCTTATTAAAAAAATACTACTGAACTCGTTTCTTCTTCCCATAATCAACTTCTACAAATCATGTTCTAAGATGAACAAGTTCCTGCCAATGAAACTCACCAATGCGAATTCAATACTGCTTTCACATAATCTTAATCAAACTATATCACACAAAACTTACATAATTTTTAAAGATATTCCAATTTGCTTATAAACTGGAGTGCCATGCTATCAAAACAATCCCAATCCCTAAATTTTACATATATTTTATTCAATAAAGATAAAGCATCAAACAGCAGGTACTAAAATGGCATTTTATCTCACGATAATTCAAAAATTAGAATATGCATTCTCTAGATATCCATACGATTAAACTTTTTTCATCCAATTAATTGCAAAACAAAAGAAAATAGACATTCGGAGAGTTCTTTTGGCGATACCTTTTGTTTCTTTTTGTTGGAGGAAGTGGTAGCAGGGCGGTGGGGCTTGCTTCGGCGGCGAGCGAAGGTGAGAAGGGAGGAAGAAGAACGGTGGCGTGGAAAAGGGAGGTTGGTTCGGCTAAAGTGCCGGTCCACAAAGAAGGCGTTGTTACGGGAGCACTGGAGTGTGATGGAAATGCGCAGAGATGTTGAAGCTGCCATAGCCATTTTTCTACTGTCTTTCAGATAGAGAAATCGTTGAAGGGGTTTTAAAGGGGATTTGTGCAATTTCTGATATTTTTGTGTTCACTCTCATGTTTTTTTTTTGGTGAAACAATAAGTTAATTCCGGCAATGGTTATCTGATTAGGTTGATTTTTCAAAATTAATCTTCGACTTTTAATTTTGATAATTTAACTCCCTTGACTTTTAAATTATTTCTAATATTGGTCATTTCGTCAAATTTTGGTTATGTTGAGGTCAAATGAAGGGGTAAAATTGTCCGTTCACATATTTAGTGTATTATTACTCATATTTATCTTGTCTTATACGTTGTATATATGAATATAATCTCAGTTGAAGTCTCAATTGAAGCCATTTATTCTCAGTCGAAATCTTCGACTGAGATTATATTCATATATATAGTGTATAAGATAGGATAAATACGAGTAATAATACATTATACTGGTGAATGGACAATTTTATCCCTTTTATTTGACCTCAACTTAATCAAAATTTGACGAAAGGACCAACATTAGATAGAATTTGAAAGTCAAGGGACTTAAATTGTCCAAATTAAAATCGGAGACTAATTTTTAAAAAATTAACATAATCGGAGGACCATTGTTGAAATTAACTCATTTTTATTTTTTTTTTTTTTGAGAAACTCATTTTTAATTATTGTTTCACTAATAAGAGAGTTGTTTTTTTTTTTTTTTTGCAATAAAGAAAGAAAGAAATTTATTATAGTTACAATACACGACGGAGATACTGTAGCTATTTGAGCAATTGATTATACGAGTATACGACAACGGACAGCGAAAACCAGCTCCCTTCCGGCACCCTGCCGCCCACTCCACGACTTTCTCTCACCGTCGACGTTCCCTGCTGCAATTCCCGATGGCCACTGTGAGCTCAACCGCGCCACCGTCTTCATCAAAAAGCCGATGGAACCAACTCTCTGTCTACGCATCTCGCATCTTTTTCGTCCTCATCATCTTTCAGATTCCTCTTTTCAGGTACACGCGCGCACCTATATATGCTTCGATTTCGCTATCGGACAAGTGATTCAGTATTGTTTTGACTTTGCCTCAATGTTTACTGCAAAATGAAAATGCACTACACACAGAATTTAAGTAGGAAACGTTTTAGCAGTGTTTTACAGGCTGTTTTCTAGTATTATAGGAGTTAGTTTTGTGATCTGTGCCAAAATTTAGAGTGAATTGCCAGCTTTCTATTAGTGTTTCCTATTTGTTGGACTTGTTTTGGTAAAATTGACTTTAGTTTATTTAAAATCTAATAAATTTTGGTTGGTAGTATTGATGCTAAGGAGCTTTATTAGTTTCTGGTTCTGGACAGAGCTTGTGTAGATTATGTTGTTTTGGAAATGAATTGATGGCTTAAGATTATAGTTTGTCCTAGGATATTCATGAGATAGCATACAAAAGAAAAGAACATTGCATTTGAAGGGGCATACTCTATTACAGTCTTGTATATTAAATTGTGCCAAAGAGTCACATATTTGAAGAGCATAATATAGATAAGACTGCCAGTGAAATTAAGAAGGATGATTATAGATCAGATTTGTCTACTTGGCCACTTCGGAGCTTGATTTGAGTTATGGAAGTGTTGATAAAATCCACTAGATTTAAAAAAGAGAAAAGAAAAGAAAAAGAAAACCAATAATTGACTCTAAAACTGCTTTGAAACAGTTTTTCCCTGGCCTCTATGTAAAAATCTTTCCTGTCAAAAATAAATGCAGCACCTGTTCCCCAATTAGCAGCCATAAATTTAATGAAAAGGGCTTGTTGGAATTTTCATACATTAGAATTAAATCATAATGTTTATATCAATGTGTTATACACTTAGCTTAATCTTACATGACCTGAATTTGTCTTCAGACAATAATCAAGAGAATTGTGTGGCAATTTTGGTTTCAACTGTATAGAATGAGTTTGGCAGTGGTCTATAGAAGAGAATGGGCTATAATAGTAACCAATTAAATATCTGTGAGCTAAATTTGAATAATTATTCAGTTATGCTATTGATATTCTCCTTCTATTTGTATTTGCTTTAATAAACTCATATCCATTTATTTATTTAATACTAAGTAAATAGTAAGAAACTTTCCTTTTCAGCATAAGCCTGAGATGTTGAATTACATAGTTATAGGCTGTACTTATCTCGGAACTATTAGTTAAAGGTTTAAGGATTATCTCTAATGCATTTGCTATTGGTAACTTTTTGACTTTGAATTTGGGTTTCTCTCATTATAATGGTGAAGCTGCTGATCCTTAATGTCTTTTATGCAATGGTTATAACATTATTGAATGATTGCTAGTAAATCTTCTGATATTATTTTAATGACTATCACATCAGATATAGTGCTAATGTGTTCTAGGTAAGAAGATGGAGCAATTGGGTTTTCTGTTTGTTTTTCACTAATCCCTTTTGACATTCTATTTCTTTAGGGTTCCATGTAGATCTGGTATGTGCACGACTCCAATGCAAGTCACATCTTCCCAGTTGATTGCCAGTGATATATTTCCTGTTCCAGTTGTCAAGGCCCTCCTGTACCCCGGGGCAACCACAAATAGCTTAATCAAGAATATGACTGTTCCTAGCTGGGAAAATCTGCTAAACATTTACAACCTAACTAATATAAAGGAGGCTTCTGCAGCAACTGACCTACAGCGCTTGGAGGTTTTCCTTTAAACTTCTTATCTCCTTTTCTGATTTTCTCTTCCCAAACTTCTTACCTTCTGTCACAAAGAATGCAAATGTAAATTGCTGTCTTATTTTACTGTGTTGCATTCATTTGGTACTAAATTGTTTCATATGCAGCTTGTTCTATTTTCTAGGTGGAATCATTATTGATTAATATGAATTTCTATGTTATGTTTTTGACTGCTTTTACACGAGCTGATGTCTTGTTATCGAATAGGTTCTTGCTGGAAGCTATTTCTCTGTGGCTGGAGCTCTCATTGGCCTCATTAAAGCTGGGAGGATGAGCATGTTTGGAACACTACTAATTATTTGGGGTCTTGTCAAGGAAGGGATACTTAACAAACAAGCTAACCCTGATCCTACAAGAGCGGTGTTTGTCTATCCAACGATGTTGATAGCCTTGGTCTGTGCATTCCTGTCTGTGAAGTATGACGTAAAGAGGGTTATGCGAGGTACACCAGCAAGACCGATTGCAAAGCCGCTGCAGAGATCTTCAAAAAACAAGCTGAATTGAGTCTACTGGTACTGATGCTTTCTACCACACGCAAATAGCACTCCTCTCCACCATTGTCAAGCTTCCTCTTTTAACTGCCTGTGTGCCTTGTGATACGGTTTCATATATTCAAGAAACCTGATCAAACATCTTGTTCAATTTTATGCAGTCGTCATCGAAAACTTGATTGCACATGTGGAGAGTTCATGTGAAGAAATATTGAAAAGCATGAAAATGCTGCTGTGAACTTCGAACTAAGTTATATTTTTTTTTTCTTTATCTTTGTGCTACATGGTCAAAGAAAACAATATGAGCTGTTTCTGTTATTTTATGGTTCTGGGAAGTTCACTGTGCTATTCCACTAGTTTTACATTTTGGAGGAATTTAATTTGACAGAGCTCGGCCTCGTACCAATACTAGAGGTGTTTGGCAAATCAGATGTGTTTGGTTAAAGCTAAATTCGGGTATTATTATTATTTTTTGCTTAATAAGAACACACCTCTTATCTACTTGGCCCAAACATGCCTCAAGGGCAAATTAAGTGTTGTGTAGGCTATAACAAAAAATACATTTTTTACATACTAAAAGTACATTATTTGTGTATTGAATGTATGTTATACAAAATAATGTACTTTCAATACTCAAATAATGCACTTTTCTTAAATATAATATACATTTTTAATATACTAAAAACACATTATTTGTGTACTGAATGTATATTATTTGATAGTATGGTCTACATTTGATTATGTTTCAAGTACTCTTTCGTAAGTCTCCGATGTTCAATTTGAATGTGTTGTTAATTGGTGTCTACAAGTTTCAAAATTGTGAATTTAAATTTAATTATTCAATTTCTTTTTCAATTTCTCACTGATGTCAAATTGTCGGATAAAACTCACCGAAAAAAATTTAATTGATTACATTATGTTTAATCACAAGAGCAATCTCGTCTTTTCATGTTTATGCAAAAAGGGGAAAGTTGATTTTAGCCTATTTATTCCACTTCGTCTAAGCTCTAAACGTAGAAGCAACGAGAAAGAGAAGAACGAAGAGATGGAAGAGAAGCACGATGTGTCATTATGGCTAATTCCTATTCTTCTTGTTTCCCAATTACCCATTGTATTTGTGGTCACCAATTGAAGATTCGAACTTCATAGACAAATGAAAATCCAGGTCGTAGATTTTGGCAATGCTCCAGTGGTATTGTGAACTCCAATTAATAACACTCCAATAGTCATAGGACCAAAAATGAAATTTTCACTTAATATGGATTTAGGGATATCAATTGAGCCTGTCCGCTCGGTTTCGGCCTAGTCTTGTCATATTGTGGAGTTTATTAGTTCGTGCTAATCATTATTTTTTTGGGTCAAGTTGGCCCTAACCCCAAACCTCAAGTTGTCGGGGTTATTGGGCTGGCTGAATCGTTGAACTAAAATTGAAAAATGAGAGTGGGTACCTACTTTCGATGGAGCCGGATAAGTTTTGAAATAATCCACCCACAACGTCGACAAGTTGGGATTTACTTCATGACATGTAAATGATACAAGCCACCTTATAAATTCACTACACGACACGTAACTATGTAATGTTATCAACAAGGATGTCAATCGAACTAGTCATGTTTAGTATTGAATTTTCAATTTAACCACTCGTGGTCCTTCAACTTTCAAATTTAACAAGTTGTGGTCCTTCCGTTAGTTTAAGTAAGGGTAAAGTTAGGACTAGTGCTGGTTAAAAATTTGAAAGTTGAAGGATTATGGCTGGCTAATTTTGAAAGTTAAAGAACTACATGTAGTTAAATTGAAAGTTTATGACTAAATATGATGGCCCCACTATACTCGAAGGGCCCTAAAATAATGAAACTACGACTAAGTTGCATTCAAGATTGTAACATTGATATGATTTTATTTATACCAAAAAAATAAAGAATAATATATGTAAATTATAATATATAAATTGATGTCATCTTAATGAACATACAATATTATTATAATGAACTTACAATATTATAGTAATGAACTCATATAGTATCAGTAAACTTTGATCCAAAGCCCAAAGACGGTCCCCTAACAATCTAGTCACATCGATTTCGTGGAAATACTGAAAAAGAAAAAGGTTATAAGCTACCTTCTTGATCCTTACCCCTGGACACCGCTAGGGATGAAAATAAGTCGAGTCAAGCCAGACTTTAGAAAATTAGGCCTAGGCCTGCTATAAAAATCTAAAGTAGTTGGGTTGTTATGCCGTGGACCCAGGTCCACCTTGCAAGGTGGACCTGGGTCTACATTCACATACATTATACTATATATACATTCACATACATTATACTATACATTCACATACACTATACTCTGCATTCACAATTTGTAAACTCCACATTCACACATTACAGGATTATATGTTTATAACTATATTAACACTGTTATGCATTCACACATTCAAAACTCTATATTCACAGGTCCTATACTCCACATTCACAACTTGATAACTCTGCATTCACACATTACAGGGCTACAAGTTGCTAGAACTTCTTAACTCTATTACAGATTCACATATGCATAACTCTACATTCACGATTTCTATAATCCATATTCACAATTTGAAACATCCACATTCACACATTTATGGACAACTCTACATTCACACAATCATAAATCTACATTCACGATTTCTATACTCTACATTCACACTTTGAAACCTCTACATTCACACATTTTTGGACAATTCTATATTCAGCAATATGTTTACTAATTTAAAGAAGAAAAAAAAAAAAAGAAGACAAAAACGACGTAGTTTTGGAGCCAGGTCCACCTTGCAAGGTGGACCTGGGTCCACAGCATAATTTGCGTCTACAGTTCGCCTGGTCTGGTATGAAAGCTTTTTTAAAAGCCAATTTAGTATGTATGCCATTAAAAAGGCTTCAAAGTAAGTCATAAATAGGCTTTGAGACTATTTAAAACCTACACGTTAAAAGCCTTTTAAAGCATACAAGTTGTAAAAAATATACTTAATACATAACTGGCAAGTATATTACAACAAATCCATGTATCATATTACAAAATCACAATCAATCAATAACCATAAAATGACAAAACCATAAGTTCATAATACAATATCCAACAACACAAGTTTAATAACTAGAAGTTTAATGAAGTTTGAACAGCGGAAGAGAAGAAAACTTAAAAAGTTAGATTATCTCACACCATACACTACTATCCAAAAGGATATAAATACAAGGGATGAAACAACCATGCATGTGCATGCCCAGACTCCTAACTAACCAATCGAGAACAAATAACAAACAAAACAAATTAAATAAAATTAAAACATAACAACTGATAGGGGATAGAATAAGGCTCGGGGATAGAAGCTCGGCATGAACGAAAGAGACGACCAATGTTGAGAAAGAGAGGGCTCGGAGGAAGATAGAAGAACGGGGTGGAACTCGATCAACCACCGACCGATCGACTGGGGGGTCATAGGAAAGGTGACAAAGTAGCTGAAGATCTTAGACTCAGAGTGATTGAACATAGCTATTGAAAAGATTAATTATCATGGAAGAGAGGTCGGAGTAGAAAATCAAAATGAGTATAAGTCTGACCGGACTGACCTAGTACAAGGCCGAGGCCAAAAAGGTGGTGCAAGATAGGTGGTGCAAGGAAGGCGATGTAAAAAGAATAAGGTAATGCAGGCAGTTACGGAGTTTCCTAAAAGAATTCGGTGGTGGAAGGCAAGAGATAGGGAAGGAAGGTCGAGATAGATTAGGAAAGTACCCAAAATGTAATAAGGAAATAATATCTAACATATAGTTTAGTAGTTTCCTAAGGGAGAGATCCCTCGTAACTTGTATAAATAGGGGTTTTAGGTCTCGAGAGAGAGAGAAGAAGCAATCCAGCATACTCACAAGCAACTCATTGTACTCAAAGCGATCAAGCAATCAAAAGAGGGCCGAAAGGTTACTCTACTTTTCCGATAGTGCTAGTCAATTTTCCGGTGGTGTTGGCCCGCTGTTCGACCATTCCGTGGGAGATAAAACCAACAACAACCAAAGAAAATGTCAACTAATACTACTTCAATATGCCCCCGCAAGCTGGATCATAGATGGAATGGACACCCAGCTTGGACTTGAAAAAATTAAACAATGCCGGTGCATGAGGCTTAGTGAAGAAATCCGCCAATTGATTGGAACTGGAAACATGTAATACTTTCAAAACACCATTCTGAATTCGTTGTCGAACGAAATGGCAATCAACCTCAATGTGCTTGGTTCGTTCATGAAAAACGGGATTCATAGCGATAGCAATAGCAGACTAACTATTAGAAAATAGCAAGGCCGAGGCTAACGGTGTTATCGAGGCCACTGAGTAAAAATAACAACCATTGTATCTCACAAGTAGCCAATGCTCTATATTCTGCCTCGGAAGAAGACCGTGACACAGTTGCTTGCTTCTTCGACCTCCAAGAGACTAAAGAATCCCCCCAAAAAATGCAATAGCCAGTAATAGAACGCCTTGTCTTCGGACAAGTAGCCCAGTCAGAATCTGAAAAACCCCTTAATATGGAAGACAAAATTAGCTGAATAAAAAATACCTTGGCTTGGTGACCTCTTAACATACCGAAGCATTCTATGAGCCGCTCGAAGAATCACTTATGAAAGGATATGGTGCGGCATGAAGAATCGCTTATAATTCATGATGCGGAATGACACTTTAGCCTATATTCTATAAATTAGAAAATAGTTGAATCTCAAATATTTTTAATAAAAATTATAGATGAAAGAGCATCTCCATCATAGATTTTGACATTTTTTTTTTCTTATTTGGATGAAAGAGAAGGTGGTGTGAAGGGGAGATAAGAAATGAGGGAAAATAATTTTTTTTTAGAGATAAAGTTTTTTGTGGAGTCCACAGTAAGAAAAAAAAAGTGTTAAACATCTTTTTTTTAATATGCAATTTTCCTATTCTCTGTATCCTATGTGGCACAAAAAATCTAACCAAAACCTTAAACTGTTGGAGATGCTCTAAGATTTTAAATTTATCAAATACTCTTTAAAAATGTTTCTTAAATCTCGCCTAGGCGCTAGGCACTGGTCGCCCGCCTAGCGTATCACCAAAATCGATGATCTAGGCTTCCTAGACCTCTTTGGCACTGACTAGTATAGACCACATAGTCAGACGATTAGCTATTGTTTTCTTTTTTAAAATGGGTTATTTCATTCAAAACGATATTGTTTGAGACAAACAAGTGAACAACCATAAATTGTTCAAATTCTAGATATTTTTAGGTTAATATTTAATATTAATTAAAATATTAAATAGTTTATAATTATTAAGTCTTAAAAATAAAAATAAAAAATTAAACAAATGTTAAAAATTATATATAAAATAAAATAAAATAAATACACGGATGTCTAAGTGCCGATTAATCGCAGCCTAGGCACTCCCCAAGCACCCAACAATTTTTTCAACTATGGTTTAACATCAATTCTTTCAAAGAGTGTAGGTGAATTTCTATAGTTAAAAACATTCAATTGTACATGATGAACGAGCCACCAACGACTTTGAGAAATATTTTGATGGAAGATAGACTCTGAGGCCCTAAGGACTCACAGCAGATCGAATTATAGAGATTTGCAAAAAAGAGGAAGAGAAGAAGAGAACTGAGAGAATGAAGAAGAAGATATATGCCATAATCCCTTGCTTGAGTTGCTTCCAATCGTTCACAACATCTCATAAGGACTAACACTTAACAAACTCCTACAACCAAGGGAACTACTGATAGAATTTAACAGTTGTTTTCAGTAGCAAAAAACAACAAAATGAATAAATCAAAAGGTGCACAGAAAAAAAAGAGCAAGAACGCCGAAAATTTGTGCAGTTTCAAAACCAGGCTCAACTTGCATCAGCTCCAGTCTATAACACAATTAAGTAAAACAGGAACAGCCTCATTTGTGAGAGATATATACCAAAGATGAATATTTTGGTGAATTCAACTATTATGTAAAAAGAATTCTATCAAAATACATCAGCAAATATAGACAAAAAGGTAAAGGTACAAAAATACTTGGGGCTGGCTCATGCAAGTCCCAAACTGCTACAAAAAGGTATCCACCTATAGGACCAAGTATACCTTACCGGTACAAATTTCAGAACACATCTCCATTTCCATTTTTTTTCTTTGTTCCCTACAGTTTTCTGAGTTGCCCTAATCTCTGATCCCTCCAATTTACAGGTACAACAATATTCTTCTTCTTTTTTTTTCTTTTTTCTTTTTTCTTTTTTCTTGATGATTCCATGGGTTATGCTGTGTGTCATCAAAAAACTCCTATACCTTGACTCAGTACATCACAACTCGGAGCAGCCCTGGTTGGGGTTCAGAGTAGTCAAGGCCCTCCTCTAGCAGGTAGTATTGTACGGCAATTGGAAGTTTACCGGGAGTCCTTGAACCCTTGGTAGGCTGCCCTATTCCTACAGAAATGAAGACCTGCAATTGCTGATCTGTTGATCTCGCTGCATTTCTCAATCCAGCCAGCTCACGCTTCAGGACAAGAAGAGCATCGTTAACATTATATCCATGCAGATCTATGAGTCTATCTTGTCCTCTGCCATTGCCTTGAATCTCTTGATTCCTGCAAAATATATTAAACACCACTACATGGAGTAACTTGAACATTCTCAACTAAATATACATTATGAGTATAGTTGAACTCAACTGTGGTTGGTTTGGTTCAAACATTGGAATCAGAATAATAACAGGAATCAAATACTTGATAATGGTAATGGGTTAAGTAGAAAGAGTCTCTTTATTTGGTAGTAAATAGGAACTGGAATCAAAATAATTAATTAATTAATTAAAATAAAAATAAATAAATATATAAAAATATATATTACTCCATACATATAATATACACATACATATATGTGTGTATATATTAAAGTTCTATATTTAATGCATGGAGAATGACTATTTTTTTTTCTTCCCTATTTTTTTTTTTTTGAAAACTTTTTCTTCCCTATTCTTTATTCCATTGTTCAAAAGTAGGGGAAGAAAACAGTAATGGGTTTTATAATTATTGCAAAAGTACGCAAACAAACTGGTAATGGGTATCAAATCCTATAGTAGAGTACAAAAGTCTCCAATCAAACACAACCTAAGTTTGATTCCCTACAGGGTTCATGAATACATTATATGAGTGGGTTGACTTCATATGAGACAACACATTCCCGTGAGACAGTGCGACAACGTGAGTGCACATAGTCTACTTCACGAATGCACACACCCTAAACTGTGTGCACTCATGTAGGCTAAGTGCACACACTTTAGGCAGTGCACTCACGTTGTCGCATATCTGTCTCACGGGAAGGTGTTGTCTCATATGATTGTAATTCTATATATATATATATATATATATAGAGAGAGAGAGAGAGAGAGAGAGACTTAAGTATTTAAATTTATGAAATTAGGACTTAGGTTTCAATTGGTTTTCAATTTTCTTATTTGATTATTAAAAACTAACACTAATTTGACACTTTGACTAAGGAGTTGACCGGGGACGGAGATGGGAATTTTTCCAATTCCCCGCCCTGCCCCGTTGCCATTCCTAAGTTGTATATGGGGGGATATGTTGATGCTTTGTGCCAATGCTAATCGCTATTACATTAGCTGAGCTCTTTAATAGCGATCAGCATTGGCACAAAGCATCAACATATGCCCTTATACAACTTAGTATCAAATTATATTGTTGCATGGTAGCACTGCAACAACATGAACTAGCCACAACTATTTGACATTTGATGAGCCTCCTAAGTACTTTACTGTGGGACGACGGGCACACAAATTTATTGCAAAAGCAGGCAATAAAGGGGTGAAAGCGGTGCCTCTTGATAAAATAGAATGGTTGAGAATACAAGCACGCTTTTATCAAGAGATAGACCATACTCAAACAAACATCCAAAGTGTTCTGAACCTAAAATGCTTACGTGTAGTATGAACAATAAACCTACCTTAGGCGAAATAGAGATTCTTGTGACTTCCCATGAGCAGCATTTATCTGCATATTATGTAGCTGCCCATTAGTGTTCCATTCCTTAGCTAAAGCCTTGTTGCCAATAAGATTTGCCTGCCGAGCCTGCTCTTGCCAGAATATCGCAGTGGTAGAAGATCAAATAGAGCAGAATATCGCAGTGGTTAATTATGACATTTCATAGAGTAACAAAGAATCCGTTGAACTAAACTGAATTCGGTAAAATACAAGCATAAACATGATGTAATTTGCATATATTGTCCTATGGTTAAGCAAATGGCATTCACCATGCATAAAATGAGACAAGGATCATAGAAGTTACACTCAGCTTTCCATCTTATTATTGATTTCCCATCTTAACGTTCCTTACAACTCATTGTGCTACAGTATTACTTGACATAACATACAACTATACCAAGGAAATGTATTGCCCGATAAGGTAGACATTTTAAGGGTGAGACAAAATCAAGATTTTTATCTAAAGATCTTTCACCTCTTCTTCATGTTGCCATAATTACTTTTACAATTGTGTGTTATGTAAATCCAAGAAACACTTCATAAAAGGATATTCCAAGCAAAATGTTATGATAGAAAGGGGAAGGAGAGGATACCATGGATGTATTAAAATTTAAAAAGTGTAAATGCAGTAAGCAATTGTAATTTAGTCATAATAATAATTGAAAGATGTATTCCATTTCATTTCAACTAAAAGCCTAAGCTTATATTTGGACTACACACTTATTGTATTTATATTTTATATCATATTATGCTCATCACGTCCCTCGCGTATGCAGGCCAAGTACTTCTAAATAGGCCAAGCAACACTCTGATACCAAATTGAAAGGATGCACATTCCATCTCAACTAAAAACTTAAGCTTATAGTTGGACTACACATTTATATTTTATATCTTATTATGCTCAAATTGAAAGCATTATAAAATAAATTTAGAATATGTCTTTGACCATGACACAAAATCATTATTATCCTTTAGCAAAATTAAGCAAGCCATTCCCTTCTCTACTCTGATACAGTTTCATCGCTTTTAAATGAATATGAATAGAAATATGAATAAGAATACGCGTGGATTTGTTATATTTCTGGATATTGTTACCCTCATTCATCATTACTTCTTGTAACACATACCTGTTCCAAGTATGCATTGCGTAAATGTGCATGGTCACGAGCTTCTTCCCGAATTTCGGAATACATGTTTGCTGTGATCTCAACAAAATTAGAGCAGATATATGCTCAAGTAAATGTATTTGTCCATAATTAAATGTCAAAGTATATTACCAACTGCATCTCCAGTTTCAAGCCAAACAGGACCTGCATGAGTTGATCCTCGACTTTGCAACCTGTCGCCATAGAACCCTCTACTTTGGCTACCATTGTAAGAACTAAACATGGCATTAGAATTTCTACTTGATCCAACACTTGCATCAGCTAATCCATTTCTGTCATACTTCCAGATGCTAGAATCTTGATGTGCCATCTTCTTGACAGCAGATGCAAAATCAACAGCACCTCTAGAAGGGACAGAAGAGCCAGATCTGAACATTAGAGTGTTATCCTTATCAGATGGCCTATATAGACTCAAGTTCTGTTGAGTATCATCTCCAGTGTACTTCAAAAAGGTGTTTTGATTATCTGTCACATAAGGAGCAGGGAAATCCAATGCACTCAGATATGAAGTAGACAAGGGCTTAGAATTCAGATTCTGACTCAACCCACCATCACCTTGAAGCTGCAATAATATTCAAAATTTCAAATAGATTAAATTATGCCTTAATAATGGTTACAAACATTCCAGAATAAAGAATTTCCCCTCTAACTTAACAAATAATAATAATAATAATAATAATAATAATAATAATGATGATGATGATGATGGCGACGACAACACAGTGATTTTGAGAAAAAGAAATGTGTACGAAAAGACTAGACTTTCAATATCTATCAAACTCAGCATGTATACTGCATAGAACATTATAAATAAATAGGGAAAATAGCACTTTTTCCCCCTATGTTATGTGCTTATAGCACTTTTTCCCCCTGTGTTATTAAAGTGACAGTTTTTCCCCCTCAGTTATTTTAAAAGTGGTAGTTTTCTCCCTTGTAATATTAAATTAACATTTTTGCCCTTAAAAATAACCATTTCATTTATTTTTATTCTCCAACCAATTATTACTAATATGTATGGAAGATCACAGTTCGATACGAACCTAATCGAACACTGTAACAATTGAACTTAAATAGTATAGACGGTTACGGTTACGATTCAGAACCGAAAAAATAAAATAAAATAATTGTTGAATTTAGACTGTTTTTAAATTAGAAATAAAATTATAAAAATAAATAAATAATAAATAAATAAGTTTTGATTGGCGGTTCAAAATCGAAATTGGAACCGAACCGTACCGATTTATCAAAATAAGTGTATGATCATTTTTACTATATATGACTGTGGTTAAGTTCCGGTTCACGGTTCAACAATTATTTAATTTTATTTTTCGGTTATGAATCGTAACCAGAACCGTCCATACTATTTCAGTATGATTGTTACAGTGTTTGGTTAGGTTCGAATCGAATCGTGATCATCCATACCTATAAGTAATAATTTGTTGGAGAAGAAAAATAAATGAAATAATTATTTTTAAGGGTAACAATGTCAATTTAACATTTCAGGGGGAAAAACTGCCCCTTTAATAACACAGGGGGGAAAAGTGCTATAAGAACATAACATAGGGGGAAAAAGTGCCATTTTCCCTAAATAAATATGTAAATAAATAAATAAATAAAAACACCATTTAAAGTCTGAGAGTCAATTATATGAAAAAGTAATGATCAAGGAGCTAAAAGTTATAGCAAAACTCCAAAGAACTTTAGGAAACAAATGTGTCTGTAACAATCAGCAATGATATTGCAAGTTCAGATCATTAATAGAAATTTTCCACAAAAGATGCTCAAAACAATTATGCCCAACATGGTCGCAAGGAATACGGATCATTGGAAGTATTCATGTTGATGATTTGAAGGTCAAAGCATTAAAAAGCATAGGACTTCCTGAACTTAGCTTTGCTGTGTAAGACAACAAA
>CM008344.1:13306521-13321004 GCA_002525835.2 Ipomoea batatas
TAAACCCTATAATGATCCATAAAACACACACAAAAATTAATATAATTTTGGACATGATGACACATATCAATTACCATTTTTAAAAAAATTATGTAAAAAGTGCATTCGTAATATATACACAATTTCAATACGAATTACAATAAATTCCTACCCCACCAAATAATCCTGAATTGGAATATAGATCCGCCCACAGTCAACAAAACCAACTCCATGGTCTCATTTGACCGAATTGTAACGTATTTAATTATATAAAGCGTTCCCCCCACTGACCCACATGACATACATGATATGTTCTGAAGTTCCATCCTTTAATTTGATCAGAATCTCAAGTTACGTTCGAATTTTTGCGGTCTTCCTCTCCTCTCTTCTCTTCTTCATTGTACTTCCAGGTTAGAATCGAAATTGATCGAAGAAATCACGNATAGGGTTGACTTCATATGAGACAACACCTTCCCGTGAGACAGTGCGACAACGTGAGTGCACACAGTCTACTTCACGAATGCACAGACCCTAAACTGTGTGCACTCATGTAGGCTAAGTGCACACACTTTAGGCTGTGTGCATCCGCGTAGTAAACTGTGTGCACTCACGTTGTCGCATATCTGTCTCACGGGAAGGTGTTGTCTCATATGATTGTAATTCTATATATATATATATATATATATATATATTTGACTCTATTATATATATATCCTTCAATAGAAATAAATAATACTTTCCCTGTCTCATTTTATCTGTCCTACTTACTATTTATTGGTCAAACCAACACGTTTTTCTTGGTTTATTTTCTTTAGTATTTTTTACTTATTTTTAAATTTAAAATTTTGTGTTTAATACTCCCTCTGTCCCATTTTACCTGTCCTATTTACTATTCATTGGTCAAACCAACTCCTTCTTTATTGCTTATTTTCTTTAGTAATTTTTCATTATTTTTAAATTTAATTTTTTGTGTTTAATAGTATTTTTAATGTAGTTTCTAAATATATAAAATTTATATATTAATGTTAAATTTAATATTATGAAAAATTGGATTAAAAATAACTTCAGTCAAGCCTCGTTAAACGAATCAGACATCCAAAATGGGACGGAGGTAGTAGTATTTTAGTGTAGTTTCTAAATATATAAATTTTGTATAATAATACTAAACTTAATATTACAAAAATTTGGATTAAAAATAACTTCAGTAAAGCCTCGTTAACCGAACCCGACACATAAAATGGGACGGAGGGAGTATTGTATTATATATAAAAGTTATTAAAGGTTGAAGGACTGTATTGGTAGTTTGTAGTCAACTTAGTGTGATTACATCCTAGTTACCATTCTAAATTAGTGGCCATAAGTTTGATTGTTTGAACTTGGACCGTGGGGCTATTGTTTTGGTTGCAAATGTCTGAGAAAGTATAGAACGGATAATTGTTATATCGCGGGCCAGGGTCCACAGTGTACCCTGATATAGTACACAGAATTTGACTTCATAAAGTACATAATTCATATTCATAATATACAGAATTCATGTTCATAATACACACATACATAAACATGATATATATGAACATGAATTCAGTGCATTATGTAAAGTGTTTATGTGTCCTTAACTATATAATTCTGTGCATTATGAACATGAATGTATTTTATAAAGTCAAATTTTGTATGGTCCACAATACACGGTGAACCATATATAAATTGCTATTGCTGACTCCCTTAAATGCATAAGAAAAAAAATACTAGATGTACTTCTAAAACTTTACTCCCACTCCCACTTAGGCCCTGTTTGGTAAATAATCAGCTTATTAGTCAATTTTGACTTATTTGATCACTATTAGTTGTTTGACTTGGTTAAAAAATCAATATAAGTATTTGATTAATAAGTTTTTTGTAACTCCAAAATATTAAAATTCAAAAGGCTACTCAAAACAGCCTTTTTAATTAGCTTTTTAAAAAAGAAATTATACTAAACATCTATCAGCTAAGAGTTAATTTACCAAACACCTTTCTACAATCAGCTAATGTTATCAATTAATCATACCTTCTAACCTAATCAGCTAACAGCTATTTACCAAACAATGCCTTAATATTCAAATTTGTTTGGAGGAAGAAAAAAAAAATGAATGAATAAACATCATGACCCCTATGCCAAAGGCCTTGTGGTCAAGCGGCATGAAGTGATTCTCCCAAGTGGGAGGTCATGGGTTCGAGCCTCAGTGGGGGCAATGTTGACTTTGTTGGGCTTCAGTAGGTTGAGAAAGTATATGGACAGATATTACATCTAACAGGGTCAATAGTATTCAAAAAAAAAAACATCATGACCCCTATTAAATTGAGCAATCAATATATGCCAAATCATAAAAAAGTATATAAAATGAGAGCATAAATTTAAAATACATGTAAAATTATTCAATGAATAATCACACATTATTCAAATTAAAGCATTATAATATTTTTTTTGAGTTCTACTGACTCGGTTACAGTGTAGTATCTGTTCATAGCTACTTTCTCAACCTACTGAAGCACAAAGAGTCAATAGATGCCTTCACTGAGGCTCGAACCCACTCCCTTCCATATGGGAGTGTACGCAGGACAATGAAGTAAGACAAAATAATCACTTGGAACGGCAAGTCGATCTGTATTTATCATCATATGGCCTCGTCTTTAATTATCTTGATCAACACAACACCTCATTTCCCAATCTCGACCATCCGCAGCACCAACCGTGACTAGATCCGGCCTATCCTCCGATATTTATCAATGAGATCGCCGCGGCACTAGACTATGTCCTTGAAATAGGCTTGCCGGAGACGAGGTTTTCACGAAGGGATTTGAGCTTAGTGGCTGCTACTGAGGATGTCTTCAGCAACATAAATTGTGATGGGCCGAGTAAGAAATTGGTGGTGGAAGCTGTTAATGGCCACCCCATTTCTGCTATTACATATGCCCATTTTGATGAGACACAAGAGTTGTGTGGATCATTCAAGAAGGGCAGTTGCGGTGGCGCTATGGACGCTCTAAAAATTAGTACTAGTTTCGCTACGGCTAAAAATTGCTATACATACACTATCACTTTTAGAGAAAAAAATGACACAATAGAGATGTCAAGACAACATTTATATATGTTGGTTTTATCTCCCACAGAATGATCGAACGACAGGCAAACATCACCGAAAAATTGACTAACACTACCAGAAAAATAGAGTAACTGATATGTATATATTTGATCATAATTTCACCCCATATTTAATGCTTATTTTTGTCACTAATCATTAAGATTGTGTTTATAATTTCCTCATTGAGATTAATAGATTATAATTTGATCAAAGTTGAAGGAAAAATAATTGAGCATAATTATGATATGCTCAACACCAATCGTCCCGTCTCCTTGTTCCGAGCCCTCTCTTTCTCAACATTGGTCGTCCCGTCTCCTTGTTCCGAGCCCCTATTACCGAGCTTTAGCCTATCCCCCATCATCTAGTCCCTCATTTTCCTGAGTCACACGAAGTACGACTTGGGAAAGTACCGCTAGCTCGTCCTCCACTATCGACCCATCTCTTGCACCTTCGCTTCACCCTGAGCTCGCCTTTATTCTAAGAAAGTTTTTTACTCCCCCCAAGTCATTCACTTTCCCGAGTTACACAAAGTACGACTCGAAAAAGTAGCTGTGACCGAGCTCCTCATGCAAAGGTTGTCGCACGTACTGGTTCGAGCTTCAGTCTTGACCTTATCTCCTTACGGTCCCATCAATCAAATCCTTCGCATTTAATGCTCTTTGATCTTAATCTTCGTTGATCAGCGGAACTCTGACACTGTCACCATCAGATTAATTGCAACTACTCGAGTGTGACCCCTACTTGTCCTTTCCGAGGCAAAATCTTTTCCTATAAATAGCACCGAGTCTTCCATTCTCCTCCACCTCTCCTTCGTAACTTAACTTCCAAGGCCTATGAGTTCCAAACGTAGGGTTCCCGCTCCGGCCCCTCGCCATTTTTCTCTCCAGCTGGCTGAGCGCGCAGCCAAAACACGGATGTCCGCTCGGAAAAAACGTCTGAGGTCCGGTGAGCTCCTTCCCAGCGATGATCCCTCGTTGCCTATTGACATTCCACCTGAACCAGAAGAAAGTGACTGGGTCACTCCTTCCCTTAATTAGGCCACCGTCCCATGGCCCTACCTTCTCGGAGGAGCTGATTCTAGACCCTGACTACATGGAGTTTCTCGACGAGATCGATGCTATGCTGAGCCGTGGCACTCCTGATGGCGCTCCGCCGGATATCGCGGCCTTTTAGGACGTCTTCTGCGATTGTACTTTCGTTCCCGCGCCGACAACGCCAACTGTTTCTTCTGAGGTCGTTCCTTCGACCAAGTAGGTTTGAGGTTTAACCTAGAATAGCCCTTCTTTTGCTGATGGGGTGCACTGCTGGCCCCCTTCTTCTGTTTTGAATGTAATTATCCGTCGCTCGGGCCTTAGATGAATGGAACAACGTCATCTTTTTGCTACCTATTGCATGCCTTTACTAAGTAGGTTATTTTATCCTCGGAACCACTCTTCCGCCCCCTAAGGGTTTTCGGAGATATCTCCAATAATGTTTCTTAAATGTCGGATAGCTTGACCCACCGGCCTTAGCTTAGCGTGGTTATGTCCGACTCTTCCAACCTACCTCAACTCGTTTTCCCATTCTCACTTCCAGTCCCTCAGATTCTTAGTCTGAGAGAAGGACAGTAGTTTAGTTCTAATATGTTCCGACTTATCACGTGAAGCCTTCCCTAGTCTCTCAGTCCGCTAGTCTAAGGATGATAAGTGCAAAAGATGCCATCTTTATAAGGTTATTATCAGATCGTCTAGTGCACAATTCTTAGCTTTTGTGTTTGACTTGCCCATTTATTGCGTTAGAATGCTTCATATTGCCATTGGACCTCGTTCCACGCTTGGTTAATCATTTTGTAGGTAAAAAGGCAGAAAATGGCTAGATTTCGAAGAAGGATTCACGAGTCGAAGTTGGAGTGCGAAATACACCATGGACGCCCTGTGGACGCCCGATGGACGCCTGGTGGACGCGCGCCAACGCGCGTCCACCAGACGTCCACCCCTGCGTCCAATTTTTCGCTCTCTGATTCTCGCACAGCAGAACAGCAGTCTGCTGTGGACGCGCGCGTCCACCCGTGCGTCCATCGCGGAAAATTGGCGATTGGGCGAGATTTAAAAGGGGAATTGGGCCATTTTTCAGGAGATCCATCACACTTCAGTTTTAGATCACTTTAGAATATTTCTCTCTCTAGGATTAGCCTAGAGAGATCTCCCCCAATTCACTCCACATTCCCAATTCACTCCACATTGCAATTCATTAGTTTAGATTAGAATTAGAGAAGAATTCCATTGTTGCAAGATTGTGATCTACATTCAAGTTCAAGATTCAAGTTCAATTTCAAGTTCAAGTTCAAATTCTTCATTCAATTCCTAGCTAAGTCTTCCTTTTAAATTCTTGTCATTACTTTTGTCTTTTGCTTTTTCAATTCCAAGTATGATTAGATAGATCTTTGTGGATTTGGATTGAGCAATTTTATATGGATGTTCTTGAGCTTTGAATAGATTAATTAGGTTTTGCAATTGCTTTGACTATGAGTTTGGTTGTGTGAATGGTGATCTTCTTTGGCTCTTGTATAGGGGTGATCAACCTATATGAGAGGTGTTTGGAGAAGGAGTCTCACCTACGAGAGTAGGGATACTCCTTAGCCTAGCCTAGCACTTTTCCTTCCCACCTTTGAGAAAAGGGGGATTGGAAGGCAAATAGCACACCATGTGTTCGATAATTTGCCTCACCTAGCCTAGTTGCCATGAGAATGGGACTATGGACTAGATGATAGGCCAATGACCACGAGAGTGGCGTTGGCATAGTTGTCTTGCCTCATTTTCATTATCTAAGTGTTGCTAGCCTAGTATCTTAGGAAATCAAGGATATCTATATGAGTTGCAAGGTCCAAATCCTCCTTTCCAATTAATTATTTCCATTGTTTGTTCCTTATTTTCATTATGTTTCATGCACCTTTCTTACCTATGTTTGGGTTAGCTTTCAAACACTAAACACTCTTGTGCTTAATCCCCTCACCACTCAAATTCCCTCCTTGCCATCCTTTGAGAACGATACTCGGAAATCTTTCCGTTTTAACCACCTATTCCTTTCCATCCACCGCGAAAACTACACTCTTCAAAGGACTAGGCCACGCTCTGCCCGATCTTCCCTTTCTCAAGGGACACTCGTAGCTCGGCCTTGGCGGTTCGACGCTTCATCTCCGTTCTGCTTTGCCGTTGTAGGTCGACCCACTTCCACCTGTCATGACTGCGCAAAACCCTCCACTTTTTACCTTTTCCGATCTTCAATCCTCTTCGTAATTCCCGCCCTCATCATTACCTTTTTTGAACCACCGTGCATGCATTAAATGCCTTCCCATACTGACGTAAGCTAATCGTTCTATCACCCATCGCATCATTCACTCGTCCATCCAATTGGGTCTACGCGTCCTTATCCTGTTCATCCCCAAACTCTATAAAAAGGCCTACTCAGTCTCCTTCATCCTCTTTCGCTTTCTCCCTCTGCCACCCAACTCTTTCTACTCCACTCCGGTCACTTTGCAGTTTCTCTGTCGCCGTCGTCTGCCCCACCTCGCCTCACATTGCCTTTCTTTCTCAGGTGTCAGTTCTGCAAACCTTTTTCCGGTAAGCCCTTCTACCCTTTCTTGCTTTCTTGCCTTCTCCGTCTTTTTCAATGTCTTCGTCTTCTTCCTCCTCACACGCGAGGCTTTCAGAAGGCCTCACTGCCGCTACTTCTCGGCCGACGGCTTCTGGAGATGTGCCGGTCGATCCTCTCACTAATGCGTCGGTGGAAGTTCCCTTTTACTCGGCCATGGTTGCATCCGGGGTAACGCCATGAGCCAACCTCGAACGAGCCCCGGGACAAAATGAGGCCCTCAACTTACCAGCAGAATACACTTCCACTTTCTCCACAGTGAAGCTTGAACACGCCCAAACTCTGCTGGGCCCCAGGGCAGTGGTCATGGCGACGGGTGATTGTGACATTCATGATCCTCCCTTCGGCTATATCGGCCTCCGTTATAAGTCGTTCCTTTACGGGTTCCGCATTCCACTCCATCTTTTCCTATCGACCTTCTTCAACTACTTTCGCATCTTACCCGAATAGCTCGTCCCCAATTCTCACCGTCTTCTCTCTTGCTTCCTCATCTCCACTCACCGAGTCGGCGTTAGGTTGAGCCTACCATGCCTCTCTTCAACCAGGTTTTCCAAATTTCCCAAGTGGGCAAGCCCCTTTCTCCCTTCGTGCGAATGTTTCCCTCTAATTATTTTACTCCCTCTGTCCCATTTTACCTGTCATGTTTACTATTCATTGGTCAAACCAACTCTTTCTTCATTGCGTATTTTCTTTAGTAATTTTTAATTATTTTTAAATTTGATTTTATGTGTTTAATAGTACTTTTAATGTAGTTTCTAAATATATAAATTTTATATACTAATACTAAATTTAATATTATGAAAAATTGAATTAAAAATAACTCCAGTCAAGCCTCGTTAACCGAATCAGACAAACAAAATGGGACGGAGGTAGTACTATTAAGATTATTATTATTATAATAAGAGTTAATTACCAAAATAGTCCCTTGACTATAATGAAATTACCAATTTGGTCCTTTGACTATTTTTTGACCAATTAAGTCTCTCAACTTTAAAAATCTTAACCAATTTGGTCCTCCATTTGTTTTGCCGTTAGACATCTGTTAACTCGGGACCAAATTTGTAATTTCGCTATAGTCAAGGGATCATTTCAGTAAATAACTTTTTGGATGAAATGGTGTTTGTGATAATCGAAATGGTCCTTACTTGCTAGAATTTGGTTATGATAAGGAGTTTGGCAAAGCATGGAAAACTACATTTACAACATTGATATGATGTGGTTATTTAAGGTTTTTGAGTCCTCTCTCACAAGTCAATTAATTTTTCATATGCCATCTAGAGTGGAAGTGAGAGAAAAAAAAAACACAAAATAATATGGCCAACTAAGCTGGAAATACATCAAATGGAACTTTATTGTGACCACACAAATGTTCAAGTTTTGCAAACTTAAAGAAAACTCTTAAACATAGTTCAACACAGTACATATCACGAACATATAGAAAGGTAGGACTGCAGTCTTATTGCACATGTATAAAGTAAGAAGTGGTATAGCACTAAATTTCCTAAATATGTAACCGATAGTTTGGAACCGCCCTTAAGTGTTCCGCACGAGTTACTACCAAACCAAATTCTTCAGTCATGTCCAACTCTATTGGTAACATACCATTTGGAAGTTTCCAATCAAAGCAATGTACTAACTGTGCCACCACTAGTCGGACCATAGTGATTCCAAGTTGTAAACCAGGACAACTTCTTCTCCCAGAGCCAAAAGGAATGAGCTCAAAATTACACCCTCTATAATCTATATTACTCCTTTCAAATCTCTCTGGGATGAATTTCTCAGGATCAACCCACACATTTGGATCATGCCCAATTGCCCAAATATTTACAATGATTTGTGCTTGTTTTGGTATGTGAAAGCCGTCAACCATGCAATCCTCCCTTGCCTCATGAGGAAGAAGTAATGGTCCCGCAGGATGAAGTCTAAAGGATTCTTTAATGACCATTTCTAAATAGTCCAAACCTTCTAAATCTGATTCTTCCACCATTCGTCCCAAACCTATCTTACGTTCTAATTCTTGTTGAACTTTCTTCATTATTTGTGGGTGCCTCAAGAGTTCTGACATTATCCACTCAATCATGGTTGTTGAAGTGTCTATTGATGCCGCAAATATATCCTACATATATGTAATAATTTTTTAGTTAGTTAAATAATTATAGAAGATACAATATATATAATTATGACAGTTGAAAGTTAAAAAAGGCAAATATTTAAATAACTACCAACAAAGTAGATTTGATATGTTCGCGAGTGAATTGAAACTCGGTTTCCCAGACTTGAGGATGGACAACATGATATCTACCAAATCCTTTGTCATCTCACTACTGCTCCCACTCTGTTCATGGTCATCAAGGATCCTCTCAAAGAAACGATCAAAGACTTTGGTAATGACCTTCATTCGTCTAGTCAATCCTTGAAAGTCAAACTTAGCAAGACAAGGAAAATAATCTCCAAGATTTGGTTCCGCCGCTATCTGCATGGCTTCTTTAATCATAGCTTTGAAACCCCTCTCATCAATGTCCTTAATCTCGTACTTCTTCCCAAACACCATCCTGCAACTCATGTCAGCAATTAGTTCAGAAACTTTAGAGCTCAAATCAACAGCCAAACCATCCAAGGCCGCTTGCTTGAGTGATTCAATAAGAGAACACAATTCTTCTCTTCTTATGGGTTGAAATGAATTGATCTTATGATTACTAAGCAACTGCAGTGTTGCCAGCTTGCGCATGTTGCGCCAATAAGGGCCGTATTGGCTATACCCCAAATTCTTTTGACCATAAGAGAGATACTTAGCTGCCTCGTGAGGTGGTCTACTTGCAAAAACAAGGTCATGATCCTTGAGGAAGAGCTGTGCAGCCTGAGGGGATGAAGCAACGATAATGTCTGCCAATCCGAACCGCAAATGCATGATAGGGCCGTAGTGTTTGGCTAGCTTGGTCAAATCGTGATGGGGATTTTTACCAAGCAAGTGAAGGTGTCCCAAAATGGGAAGCCCTCTTGGACCTGGTGGCAATTTCTTGCCTTTCATCTTCTTTACAAGGCCATGAATGAGAGACACAGCCACAAGCACAACAAGCGTTGTCCAAAGCAATGCCATAGATATCCTTTGTTGTTTAGTTTTTTAATGCATGTATAGTATAATTCATTTTATCCACATTGCTTAGTTATATATAGAGCTGCATGTTTCCATGCCTGCAATAACGCACGATTTACTCAAAGAAAAACGTTTTAATGACTTGCGTATGGGATCTATCGTTAGGCAATGATGGATTTCGACATTTTAAGGAAGTTATTTACCTTTATTAATGCAATGATGGATTTCGACATTTTAAGGAAGTTATTTACCTTTATTAATTAAAATTTTTAATAAAAAATTATAATTATAATTATATAAATTTTTGACAAATTTGTATAATTGTTAAACTATATTACCTCCGTCACATTTTATGTGTCTGGTTCGGTTAACGAGGCTTGACTTAAGTTATTTTTAATCCAATTTTTCATAATATTAAGTTTAGTATTAGTATACAAAATTTATATATTTAGAAACTACAGTAAAAGTACTATTAAACACAAAAATTCAAATTTAAAAATAAGTAAACAATACTAAAGAAAACAAACAAAGAAGAAAGAGTTGGTTTGACCAATGAATAGTAAGTAAGACATATAAAATGAGACAGATGGAGTATATTATTCATACATGTAAATAATTAAAATTGAGTAAGTATTAATTTTGGTCTCATGACTATTAGTAAAATGACAATTTTAATCTACATGTTTAATTATGCCTAATTTCCATTCAACGGCTATTTCTTTCATGCCAAAATCGATCACGCTGGTCACCCTTCCATCTAAAATTGTAGGGGTATTTGCGTCCATCCATGTTTAATATGCGAACTCGAGCACGAATAAAAGGGACTTCAACCCTAAATCAATGTTGTATTGTTGTAGTTGTTCTTTCTTCTTCTCCTATTTTCAAGTGAAAGTATCAGGTTTTAGGTTTGCAATGTCAAGTTGTTATGCTCATTTGTCTTCTTTTTCGAACAATAGAAGATAAGTATATGAGTATGGAGAGTGGATTCTAGTGACACGATATCGATGTGGCCATGAAATGGAATTAAAGACTCCGATAAGCCACAGATAATCAATGTCAAAGATTTTGGAGATGCCCAATCTGTGAAGTAAGAAACTTGGAATTGATTTAAAAAAATATATGACTTTGTGTATTGAGTTTAAAATTTTAGATTTTGTGAACAACATGTTGCAGATTGTGATTATATGGAATCGTTTGACCCCCCTTTGTGCAAGAGAGCTAAGGAAATAATTCCAAGATTATTTAGAGTAAAGGATCAATGGGTTATGGGCAAGAGGAAGAAATCAAGACTTTAGAGAATAAGCTAAAGGGTGTTGATGGTATAGTATGAAGAAAAGGAAGTGCAGAAAATTGATATTATTTGTGTTGTTAATTTTTGTTGTAATTGTTATTGTTGTTAGTGTAGCTCCTACCGGTGATATGAGTAGAAGACAACTAGTTTCTATTGCCTTTGCGACTTAAAAATGTATTTGACTAGTTATAAAGGTTTTATTAAAGAGTTTCTTACCAAAATGGTCCCTCGACTATTGCGAAATTACCAATTTGGTCCTCAACAATTTTTCTTGACCAATTAAGTTCATCGACTTTAAAAAATTTAACCAATTTGGTCCTCCGTTTATTTTTCTGTTAAACATCCGTTAAATCAGGACCAAATTGATAATTTTGCTATAGTCAAGGGACCAAATTGGTAATTAATTTTTGGGATAAAATACAAATAAGTCATCGTACTATTTGGAAACAAGCAATTAGGTCATCCAACTCAAATAACCCCAAATAAACCATTGAACTCAAAAAAATAAAGCAATTGAGCGACTAAAACCGAAAAAAAGAGCAATTAACCCATTTTAAAAATTTCCAGCGACAAATTTCGGCACCGACAATCATTTCCAATGGTCGCCGCCGGTCGCCATTTCTGGCGAGGGCGACCAAAAATGGTCGCCCTCGCCGGGAAGGCGAGGTCGCCTTCCCCAGGAGAAGGCGACCAGAAACCGCCGGTTGCCGGAAATGGTCGTTGGTGTCGTAATTTGTCACCGAAATTTTTAAAAATGGGTTAATTATTGCTTTTTTTTTTTTGGGTTGCAGTGGCTCAATTGCTTTATTTTCCTGAGTTCAATGTCTTATTTGGTGGTTATTTGAGTTGGATGACCTAATTACTTGTTCCCAAATAGTACGATGGCTTTATTGTAGTTTATCCCTTAATTTTTCATTTAAATGGTCCCCTGACTATAGCAAAATTACCAATTTGATCCTGATTTAACGGATATTAACGGAAAAATAAACGGAGGACCAAATTGGTTAAATTTTTTAAAGTCGAGGGACTTAATTGGTCAAGAAAAATTGTTGAGGACCAAATTGGTAATTTCGCAATAGTCGATGGACATTTTGGTAATAAACTCGTTTATTAAATTATGAAGTTTTGAATTCTAACCAATTCTAACCATTTGAGCTAAGCTATGGTATTAAAATGTAATGGTTTGAAAGCTGACCAATTGAGACTGCACATTAATAGCTTTTAGTAGTAGAATTTATATTGAGCAAAACTAACCAATTTTATATTAACCAAATAATAAACACCATACTTTAAGTAGCAGAATTCACATTAATAGCTATTGTTCCAAAACAAGCTTACAAAAAGGCTTCCATCACAGGGTAAGGGTTCCATTATTGAAGTAGAATTCACCTTGTTAATAAGTGCCAAATGCAGCATATTTTTGGGTATATTTTGGAGTAGATTTGTGGCTAAATTGGTATGATATGTGCTTGGAAAGGCCTAAATTGGTATAAATTGCATTGAAGGTCTAATTTTAGGCATTTTGAAGGGAAATAAGGTCAAGAAATTGAGAGAACAAGATGAAGTCCATTCGGGCAGGCGTACAAACTGCTCGTACACAAATTCTGTTTCTCCTGTACGTGAAGAGGGTTCGTCAACCTGTTGAAGCACAAAGATCAATGTCGCCTCCACTAAGGCGAGAACTCATGACCTCCCACATGGGAGAAGCCAATACATGCCATCTGAGCACAAAGTGTTTGACACTTTTCAGCTTAGTTCAACACACTTTAGAACCCTAGATTTAAATTCTTCTCATTTCAATTCAAATTCAATTTGTAATTGCATTTATTTCAATTCTAGTGTAGTCCTAGATTAGATTCAATTGTACTCTTCATTCATTCAAATTTCAAACTAAGAATTGGAAGTCTTCATTTAGTAGACATTAAACCGTCCTTACTGAGACTAAAACTCATGAGTCATGACCTCCATTTGAAAGAGTCACTCCATGTCACTCGACCACAACGTCATTGACTTATATATAGTAATTCATTTTATCAACATTGCTTAATTATATATATAGCTGCAAGTCTGCAACAACGACGATGTACACGAAGAAAAAGTTTTAATGACTTGCGTGTGAGATCTCCGGTTAGGCAATGACGGAATTCGACAATTTAAGGAAATTATTTAAGTTTATAAATTTAAAAATTTAAACAAAAATTATAATTATATTTATTCAATTTTTTTGACATATTTGTATATTGTTAAACTATATATTATTTATACTTGTAAAGAATTAAAATTTAAAAGGCTTTCAAAAAAATAATTAAAATAGGGCATAATTTGATATTTCAGCCATTTATAGCAGTCATTTTACCGTGGACCATGTGTCATAGTTGATACTGCAGTTGTGTTGGACTGATACTGCAGTTGTGTTGAAAGGATACTGCAGTTGTGTTGAAAGGAAACTGCAGTTGCGCGTAACAGAGGCCGTGTCATCCATCTGGAACTGCAGTTGTGTTGAACGGATACTGCAGTTGTGTTGAAAAGATACTGCAGTTGTGTTGAACAGATACTGCAGTTGTGTTGGGCGGATGAATGACCTCTGTTCCGTGCAACTGCAGTTTCCTTTCAACACAACTGCAGTATCTTTTCAATACAATTGCACTATCTGTTCAACACAACTGCAGTATCAGCTATAATCATGGTCCACCATGTATTGTGGAGCATGGTCCACAATATAATTTGCGCATTTATAGCGCGTCGACTTTTTTTTTTTCTTTTAATTTCTTTTTTGTGTTGTTTGTTCATACAATGAGGAGAAAATAAAATATATATAAAGTGAAATATATGAGCCTAGACCCGAAACCCCTATGAAATCTGAAAATAAATGATGCTAGATTACTTCCAATGGAGCCAACTAGCACGAAATACAAGTGTTATATTGTTGATATATTAGGATCAACATTGCAAGATGAACTATGATTATTTAAAAGGACGTTATTTTGTAACTTACATAAACGGTGTCTTTAATGACTTTCTATTTTTTTTGGCACATTTAGAAGCAATGCTGGTATTACAAGTGTATAATTTGTTAACTTCTAGTACATAATTTTTTATTACAAGTTTATAAAATTAATACTTTAAATCATAAAATAAACATGTTAATTTTAAACCAAATATCACTTAAAACTATACCATAGATATAATTACATGCCAAACATTCAAGTTATGCACCTTTAACTTTAAGTTTACTTACCTACAGTTCACATAAATAGTGCCTTTTGTGGCACCATTTTTTCCGCGCAATAATAAACTATTTTAGTACTACATGTATATAATACGTTAACTGCAAATATAGGTTAATTACATGTTTATAAAATCAATA
>CM008344.1:13336243-13353070 GCA_002525835.2 Ipomoea batatas
ATATATACGACCTATAAGATAAAGAAAAAGAAAGACAATCAAGACAATCAATAAGAATACTAACTAACCAAAAATACAAAGCTAAATAAGGTAGAAGATATGGTAAAATAATAAGGTAGAAGGAAAGGTAAAATATATACGTTAATATATACGTTAACACATAGCATTATAAAGAAAACCCATAGCAAACTCTTTGTCTCCATCTACTAGCCTCAACACTTCAATCAAAGGTCTTGTGGTCTTGATAGCATAAACCAAACTAGGCCAAAAGTTGTTATCCATCAATATTATTTTTCTAACTTCCTTTCCATAAGCTTTACTGGCATAGTTACTCTTTGTCCACTTTTCAGAAGTGAACATAGCTTCCAATGGTTGCCTCAATTGATAAATGCTTTGTGATGTCATATATGCAGTGGCAAATCTAGTGGCAGTTGGCCTAATGAGCTTTCTATTAGTGATTATAAATGTAATTGCTCACTTTCTTTGCCTTGATCAAATCATTTTTGTGTTGTGGCAACTCTCCAATCTTCTCTAGCATTAGATCAAGACAATGTGCAGCACATGGAGTCCAGTATAAATGTTTTCTTTTTCTGCATAAACATTAACCCCACTACCTGGTAATTGCTTACATTATCGGTTATCACTTGAACCACAAGTTCTTCTCCAACTTCATCAAGCAATCGAAACAACAATTTAGCATCCTTAACATGTTCAGAAGCATCAACACATTTTAGAAAAATTGTGCCATTAGGATTATTAACAAAGAAATTGATTAGACTCTTATGTCTAACATTTTATCAACCATCAGACATGATTGAAACTCCAGTTAATGGCCATGTACTCTTAATAACATTAACAAATCCTTAGAAAATATTCTTAGAAATTATTCTTGTCACAGGAATTTAGACCCATGACATGAATAATTTCCATTTAGAAAATATTTATGTAGGTAATTATAGAATAAATTAATACGGTGTGTCACATGTAACCTCTCTGTGTCATACGGTGTCGTTCCATGGCTTTCTTCCCTTATTTCCCTTAGGTTTCTACTCCAAACTCTCCTTGCCATTGTTTCCTTCCCCATGCTGGATTTTCTTCCATTACCATTGGCCATGCTCATCAGACCTCCTTCATGGGCAAGCAGCACTCCGGCGATGGCTCCGACGACAGTTCCATCAAGAACTTCTAGCACGGTTCTCCAGTTCCCCATGCACAACATGGGTCCGCTTTACTCGACGTTCGCGGTTGTGTTAGTGTTTTAAGTCTAAACCCCAATGATGTAATTGGCTGATTTATTATGGCAAATTAGGTTTTTTTTTTTTGAAAACTGGCAAATTAGGTTTGTTTACTTTAGAGTCTTTCAATATTAAGTATGAAGACCTGATTGATCAGACTCTACGCCAGAGCGTTAGGAAAGTATCCATTGGACTTCATCGACTTATCTTCGCTGATCTGACAGAGCGATTTCATGCAAAGATGTGTGTTTACAAGAAAGCCCCTATCATCTAGACACCTCAAAGGGTATAATGGTAATCAGCTACAAGGAGATTCAAGGTTAAGATTACCGTGTCTACCTAAGTCAGAGTATTATTTAAGAAGGAAGATGGTTCAAGAGTTAGAAAACAATCTACGCGTTCTAACTTGAAAGATAACCATCTCTCCCTAGGCACTAAAAGATCTACTCTGATTACTTCGTTTTCTCAAGACATAAGTTCTGGAAGTTTAAGTTGAAGAAGGCAATCGCTGATGCTTAATCTGTGGACATGAAGACCATGCAGTTGTCGTGCAGTGTAGAGTGAGTCAGCAAGACGGATTGTGACAGAGCGGCTCTCCAAGAAAGGAATTTCCTTGGACTTCTAATGCACGGATCTCCGTTCCCAACAATCTTAGGCTGCATCAAGAACAACTTTACCATCGCCGTTGTTGTTCTCTACTCTAGAAACACCAAGGAGGAGGAGCAAAACCACCACGACGACAATGGAGGCAATCAAGGATTGTTTTGTTGTTATTTGCCATTGAAATGGAAAAATGGGTTCTCGATGGAACTGCTTTTTTTTTTCCCCTTTTTCGTTCGTGTTAATGATTAGTTTTTTCCCCTTTTTGTTTGTGTTAATGATGAGAAAGCTAAAGTTGGTGCTTATTATAAATAGAGGGATTATTTCTTTTTTTTTTTAATATTTGATTTTCAATATATATATATATAGTCATAATCAGGTGTGGTTGCGTCTTAACGTACGGTCAGTGCGGTCGCACCACTATGTATACAAATATACACTACTCAGTGTTAGAAAATGTACAACACAAATATGCACCATTAGGTACGCATCACCAAAACCACACCACTAGGCATGCAAATATACATCACACAGTGTTCAGAAATGCACCATTAGGGGGGAGGGAGTCATGGTGCATTTGGGTGTGGTGTATTTTTTGATATTTTTTTTATATTTTTATTGTGGTGCATTTTCTAACATTGACTGGTGTATATTTGTATACATAGTGGTATATTCCGCACGAAAAGGCGCGGCTGCCTTTGCGTGCGGAATATACCACTATGTATACAAATATACACCAGTCAATGTTATATATATATATATATATTCAAATGTGGCCGCGCCTTTCCGTGCGATCAATGCAGAATCCACCCCTATGTATGGTTGTAAGGAATGATTTAACCACCCTTTCCCATTTATTTGTAATGTGTTCTCTTCGGACCTCTATTAATGAAGTTTCTTCATTTTGGCGTTCAAAAGAAGTTTAGTCTCAATATATATAACAAGAACTTTCACTTGAATTTACAAGTCTTAGTAAATTAGTTGAGATAGGGAGCGAGATTTTCATTCTCCTATATATATCCAAATTCTAAACATACTTCTAGTACTGATTAGCAAACATCAGTTTGCTTTTTTGCCCAACCGGCTCTTAAGTTGAAATCAAATACTTTGTTGTTGTTGTTGCTGTTGTTATTATTATTATTATTATTACTATTATTATTTAAACAATTTAAACAAAAAAAACAGAGGTAATTGGTTCGGTTTGATTTTTACTGAACCGTTCGGTATACAAGAATCCACTATCATTCGGTTGTTTGGTATATTACCAAAGTGAACTAGTACGATTCGGTTCGGTTCGGAAAAAAACAAACCAATTTGCCCACCGCTATTAAGAGGTTCGTGTGAGGAAAAATAGGAACGAAACATCAAAACTTAAAAAGTTATAAAGAATAAAGAAAATACAATTTTAAAATACTCATGTCGAAAGCAAAATTTTAATCAAGTCTAATAGTTTTGTTTCTCAAAGGTTTTGAAAAGTTAAGGGTGTAAAAGTTAGGGTGTGTTTAGTTGACGGATTTTAATATAAGGTATGAATATCAAAGTGATCGTTATTGTTTGGTTGAAAGGTTTTTAAAATACTGCTATGAGTTTGAAATACCCCATTAATTGAAAAACTCATACCCTTATTAAATAAGGGTTTCATTTCCTTTCCTCATTTCTTCCCCAACTATTAATAATCATTTTCATTCCACCATACTACCAAACATGCAAAATACTTTCACCAAAACCCATTACCCTTACCAAGTATTTGATACCCATACCGATTCTGATTCCCATGTGCGAACCAAACACACCCTTAGGGAGCAAGGAACAATTGAGAAACTAAAAATGCCTTTTTACCCCCTTTTAAAGAATAAAACAAATGTCAAAGAAAGCAATGATGAATTTCCCAAAAAAAAATCTGGCCAGTTAAGAACTTAAGATATATTATTCCCTAGTGCAAAGTAGACTTTCTCCTTTTCCTTTAACAGTTTTCAGAACTAAAGTAAGATGCAGAACTTATATTGTATATGTGAGCCCTATGAGTATAACAGCAAATCCCTTTACCATAAGAAGATCTCCTCAGAAGATTTTGGTGAAAACAGGATGCAAGTGCCAGCAGTCCGGGAATCAGTAAATCAACCCATTACTTGTGAAAGATGATTCTGTTTACGACATCAATGGGAAGGGCATAAGCTGGATCTATGGGTTTTAGCCCTGGATATTCCAGAAGTGAAAGGCCTGCAGGGAAGAAAGAAGATGGTAATGCAATGAAACAAGTTTCCATTACAAGGTGTTAGAATCTAAGATTGGGCCAAGGTCACTCTAGGTCATTTTGAATCTAACCGGTTGACCACAAAGTGAATCGAACAAGCTCTGATCACATGTTATAATCTAAGACGGGGCCAAAGTCACTCAACTGGGTTATAATGCACATGAGCCAAATCACGCTAAAAGATTGAATCCAATCAAATAACTAGTCTAATCCAGGGCCTTATAAACTCATACGTTCTCTCTCTCTCTTTTTTTTTTAATGTGGAACTCTTAACACAAGGTTCAGTTCAACACCATTATAAATCTGACCAGTTTATTCAGTACTCTGTAATAGGTTAATAGTACTCAGAATGCTGATAATGTGGTTAAGTCTGTTTTGAGAATTAAAACAACCATTTTTTTTCCAAATTAGCTCTCACTTAAACTGTTCAATATAATGTGTGGTGTAATTATGGTAGGAGGATTAGTGATCTGACACTTACCAGCAACTCCAAAGTAGGTATGGAAGACATCAACTGCATCTTCAGGCCTATCTGAAATTCCACCATTTTCTCTATCCTGAACAATTATGAAGTAAGGATATTAATACCATAAGAATATCTGAACTGTGAAGTTTCCAAGGAAAGATAAGTAATCATCTGTGACTTATTAGAGAAGATTTCAACTGAGTAACTTAGGATTCAGAACGAACCTGACAGTCCAAAATAAACTTTGCGAGCTTCTGCTTGTCAATCCAGTGAACTCTGTCTATCATAATTAAGCTGGAGAGAACCCACCAAGAGTAGCAGACCTGGAGTCAAACAATAGAAGCAAGATCAGTTACACCTTTAAAATCAAACCAACAGCTTTTATGTATTTTTCAGGCACGGGTGAGTAACCCACATCAGGAAGCTTCTCAGGACGCCCATTTAGACCCCCAGATTTAACTTGTCGTTCACATAACCACCAGCCTAGGAGGTCTTTGTCAACATGATGTAAAGAGCCTGTTATTGCAAGTGCTGCCACACAGCAAAAAACTGCAATAGTAATAAAATTAGAATGGATCATAGCACAGCATGTGGTGAAAGGCATCACAAATAGATCAGTTGATACTTGAAAATTAATAGGTGTTCAAATGCCACAAACTGACAATGATCAGGGCACATCCATTTAAAAAACTTCTTTATGTGATTTTCTATAACATGATTTTTTAAAAATCCAAGAAAAGAGTGTGGGTCATCACTCTATGAAGATTTCCCCATCATTATAGTGAACATTACAAAGCATAAAGAATGTATCTTAAATGAAAAGTTCACTCGTCTTCTTTTATGAATCATGATTTACTAAGGCAGATCTCTCTCTTCTATGTCAAGAAACATATGAGAAAAAATTGTATAAAATTTATGAACTATATTATGCAACATACTTTGCCCAGAATGAGATTCTGCCCCAGGTGTGCAACCAAAACCACCATCCACATTCTTGCAACTTACTATGTACTCTACTGCTTTTTCCACGTTGATTTTATCCAACCGTTTCAAAAGTGCAAGGGAATTTATTGCAATGTAAGAGAACCTAATGAAAGAATTACATTGGTTATTTGCTTCTCTCAATGATAACACATATGTTAAGAGAAATAATGAACAAAATGTAGAACCTGTTCCATGTGTAAGTAAACAAGAAAACAAGGAAAAAAAGACGCAAGAATAAAGAATTCATAAGGTTACAAAATGCAGACAATTACCGTGTATCAACTTCACCCCACATGTCACCCGAAAAGGACCCATCTTCATTTTGCAGGCCTACAATATCTAGTCGTATAGTAAAGTTCAACACCCCATAATTCAAGCACGAGATTCTTATCATTTTACAGTTCCAAACTTCCAATTAATAAATCAAGTTGACTTTAGACTGTTGATGACTTCCATTTTTCTTTCTTTTACTTGTAAAGTCAGATTAATTAATATATAGAAGAGAGTAACACTAGAAATATAGAATGCATATCTCAACGGACAAGTAGAGAATATATGTATTGAGTGATAGTAAAACACAATTATAAATAGCCAAGAATCCCTGGTTGAAGGATACAGTTTGAGACCTTGTCTTTGTCAAGAACATCAAGTTTATCAAATATAGCTAAAACTTGGATGGCACTGAGGGTATACAAGATATGTGGGTCATGTCCAATATTACCACCAAATCCACCTGCATAGATAAACACAAGTTACAGTATAAGTTAAATTACAAATTCAATACTATAGCCAAATGTTAGGCAGTACAGTTAATTGGAATTTGTATGTAATGGGACAAATAAGCTAAGACCTCCATTATTAGGTCCAAGGAAAAGGAAAAACCCAATTCTTGGGGCTCCCAGAAAAAGCAAAGCCTGCAAAGGATAAAGGGATGACATGTAGGTAGCCTAATCGTATTTGTAGCACAGTGGCCCATGACTCCAGGTTGAATACACAAACTATTTGCATTAAGTTACCAAGGAAAACCTCTCTAAAAGCACAAGGATCAGAACAAAAATATTTTTAACATAGTTAGACAACTATCTAATTATATCAGCAGAACAAAATTTAGACATTAAACAATAAAAACTTAGTACAAGAGCACAAACCAGATTCATGTTGACACTGCATAATCCAAGGAATGACCTCATCTTGATCCACTACATCAATCTTCCCTAAAATATCAAGAGTTGTCAATCCCCAGTATGCTCCATTTAATCTAAGATGCTCCATCACCACAGATTCAAAACCATCTTTCCTCTGAAGGTAAGACAAACTTTCATAAAGATCACGGCTATAGTTTATAGTAATAAATAATTACCAAATGGAAAATACATCTGCAAAAATTCAACAACATTCAAACTATCTATACTTCAAAATTATAATTAACAAGTTAACATGCCAGATGCACCTACCTTGTATGCTAAACCATTTGATGATTTATATCCCTTGTTAACTCGACTTGGATACTGCCATAAAGTTCCTTTTTTCCCCTCTTTGATAAGTAAGCAATAGTCAACTTACACTATATTACTACTGCAATTCTTGAGTTTGAGTCCACCCATTTGTATTCCAATTCAAGTTCTTTATTTCATATAGAAAAATCCATTATATTTGTGTGATTAGGTGAAGCTATTTTCACACTCAATTCATTAATAACAAGAAAACAAATTGCTAAAGATAATCTTCTTTCCAATGGTTTGCAAAAATAAAATCAGCAATATAGAAGTAACTCTGACCTTTTCAACTGATACAATGTACTTAGCATGCTTTTCTACCATAAGCCCTTCCATTCTGCCATTTAAGACACATCACTGCAATCCATCAATTGCTCAAAGGAAGAAGTAGAAGCAACCAGTATAATTTGAGATTGCAGGCGTAATTTCTACAAAGATTTATTTTCATTTTCATTTATCAAACAGCGAAGAATATAACTCCTAACTTGTGTTTAGCAAAAGTAAAGAATGAATTTTTAGAGAATTCAACATCACATTTCATTGATTGTGAAATCCAAAAAGAAGAAAGAAGCATAGATGGAAGTCCCGTTGAATCTATATTTACACTATTTTATACATATGTAACTATATGTATAAAATAGTATAAAATAAACAGTCAAATATACAAAATATAACTATGTATAACTACTGAATGCATACAAAATATATCGCAGATTGGCAGAGGGGCGGCGGCGCGACAGTCTGTGGAGCTCCGGTCGCTGGTTCACGGCGCCGGAGGCCTCTGTTTCGCGTTTACGGCGGTCGTCTGTATCCTGCAGGCAGCAGCGAAGAACGGAAGAATGAGACTAGGAGAAAGTGATAGACCGAGAGTCCGAAAGGCCGAGAGGGCGAGAGGCGAAAGATCGTGATCTGAGAGTGGAGAGGCGGCGACTACTACTCGGTTAGATAATACCTCAGCTAGTCACAAGATTGAATTTTGGGAGCACAAGATTGAATTTTGGGAGCAAAGACTAGAATAGGGATTGAATCTCACCATCATCATAAAGTGAGGGGCTCATTGTGCAAAGTAAGCAAAAGTCTAGCATCTGTTTTCAACTGAGTTACCATGATTTACATCATTGCAAATATTTTGTCTGGTCGAGACTTGGGATTCTTGAGGTTAGAAATTCAGCCTTTTGGGAGCACGCAAATTATATTGTGGACCATGGTCATTGTTGATATTGCAATTGTGTTGAACTGATATTGCAATTGTGTTGAAAGGAAACTGCAGTTGCGCGGAACAGAGGTCGGTCATCCGTTCAACACAACTGCAGTATCAGTTCAACACAACTACACTTTCAGACGGATGAAACGGCCTCTTTCCGCGCAACTGCAGTTCCCTTTCAACACAACTGCAGTATCAGTCATGACCCATGGTCCACAATGCATTGTGGACCATGGTCCACAATATAACGACTGTTTGGGAGCATAGATAATAAATGAGCGCAAATTATACTGTGGACCATGGTCATGACTGATACTGCAGTTATGTTGAACGGATACTGCAGTTGTGTTAAATTGAAATTGCAGTTGTGTTGAAAGGGAAGCAGTTGCACGGAACAGAGGTCGTTTCATCAGTTCAACACACAGCAGTATCAGTTCAACAGAAGTGCAGTATCAGTTCAACAGAAGTGCAGTATCCGTTCAACACAACTGCAATATCAGTTCACACAACTGCAGTTCCAGACAGATGAAACGGCCTCTTTTCCGCACAACTGCAGTTCCCTTTCAACACAACTGTAGTATCCGTTCAACACAACTGTGTTATCAGCCATGGTTCATGGTCCAAGGTATAACAACTGATAAATGAGTTAATTTCATTTTTTGTCCAAGATTTATAAGTTTAAGTTGCAGTCCAATTTTAGTACTTTTTTATTAGAACATATGTTTTTGGTCATAGTATTATTGTGGCATGACCATTTTTTGTCCTTTATCAATAAAACAGTTTAAATATCGTTAAATACAATAACATTTTGGTCTTCAATTATGGATATTTTCAAAAAAAAAAAAAAAATACAGCAGTTCAACATATTTGTATTAAAAAAATTGAAATGCCTTTGTATTTAACGATATTTCATCAATTTTTGTTGATGAGGGACTAAAAATGATTATGTCATGTTCTAATAAAAGAGGACTAAAAGTGGATTGTCATCCATAAATCTAAGACCAAAAATGGAATTAACTTGATAATAAATTATTGAGAAAAGAGTCAAATAGATCCTTAAATTTTATTCAAAAATCTAATTAAGCCTTTAAATTTTTAAAAAGTGTAAACATGTCATTTTAGTACATCTAAAACTAATAGTTGGTCATTAGGATTCCGGCGACATTTTTCATAATAATTCCGACGAATAAAATTTTCGACAACCCTAAAAATTCTTTTTAAAAATGTCAGGTGGCTTTCTCCGCAGGATAAGGCAACCGGCCAGCCATCTTCTACATTGGAGAAGGCGACTGTTTTTAGTCGTCTTCTCCACTAGAGAAGACGATCGGTTTAGTCGCCTTTTCCACCAGAGAAAACGACCTCTAGTGGAGAAGGTCACCAGAAGTTGTGTTTTTTTTTTTTTTTTTTTTTTTTTTTTTTTTTTTTTTTTTTTTTTTTTTTTTTTTTTTTTTTTTTTTTTTTTTTTTTTTTTTTTTTTTTTTAATGGTGGTGAATGGTGAATAGTGGTTAGCGACAGTCAACGACAGTAATTTTATAGGTAACATATTGGTTACCGACAAATCGGATTTAGTTGACTCATATGACAAGTTTGAGTGTTTAATTGTAATTTTTTAAAGTTTAAGGGTCTAATTGTACTTTCGATTAAAGTTCAAGAATCTATTTGACCATTTCTCATTAGATTATTTAGATGGTTAGATTTTATACATATATAAATGGGTTGGATCCTATGAGACCACTCTTATAGATGAGATCATGAGATCACATCTCAATCATCTAATTAAATTTAATTAATTGTAAGGATTGAATTTAAAGACCCATTTATGTTGGGATATATTTAATACATAGGGGTGACATAGTAATTTTAGTTTCTTGTTTGAATTGAAATATAATTGAAATACAATATTATCCTTATTTAGAGAAATTCTATCAATTATAGGAATCAAAACTAAAAAAAAAAAATTAAAAACTTAAACGCATGAATCATCAAACTGCATGACAATAGTAGGCAACATAATCAGACTAGAGTGTGCATATTAACGTGGATTTTAGTATAATAGTGTGTGCAATAGTGTGTATACATTTTGTAAAAAGTATACAACCTACCATTAATGTGTGCATACACGCAAATTGGTGTGTGCATTTAATTGAGTGTGCCCAATATTGTGGAATAATATTGAGCATATATCCGTCCATGAGTGTGTGCAATAGAAACCATAGTAGTGTACTAGTGTGTAATAATGCGGCCAAAGGCTGTGAAGGCTGTGAAGTCATACGACCATATTTACATTGTGTGCTTACTATCATGCTGTAGACACAGAAAATTTGAAGCCGACAGTTGGGCTGATTCGTATGTTATGGGCTTCATTTTGATATAGTTGGGCTGATTATTGATTTATTTGGACTAATTAAATTGTCCAATTAAATTGGCCCAATGACCCAAATTGAATATAATTGATGGTTAGTGGGTTGATCCATGTCTGGTCCAGCAAGAGATATTTATATATTTAAATTAATTATTTAATTTAAATATGTGATAAATATTCATATATTTAAATTAATTATTTAATTTGAATATGTGATAAGATTATGAATTTGGATGCAATAGTAGCTAGATACATTCTAGATAAATATTCTTATTATCCTAAATAATATAGGGATAATATTGAAGAGTTTGAAACCCAGTAAAAGTCTCTCATATTCTCCTCTATAAATAGAGCCCTTCATTCATTCAAAAAAAACACACACTTGAGGAATTGAAGAACTTGAAGAAGCTCTGAATTGAAGAAATCAAGCCAAGCTAAAGTTGATTGAAGACCAAATATTCAAGTGTTCAAGCTAAGTTAAAGCGAACTGAAGATCAAGTCATTTGAGTCCGGAAGCCCTTCAACAAAGATCAAGCAACAAAGCCCTTCTTTGAAGAACAAAGTCGCTTTCCGGAGGCCCTTCAGTAAAAGTTTCAAGTCAAGTAAAGCAAGTGAAGAATCAGAGGATTTTCTAGATAGAGATCTGTACCCGCGCACATTTGAAATTCAAATATATACACTTTTCACGTTTTCTTGTTCACAGATTTTGGCACGCCTAGTGGGACCTCTCTACCTCTCATCTCTTCACAAGTATCCAAATGGCATCAAGAAAGACTTACGCTCAAGCTACCGGCTCTAAGCCTTCTGCTGTGGCCGGCTCCGACAGGCGCGAGGTGCAAGGTGCACTGACTCGGAGTCGAGTGAGGGACCTAGGGGTGGAGTTGATCGAGACTCAAAACATTGCTCGCAACTTCGTCCGAAGGCTTGGAGGCGTCTCCACCGACTCAAATAAAGCAACATATGATAAGAGATCATCCTCAACAACAGAGACCGTTGGTAGGAAGAGTCATGTTCCCTCAAATGAAGCTACTCGAAGCGAAAGTCCTTCCCCTATTCTCTCGAAGGGAACTACTAGCAGTGGAAGCTCATCTCCTTTATGGAAACCATCATCGGAAGGGACTCATGTCTATACCGTCATGCCTGCTATGACAACGAACGCAACTTCGATGGAGGAGCAAATAGCAAATATCACGAAAACTCTCGAGGCAATGAGTGTGCTTCTTCACAGTCAAGAAAGGAAGCTCAACGATCTCAGTGAGAAGGTTGAAAGCGGGAGAAATGGTGAAACAAGTCGAGCTTCTGGGAAACAGCCCCAAACTCAAGAAGATGAAGTCGATAAAGAGTCACCAGTGCATGACGATAGGCATGCTGCAGGGATAGAAGAAACTGTATCTCGCCCACCACACGCTGAAAAGAGTGTTCCAGTTTCTGGGAGCATGATACCCGTTGAGCAACTAAATGACTACATCATGGATGCCATCAAAGGAAAGCTTGAGGTGGGGCAACGTTCTTACACATATGCCAAGCCTTACACTCAAAGGATCGAGGAGCTAAGGATGCCGCTTGGGTATCAGCCGCCTAAATTCCAACAGTTTGATGGGAAGGGAAATCCTAGGCAACACATTGCTCATTTCGAGGAGACTTGCAATGAGGCTGGGACCTATGGTGATTACCTAGTTAAGCAATTTGTTCGCTCGTTGAAGGGAACAGCTTTTGACTGGTATACTGACCTTGAGCCAGGGTGCGTTGACAGTTGGCATGACATGGAGCGTGAATTCCTGGATCGTTTCTACAGCACAACGAGAACTGTCAGCTTCGTGGAACTCACCACTACCCACCAGTGGAAAGGCGAGCCTTCCGTTGATTACATTGAAAGATGGAGAGGCTTATACTTAAATTGTCAAGAAAGGATATCACAGCGTGCTGCTATTGACATGTGTATTCAGGGAATGCGCTTTGAGCTTTCTTACATCCTGCAAGGGATTAATCCCAAAACGTTCGTGGAACTGTCTAGTCGGGCTCATGATATGGAATTGAATATCGCAGCCGGAGGTGGGTTGAGTGCGCTCAACATACCAAGCTCTTCGAAGAATAGTGGGAAGCAAGATTTTAAGAAAGGGGGCAAACCCTTTACAAAGCAAGAGAAAGGAGAAGCAATGAATGCAAAGGCTGGAGCTATCAAAGTTTTTACTAAGGCAGCTGAACCTCTCAAGCCAAGACCATTTTATGGTCCGTCAAGTGGAAATAGGATGATGACTATAGAAGAGAGACAAGAGAAGCAGTACCCGTTTCTGGAGTCCGATGTCTCCCCCATGTTTGATGAACTTCTTAAGCTAAAGTTGATTGAGTTACCGGAAATGAAGCGTCCCGAGGAAGCTTCTAGAGTTGAAGACCCTAATTATTGCAAGTATCACCGCTTCATTAGTCATCCCATTGAAAAGTGTTTTGTTTTCAAGGATAGAGTCATGGCGTTAGCTCAAAATGGAAAGATAGAACTTGCTGATGCTATTGAAAGTACGAATGAAATTGCGATATCGCTTGGAAGGTTTGCTCCACTTCTCGATGAAGATTCTGGAAAAGGAGAAAGAAAGCGTCCACTCCCGTTCGTCGTTAAGCATGTTTCTCAGGCCAAGTTGCAACAAGTTGATGATACCTCGAGGGGTGACTGGGTAACTATTACCCATAAGAAACATAAGAAAGTGGTCAACCCTGTGAGATCGCCAAGGCAAGTAGTAAAGAAATGGATTGAGAAGGGTCCATCAAAAGGCCATATCTACAAGTTAAAGATGAAGAAGGATGTTAACAAGCTGCAAACCCCTATGACACTGGCTCAATACATGCCGAAGGGGTTTGATTTGGAAAAAGTATGCATATCTAGTTCATGTTTGAACACCAATGATGCGCCAATTGAAGCAGGAGAATGTTCGTCGTCACATGTAGAAGACGAAGGGGAGGAAGTTCAAATGTATAAGGCTACTTCCTATTCTGCCGAGATCACATTCAGCGATGAAGATTTGTTACTTGGTGGTATACCTCATAATCGCCCATTGTTTGTTGAGGGCTATGCATGTGGGAAGAGACTTAAAAGGATTCTAATTGATCAAGGGTCGGCTGTCAACATCTTGTCACTTCGAGCTTTGAAAGATCTTGGGTTCTCAGTAAGTGATCTGGCCCAAAGTCGCCTGATGATTCAAGGATTTAATCAAGGGGGCAAAGAGCATTGGGTGTCATTAGACTCGAGTTAACAGTTGGAAAGCTAAGTTCAAGCATATTATGTCACATTATAGATGCAAGACCTTCGTATAACCTACTACAGGGACGACCATGGATACACGAGAATGGGGTGATCCCATCTCCGTGGCATCAATGTTTGATGTATGAGAAAAATGGAGTAGTAGAGAAGGTGGTTGGTGATGAGAGCCCATTCACTGAAGCTAAGTCTTACTTTGCTGATGCGAAGTTCTATATGAAGAAGCAAATTGTCGTAGAAGAGATTGATGAAAGTGAAGTCAATGCGTCGCCTGACCCAAAATGGAAGGGAAAACAAGTTGTTGAGCAACATCAACCAAGCAAGGAACTTATCTTTCCTCTTACAAGGATTGACGCACTTAAAGCTCAAGCAGAAGAGTCGCTTGAAGATAGAAGCAGCGATAAGATAGTCAAAGTACTGCCCACGCAGCGCACTGAAGGCTTTGATCCAAATGCTTATAAACTCTTAGCCAAGTCTGGTTACGATCCTAAGGAGCCACAAAGGTTGGGAAGGCTTATCCCGGAAGCTGGTGGCAAAGGAATTTCAAAACAGCAGGAAGTTCATACACGTAAGGGGTTGGGGTATGTTCCACCGAAACCCGTGAAGATATTTATAAATCGAGCTGCAAGTAACTGCATTACTATTGAGGAGCAAAGTCAAGATAAGCAAAGTCGAGATAAGAAACAATCTGTTTTTGACAAGATTGGTAAGGTGGAGTCACGACAATCAGTCTTTAACAGGTTGGGGGCAAGTCCTAAGGAAGTCAAGAGGAAGTCTGTGCATGAGAGGCTTGGACCTGTCGCTATCATTAAGAAGCATACCAAGTCCCCTCTTGGCACGGAACCATCAAAGGAAATCAAGAGTGCGGTTTCTTCTCGTATGAGACGAGAAGCCGATGTCAATGTTCTGTGTGGCGAAGTTTTAAAGATTCAGCCAAAGATTATCATGCACACTTCTATGCAAGAAGAAAATGAAGCAAATATGGAAGAAAATGAAGAAAATATGGAATCAAGTTATGCAACATATCAAAATGGTAAAGATGCGGAGGCACCCAAGAATTGGAGGGTGATCGCATGGCCATGATACTTTGATGAATGAGAAGAAGTCCACCAAAAATGTTGCACGTGGTTAAACTGCTAAACATCTCACTTGTCTATGGGTGGGCCCAAGTCATAGACACTCCTGACCCGCATGAGTTTAAACTACGTACGGTAAGCTCCTGGCCCGCAAGAGTTTAAACTGTGTACGGCATTAACTATATATTCAAAAAGTTATTTGAACTACGTTTGACTTGATCTCCTTCATGGGAGTACGTAGGCAGCTTTGAAATTTTATTGTCTAAGTTCAGTCATAATAAAAGAAACCTCCAATTCGTTTCCAAGATGGTGATTTTATTATATTTCAAGATAAGCAATATGGGCATGGAAAAGAAGAGGAGAAGTATGGAAAGCATTGCAAGTCTTGGAATGGAAGAGAATTGTCAAAACATGCATTCCCGCAGCGATTGACCACTGTTTAGTATTTTGGTCATATCTCGGCCTATGTTGATCCGATTGAGGCAATCTAGGTGTCCTTGAAAAGCTAACTTACAGAGCTACAACTATTATGAAGACATCTAGGCTTGAATACTACGTTTGAAGGGTCGAATTTTAAGTTGAAGTGAAAGGCACGAATCTGTCCAGAATTTCCTATGTTCAAATTTCGTTTGAATCTTTTAGGGAGAAAGCAAACATGGATTATGTATACTATATCACAGGGGCATGCAAATGAAGGAAAGTGGATGGCCAAGCAATGCATATATTATGATTTTCAAGGTGGAAGCCTTAGATTTATATATGTTTTATACATATATACAACACACGAAATTGCAAGCATAACCAGTGGCTTACAATGTTATTATATGCATGTATACATCCACTGATCCACACAAGTAATGAGGCAATGGGAAAATAAACATATGTTGGTTAAAATTTCGGGTAAGAGGAGAATACAGGAGAGGAAATGAGATCTTCAGGCGTGATATCACTTTCCTATAAGCTTTTAATCTTTCCTCTATGAAAGCAACGAGGTATCAAGATTAAATCTTATGGGATACAAGAAGATGAAAACAAAGTTCTTAGGTTGCTTGATAAGAACTTACTGAGAGTTATTGAACTGTGATATATCAAGATATCATGCAAATAAAATTGCTTCTTCATGATCAGATGACACTCCTAGAATTTATAGGAATAAATTCTAACTGTTAGGAGTAGTTACTGGAAGTTTATACCAGTTTAAAATATATATAAAATATATTCTTTTGGATTTCACCATTCTGGTTCTGGCAGTTACGTACCCACATGTGGAAATACAATTTCAAATTATATTCACATGTTAAAATATCCAAAGATATAACTGAACTATATATATATATATTGTTTTGGGTTTGAATACTCTGGTTTACGTACGTAAGTTTTGTACCCAAAGATGCCTTTGAGACATTGTTGCTTTGCGGACCTGCGAGACATCGACAAAACAATTCAAGCAAAACTCAGTTCGAGACATCGTTTCTCCGTGAACCGATCTCTCGTGCGAACTGACCTCTCGAGGCATCTCTCGCAATCTCTCGAACATCTCTCGAACATCTCGAGACTTCTCAAATAACCCAAAATCATCTCTACCAAACTCAATAATATTTATTACTCCACAACTCCAAATATTATTTTGAGCTTTCATGGTAGACATCTGAACCATTAATCTTCATTACTATATAAATATCCAACAATCCTCCTCTATTTATATAGTAACAATTAATATTGTACATAGATAAATCCAAAACTCATGCATAAATGAAAGTGTCTTAAAGATTGAACTTTCACATAGTATAATACGCGATACATCAATTCGGATTGCAGTGGTGGACGAGCCTTGAACCACGCAGTCTCTTTGAAAAAATGTAGGTAAAATACACACAAGTTTTACAGTCACAATAACTC
>CM008344.1:13370397-13385060 GCA_002525835.2 Ipomoea batatas
CGTCGTATAGTTATCGTAATTTTTTAAAAATTATTTAACGTCGGTTTTTTAGTAAAACCGACGTCGTAAATATTTGACGTCGGTTTTTTAAAAAACCGACGTTATTTAGGCGACGTTAAATGTGTTTTTTGTAGTAGTGAGGATCTAGGTGAAGTCGATGTTATACTCGGAGTAAAAGTACTCAAAACCGACAAAGGTTACCTATTGTCACAAAGCCACTATATAGAGAAACTGTTAAAGAAATTCAACAGTTTTGAGGTAACCCCAGCTAAAACCCCTTATGATCCAAGTGTCAAATTATCAAAAGCCATGGGAGAGAGTGTGTCTCAAGAAGAATATGCAAAAATAATTGGGAGTTTAATGTTCTTGATGAATTATATACTAGGCCCGATATTGCATTTATAGTGAACAAGCTCAGTCGATACACACAACCCGAGTAGTTCCCATTGGATTGCACTGAAACGAGTGCTAAGGTACCTGAGAGGTACTATGGACTACGGACTTGACTATTCAGGATTCCCAGCAATGATGGAAGGGTTTTGTGATGCAAACTAGGTAAATGATAGTAAAGATGTCAGCTCAACAAGTGGATATGTGTTCACTATGTGTGGGGCTGCTATATCGTGGAAATCGACTAAACAGTAGTGTATAGCTAGATCGACTATGGAAGTAGAGTTCATAGCCCTAGATCTAGCTAGCCAAGAGGCTGAATGACTAAGAAATTTATTCACATATGTGGCATTGTGGGGGTGTCCAACACCTGTTGTACATATATATTGTGATTCCCAAACTGCTATTTGTGTTGCAAAAAATACTGTCTATAATGGAAAGAGAAGACACATAAGAGTCAGACATGAGTATGTAAGGCAGTTACGTTAAACAGGGTTATCACAATGGAATTTGTGAGGTCTGAGAGGAATATTGTAGATCCTCTCACAAAAGGCTTAAATTTAAAAGTCATCCTTGAAACATCAAGGGGGATGTGTTTAAAACCTATGAGGTAAGATACTAATGATGGTTACCACTTCGGTGGTCAAACGAAGTCGTGGAAAGACTTACACTAAAAAGTTATGGTAAATAACCGACTTGCAGAGTGTCCTTGCCCATATAGGTTTCTACTCACTTTAAAGAAGATGAGTCTGGAGTGGCATGATATGTAGCCCTAGTATCAGGAAACCAGTTATGAGCAAACGGAGCAGTGGCCAGATCACCTGCATGTGTTAGATTTGCCTGAGGAATAGGAGTATATGAGTATCTCCAGTGACACTACAGAGCAATAGTATGGCCAAGTTTGTTGGAAATCTGACACTTTGAAACATAACCATGACCACATCCACGACCATGGCCACATGGTTGAGTAAAAGGCTACTGCTGCGGATTAGTAGTCGTTGGCCTTCCTTATGCAATAAGTGCTAATGGCAAGGCTGGATTAGCTATGGAAACATCATCCGCATAGATAAATTGATCTGCAGTTAGGTAGTCATTGAGTTTATCAATGAGGACATGCTCCTTGGTGGTTAATGAGGAAAGCATTGTATAGAACTCAAGACGGAGCTGACCCTTGAATAGATAAAGATTTGTTCATCTAATCCAATTGGCTGGCCAACTTCGACAAGTAGTCTAATTAAAATCTTGACTTTGCCAAGATACTCACTCATCGTAGAGTCTCCCTGACGCAAAGACTGCAGCTGACTAAGGAGACTCAGAGAACGTGCCCGATAGAAGGACCCAAAAGCATCTCCAATATATAGCTAGCCACAAGGCCTAGGACATGGTATCCCCACAACAACATACATAACCTCATCGGATAAAGAAGAACCCAATTTTGAGCCACATGATTAGCTACTACGGAAGATCCATCCAGAGCACGAACAAAGAAAGCTGGACATAGAAGTGTACCATCAACTTAACCACTGAGATTCTATCCGCAAAGAAAAAGAACAAGCTTAGTTTTCCATAATAAATATAATTGGAAGAGGCATGTTTAATGGATATAAAGTGAAGTGTTGTTTGGAGGGTACTTATTGGTGAGTTTATTACCAAAATGGTCCCTCGACTATTGCGAAATTACCAATTTGGTCCTTGACAATTTTTCGTACCCAATTAAGTCCCTCGACTTTGAAAAATTTAACCAATTTAGTCCTCCGTTTATTTTGCCGTTAACATTCGTTAAATCAGGACCAAATTGGTAATTTTGCTATAGTCAAGGGACCATTTCAGTGAAAAATTAAGGGATAAACTACAAATAAGCCATCGTACAATTTGGGAACAAGCAATTAGGTCATCCAACTAAAATAACCTCCAAATAAGGCATCAAACTCAGAGAAATAAAGCAATTGAGCCACTTAAACGCAAAAAAAGAGCAATTAACCCATTTTTAAAATTTCCGCCGACAAATTCCGGCACCGGCGACCATTTTGTCGCTGCCGGTCGGTCGCCAGGAAGGCGACTTGGTCGCCTTCTCTGTGGGGAAGGCGACCAGAAATGGCGACTGGCGACGACTTGGTCACCGCCGTTCGTTGGAAATGATCGCCGGTGCCAGAATTTGTCGACGGAAGTTTTAAAAATAGGTTAATTGCTCCTTTTTTTTTTTTGTTTTAGTGGCTCAATTGCTTTATATTTTTGAGTTTGATGGGTGGGGTTATTTCAGTTGGATGGCCTAATTGCTTGTTTCCAAATAGTACGGTGACTTATTTGTAGTTTATCCCAAAAATTAATTACCAATTTGGTCCCTTGACTATTGCAAAATTACCAATTTGGTCCTGATTTAATGGATGTTTAACGAAAAAATAAACGGGGGACCAAATTGGTTAAATTTTTCAAAGTCAATGGACTTAATTGGTCACGAAAAATTGTTGAGAATCAAATTAGTAATTTCGCAATAGTCGAGGGACCATTTTGGTAATAAACTCTTTATTGGTAGTGGAGGGGTATGAGAGGAGGACAAAGCGTCACCGGTGGATGGTGGCAGCACAATGAATCTGGCGGTGACAACGATGGTGGTCTGTTGGTTGGCATCTATGGATCTTTTAGGTATGCCAATACCAAATGTGAACAATAAATTTGAGGAGAATAATAATTCTGGAAGAATAAATTGTTATTGAATACCCTAAAATTATACAGTATACATGAAGGGCCTATATATATGAAAGAGTCCCCGTCATGATAGGAATGGTAAATGGTAATATTCCTAATAATATAGGAAAAGGGAGAATGTATTCTAGTGTGTGATGCATAGAATACATAGTCCTAATATCATGCACTTAAATATGTAATCGATAGTGAGGAATGGCCATTAAGTGATTGGCACGAGTTACTACAATACCAAATTCCTCAGTCATGTCTAACTCTTTGGATGACATACCATTCGGAAGTTTCCAATCAAAGCAGTGCACTAGTTGTGCCACCACTAGTCGGACCACAGTGATTGCAAGTTGCAAACCTGGACAACTTCTTCTGCCAGAACCAAAAGGAATAAATTCAAAATTGTGTCCTCTATAGTCTATATTATTCCCTTCAAACCTTTCTGGAAAGAATTTCTCTGGATTAGCCCACACATTTGGATCATGTCCAATTGCCCAAATATTTACAATGACTCGTGCTTTTTTTGGTATGTGAAACCCCTCAACCATGCAATCTTCCCTTGCCTCATGAGGGAGAAGTAATGGTCCCACCGGATGAACTCTAAATGATTCTTTCATGACCATTTCTAAATAGTTCAGACTTTCTAAATCTGATTCCTCCACCATCTGATTCAAACCTACCTTGTTTTCTAATTCTTGTTGAACTTTCTTCATTATTTGTGGGTGCTTTAAGAGTTCTGACATTATCCACTCAATTGCAGTTGTGAAGTGTCAATGGATCCTGCAATCATATCCTACGTACATGCAATTTTATTTGTTTTTAATAATTATAGAACAAACAAAATTGTTTCCAATGATAATACTTTAAAATACAAGTATAGATGAATGAATGATTACCAATAAAGTAGATTTGACATGTTCGCGATTAATTTGAAACTCGGTTTCCTCAGACTTCATGATGGACAGCATGATATCTACAAAATCCTTTGTCATCTGGCCACTACTTCCACTCTGTTCATGTTCATCAAGGATCCTCTCAAGGAACAAATCAAAGTCTTGGGCTATAGCTTTCATTCGTCTATTCAATCCTTGAAAGTCAAATTTACCAAGATAAGGAAAATAATCTCCAAGATTTGGCTTAGCTACCAGCTGCATAGCTTCGTTAATTGCAGCTTTGAAACCTCTCTCATCAATGCCCTTAATCTCGTACTTCTTCCCAAACACCATCCTGCAATTCATGTCTGCAACCAAGTCAAAAACTTTAGCACTCAAATCAACAGCAACACGATCAAAAGCCGCTTGCTTGAGTGACTCAATGAGATTACACAATTCTTCTCTTCGCGTGGCTTGAAATGAATTGATCTTGAGATTACTAAGCAACTCTAATGTGCATAATTTGCGCATGTTGCGCCAATAGGGACCGTATTGGCTAAAGCTCAAATTCTTTTGATCATAAGAGAGATACTTAGCTGCTTCATGGGCCGGTCTGCTTGCAAAAACAAGATCATGAGTCTTGAGGAAGAGCTGTGCGGCTTGAGGAGATGAAGCAATAATATTGTCAACAAACCCAAATCGCAAATACATGATGGGACCATACTGTTTAGCTAGCTTGCTCAAATCCTGATGGGGATTTTTACCCAGCAAGTGAAGGTGCCCCAAAATGGGAAGCCCTCTCGGACCTGGTGGCAATTTCTTGCCTTTCACCCTCTTTACAAGGCCATGAATGAGAGACAAAGCTGCAAACACAGCAAGCGTGGTCCAAAGCCAAGCCATTTCCTTCATGGTTTTTCTTTTTGAATGGCGTCTATCGTCAACGATTAAGTGGCTAGCTAGGAAGAGTTTTATAATATAATTCTACTGTCAATCAAACAAAAAATGTTGAAGCAATTTATGTACAATTTAATGTCTACAAGTAATTAACTAAAAAAAGAATATTTGGCAACAAATTAGATTAACTAATTAGTTATGGGTCACACTTGTGTGAGACCATCTCACGGATCCTTATTCGTGAGACGGGTCGTGTCAGGTCAAATCATCATGCAAATTTCATACTTATATGTGCAAATCTCATACTTATATGCTCAAATATAACACTAATCAAGAATACAATTTTTGTTACTTATAAGAGAAAAAAATAATACATTTTTCATAATAAGTAATGTTGACAATTACTCCTTACTTATAAAGGCAAATATAATACTTTTTAGGAAAAATGTAATACTTTTAAATCGAAATGTAAAAGTATTGTATTTTCCCTTAAAAGTATTACATTTACCCTTATAAGTAACAAAAATTTTATTCCTGATTAGTATTACATTTGAGCATATAAGTGTTACATTTGCATCTTGACCCGACCCGTCTCATGGTGAGACGGTCTCACACAAGTTTTTGCCATTATTATTAGAAGTACTCACTTGTTTCATTTTATCTGTCCTATTTATTACTATTTATTTGTCAAACCAACTATTTCTTATTTGTTTATTTTGTTTATTATTATTTTTTACTTATTTTTAAATTTGAATTTTTGTATTTAATAGTACTTTTAGTATTGTTTCTAAAATATTTAAATTTTGTATATTAATACTTAACTTAATATTATGAAAAATTGAGTTAAAAATAGTTACAGTCAAGCCTCATTAATTGAACAGACACATAAAATGGACTAGGGAGTATAAGATTAGAATGCGCAAGGCCAACAAATATGTCAGGTATATTTACAAATAGGAAAATGCTTTGTTCCTCTCCATAACTTGCAATTAAATGTCGTGCATGCACTTTCACATATCAAAGTGTATATTAAAGCATTTAACTCACAATTCAACTAACCAAACCAACCACATATGAAGAGCCAAGAAAAATGTAGTGTGCAACTCAAGTTATATATTCCCAAATAAAACTCAAACTAAAAGACATTCATAAAAGCAAGTTCTACTGTATGCATAAAACTCACAACTCAAGTTAAAAGACAATCATTTTCTTTGATATAAGTAGATTTAGAGTCATTTTCTTTAGCCAAGGGCTTGTGGTCTAGTGGCATCAAACTCTTCCCTGTATATGGGAGGTGGTGGGTTCGAGCCTCAGTGGAGGTTCTTCCATTGTTAGAGTGTACTGTACGCATCAAGTTCTACCAAATTATATGCCCTAAGAAACACTCACCAATTGATACCAGCAAAGATAGAAATTACTGATTTGTTCATCTGTTTGTGCATCACGCCATCTGAAATATTACATAAAAAATAACATGTTTACAATTTCATCAGTAGTGGTCTAATAAATGATAGGGATTCATTACTTTTACTTCTTTTTTTTTTTTTTCTCTCAATGGAGTCTTGTAGGAGAAAGTGGCAAACCAAAAGAAAGCAAAAAGAGTCAAGTCCAGTATTGTAGCAATAGTCTTCTATAATATATGCAGACATGCAGTAGACTCTTTCCAAACTTTGACAAACATTTATAAACTTTTAACAACTTTTTCATATTAAAAAGTTTACAAAAGTTATTAAAATTTTAAATTGAATACATTCTTAGATACATTGCATAACTTTTATTACTACATTATTTATAATTTTCTTATAAAAAATTTTATAATATATAATATATATGTTTATAAATCATAAATAAAGTAATGAATTGTAAAAAAAAAAAAAAAAATTGATCGCAAAAATATAGTGTATCATACATAAAGACAATATCAATCAATTTTACTAAATGATATAACCAATAAAAATATTTCTTGAACTAATGAAACAATTAATAATGAGTAATATATGAATCAAAATATACTCCTTAATATTACAATCAACCATAAGTTGTAACAACTCATTATTCTTCTCCTACGATTGGATTTTACCTTGTGTAAAAAGTATTTAAGATGATAGCTAGAATTATTGTTTTACACGTATCCCCATCAACAATTCACAAAGTTGAAAAGATATTTTAATTTGAAAATGTTTCTAAAATAGAAAAACCTATCCTTGAGTGTTTCTCTACATTATTGATGTACATGTACACTAAGCAAAATTAGCAGCCGATCCAGCCATATCTTAATGACTTGCGCGTGAGATATATCTTTACTACTTTAGTTAATGATCGCATTCGACCTTGTCCTGAAGAGTTTAGATACTCAACAAATTTACTATTTGCTACCCCGCCATGTGCAACTAGCGTTTGATGAGATCTGTCGTCTTTCGACTTTGTGAATTGCTAACGGGGATAATTCGTTTAAGTAATAGGTACGTGTAAAAGATGTTGGAAAAATAACATACAATTACATTTTAATTGATTGTTCTGTGGTACAAATATATCATGGAGAATTCTATTTGACAAAAATTTCTATCAATCTTTGATTCGATTTTGACTTTGGTCAAGGCCGTCTAGACTCTAACAGCACGTTTGGTTCACGGAATGAATTTTAAGCAATAGAAATACTATTCCATAAGGAATAGAATATAATTGTATTCGAGTGTTTGGTTCGCTGAATAATAGACTTGGGAATTGTATTCCAGCATTTGGTTGGTTAAAGGAATAGAAATGAAATATATATTTAAAAGACATAAATGCCCTTGTACAAAATTTATTATTATTATTATTATTATTATTATTATTATTATTATTATTATTATTATTATTATTTTGATAGAGCTTGGTCACACCATATGTATGTCATGTAACACCGGTGAATATGTTATGCACCTCTAACTAGAAATTGTAAATACGATCGATCACAGTAGAGATGACTAGCTACCAAAGTCATATTGAAAATGGATGCTCAATTTATCATCATTTCATAATCAACTAGTAACCACCTTGCGGTCTAGTGGCATCCGGTGTCTCGGTTTACACTCCCACATGGATGATGGGAGGAGTGGGTTCGAGCCTCAGTGGAGGCAACTGTTGACTCTTTGTGCTTCAATAGGTTGAGAAAGTAGCTATGAACATATACTACATTGTAACCGAGTCAGTACGTAGTACCAAAAAAAAAAAAAAGTAATCAATATATCATAAGAACATTTATTAATATTCAGAAGAAGAATAACATAAGTTTTTTAAAACAAAATATTCAGAAGAATAATAACATAAGTTTTTTAATAGCAATGTTCATAAAATATATGATAAGCTCCCAAGATACCTATATATTTGAGTAAAAATAAGGGTAGTTATTAGCAATTTTAGCATCCTTATGTGATAATCTTGTAATATTTTGTGCTTTAAATTCGTTAACCACACACAAAGTTACCTTTGGTACAAATTGAGACATTTCAGAGGTCCTGGGAGTCGTTAGGAACAAGGAACGAGCGAAACGAGCAAGACATGAGCCCCGGAGGACCCGGAAAGAGGCATTCATGCGTGAAGGTCGCGTGAACACTTTCCAGTAGCTGTCCACGCGAGCCTTCACGTGTGAAGGGTGCGTGAACGGGACACTGCGGAAGAAATATTTTTACAGCGAAATTTCGGAAACTATTTAAGGAGACTTGATAGAATATCAGGGGAGGATCCCCAATTCCATCCCCATTTACATTTCCTAATTTCTTAGTTTCCATTTTAGGTTAGTTTAGATTACATTTTCTCCTTGTAAATGAAGATTTGAAGCTTGGATTGAAGAACACATTATTTCATTTACTAGGTGATCTCTATTTTAATCTTATCTATTTTACTTATCTTGTTTTTATATTGAATTAGCTATTGATCTTGAATTCTTGATTATGTGCGGCTAGTTTAATCTAGCGCTTGCATTGTGTGAAGCTATGTTACGTTGCTAGTGTGATGATCCTATTTCTTATTGTGGATTTGATTGCCTTTTTTGTTGGAAATTATATTCTTGTCTAGTGATTGATGTTTTGATGAGATCTTGTATGGATTTGGCCAATCTATTGAGAGATTGAGTTCTTGACTCTATCATGGTTTTGATTTGAGTTGAGATTGAAGCTTTGTGGCAATCGTAGATCCTATGGAATTCATATTAGGAATAGTAGGAAAGTGTATAGCTAAGGTGTTTGCATAAAATGTCTCTTAGGGCTTTCGGTTGCTAAAAGGCACTCCTAAACCTAAGCCTAAGATGTCCCAGTACACAAAGGTGGAAAAGGACTAAGAAGGCACACTCTTGAATAGCCAACAACATTGCATCATTTATCCACTACTTGAGACACACGAGAATGCAACATAGACGAACATATATGATTCAATCCATTGTTTTCTTATATCTTATTTCTTATTTCTTTTACTTAGAAATTCACTAACTTATGATCATTTACACTTTACAATTACCATTCACCACGTCCACTATCCATACTCATTGCATCACATGATTCAATTGATCGAAACTAATAGCATTTGACACACCTCCACGTCCCTCCTTCGAGACCGACACTCGGGGAGTTTAGACTCTTCGTTTTAATCTTTACACTTGCATCCACATACCCATTCCACCTCACCGTAAACGAACTATACGCGAAAACAAGATATGTCAATATAAATATGAATAATAATGATATTAATGGCCAGCAAGAAATCTTCTGATCCACTGTAGTCTTTGATTAGGATCAAGACTGAGAAAAAAAACCAATTTATTAGGATGATCAGTGAGCTTTAACGAAACAAGGTCTATTTCATCTAAAGTCAAACCATCAACCTCTTGTAATACACGATCAAGCTTCTGAAACATATCCATATCACGATCATATTGAAGGCCATCAGACAAGTTCTTACCAACTTTTGACATTGTATTGCTTATTAGCTTTGCAGCATTAAGCATACTCTCAACACATATCTTAATAGCTTCATCATTACTCCTTTTTCTCTTACTTGAATTGCTTCTTTTTCTTCCATCATTTTGTGGCGCAACAATTATATATATATATATATATATATATATATATATATATATAATTCATAAAAAAGAAGATAAGAAAAATACCTTAAACGAAGAATTTCAATTTGCAATGGCGGAGGTGAGATGTGTGCAATGACAGAGAGAAAGGTGATGCGATGAGTTTTAGAAAAGTGAGCGTTGGTAATAGCTATTACCCTTGCAAGGGTAATAGCTCATTCCCAAGAACAATGTTCATGGAAATACAAATGCGAACCAAACAACGGAATAGGCTATTACTGGGGATGTTATGTCATTCCCTACCTATTCCGTGAACCAAACAACCCGTAAGAAAATAAAATGGGAAATTTTAAAAATACAATTTGGCTTATCAAAACTATTACATTTTATTCATAACAAAAACATTTTTAAAAATTAATATTTTTTAATACTTGGAATATTTACATACATACATACATATATATATATATATATATATATATATAATTCAATTCTCATGCGGTTGGGTGTGTCCCGTGCGATTGTGCTGTTAAATCTGAGCCATTGATCTTACTTAAATCAATGTCCGTGATTAACATAATTAAAAAAAAAAAAACGAGATGGCAATTTGGTAAGTTTTGGAATTAGTTCAAATTTAAGGCAATTTGGTAAGTTTTGGAATTAGTTCAAATTTAAGGCGAGTGATTTTTGTGCTTAAGGTGCGTGAGTTTTGTGCTTAAGGTGCGTGGGTTGTGTGCATAATGTGAGTAGTTGTTGAAACTTAAGTTGTGTCAACTTGAAGCTTAAGGTGCGTGATTTGTATGCTTAACATGTGTGAGCTGTTGAAACTTAAGGTTGTTAAGATGCGTGGTTTGTGTGTTTGAGGTGCGTGGTTTGTGTACTTAAGGTGCGCCACTTTAATGCTTAAGATGCGTGATTTGTATGCTTAAGGTGCGTTAGTGTTGAAACTTAGTGTGCCCCATTTTAAAACTTCAGGTGCGTGGTTTGAGTTCTTAAGGTACTTCGTTTGTGTGCTTAAGGTGCGTGGTTTGTGTACTGAAGGTGGACCATTTACAAACTTTAGGTTCGTGATTTGTGTTCTTAAGGTGTATTCTTTGTGTGCTTAAGATGTATATGATTTGTGTACTTAAGATGCGTAACCGCACAACCGCATGGAAATTAAAGTTATACCCGCACCTGAACCCTTATATATATATATATATATATATATATAACCGTCAGTTAACCATTCAGCTAATTAGGTTAACTGACAATTTCAAAACGAGTTAACTGATAACTACAATTATGTAAAATCCCCAACCATTAACTGAACCAAATTATTTCGGTTTAAAAACGTTTGTTCGATCGGTTAACCAAAAAGGTATTGCATATTTTTTTCACTTTATTAATAATCTTTTCTTATACTCCCTCCATCGTCATTTACACCTTGGTTCGACCCTGTGATCATTCGTTTAAAATAGGATAGTAACAGAAGTGCTATCATACAACATAATAATTGACATATACTATATTATATATTTTACTTCTACAAACCTAATAAGAGCTAAAAAAGTTTCGCCCTTAATAGGAACTAAAAAATGTTTGTGTTATTATTTATTGAAATGAATTGTTCATATTATTTTGATTTTAGTATTCTTTATTAATTTTCCTATTCTACCATCTATTATATCATTTACTTGCCCTAAACATCCTTGTATTCCACCAGTGTAAACTTTAGTAACGGAATATTTCATTAACTATTTAATATTTATTAATCTTAATTTACTCATTGGTTTCATAAGAAAGGTCTTAAGTTCGAACCACATCCCAATAAAAAATGAAATAATTATTAAACATATACTACTATGATGTTAGAGTGTATTAAAAAATACAATATAAAATTTAACATAAACTTTGGTCAATTAATTAGAATCACGCATTGGACATTGATATGATGAAATGGTACAACTAATTTACAGTATATATTCAACTAACAAAGATGAGAAACTTATGTCTATTATCATATCATTGTCTTTTTTGGGAAGGATGATTCGGTCCATTTTTTGAAGGTGCACTGGCGCCAAGGCATTAAAATTGTAGTGAAGCACACCAAGGGACTATATAAAATCAAGAATTCATTTTTGGGCAACAAGAAGAAGCATGAATCACATCATTGAATAGGGTTTTGTGTTGCAAAAATTATGCTTAGGATACTATCTAGTGAGGGTGCTTCCCTCTAATATTGCTATTGCACCAGTTAATCCAATATTTCTACAAGTCATAGTCATGCATTCTTGAAATATTTATTTTTATGAAAAAATTGATAATCTTGCATTGACATATGCTAGGATATCAAATGATACTTTGATAAATTCTGAAACAGTAATTTAAAAAATACACATTAGACATTAGATTATTCTCGCAATGCGTGTGTGGTAGAGGTGGCCAAATCCCGGGCCTGGGCCGGTCCCGGGCCGGTCCGGGCCTGGGCCTGGGCCTAGATTAGCACAGCCTGGGACCGGCCCAGGGTATTCAGGGTCGGTCCGGTCCCGGGCCTACCCCGGGCCGGTCCGGGCCTGGGCCCGGGCTTATTCTGGGCCGGTCTCGGGCTGGTCCAGAATTTTTTATTACTTTTTTTTTAAAAAAATATATAAATAATAATTATAAATTATTTTATTTTGATTGAAATAAGATTTGAACCCTTAACTTCACAATTAACTATTAACTATTTAAGTTCTTTCCAATTAAGCTACTTCAATTTCTTTGTAAATTAGTAATAATTAATACATACATATATAAATTATTTCCAATTAAGTTCGTTTCAATTAAACTACTTCAACCTCTTTATACATCAATAATAATTATTATAAATTTATTTAAGTTTGTTTGAAAAGAGATTTAAATCCTAAACCCTCATTTTTAAGAATATAAGTTATTTTCAATTAAACTATATATATTAATCTCTTATACAATATATATATATATATATATATTAAAAAATAAATTTAAAAAAAAATAAAAGAATATAATGTTGCAGCGTGCAACAACCAAAATTTTGGTCGTTGCACGCTGCAACATTAGCCTTGGGCCAGCTGCTTCAGCTGGCTCAAGGCTAAATATATATTTTTTTATATTAAAAGATGGATTATGGGTGCAAGTGTCTTTAGTGACAGTTGCACCCATAATCCACCTTTGGACTCTTGAAGTGCGAAACGGCTGATGCATTTGTCCCCTGCCCGGGCCTAGTCCCGGGCCTGGTCCCGGGCCTGGGCCGGTTAGGGGCTTGGACCGTGCCAGGCCTGGTCCTGGGCCGGTCCTGGGCTGGGCCCCGGGCTTTCTTTTTAAAGGACCTGAACCGGCCCTTATCAAGTGGTCCCGGTCCGGGCTAGGCCCACTTTCAAGTCGATCCGGGCCTGGGCCGTGTTTTTTTCGGTTCGATTCAGGGTTGGTTCGACCTTGAACCGGCCCGTGGCCACCTCTAGTGTGTGGTAACTAGTACAATTATATGTAATATTTATATGATACGGAGCATTATATTGGACTAAAATAAATAAAATTTATCTTACTTAAATTAGTTAAGTTTACAGACTAAACATCATATTTTTAAATAAAACGCCTAATGTTTTTAAGTATTTTGTACTAGTTGCATTTAAGATAATCAAATATTTTAATTATTCTTGTTGTGTATCTTAAATTCCTATTTCTTATTAATTCCGTAATTAGTATAATTTTTATGAATGTTATGCTAATTAGATATTTAAATATATAAATTTACAAATTAATTGTATATTTCAAATAACATTTTATTTTATATTGTACTAAAAAATCATGGGAATTTCCATCTTCGAAAAATTTCACGGGCCCGGGGATGGGGTAATTGCCCATTCTCGTCAAGGAATGGGGCAAGGTCGGGGATGATGGTACAAAATTCGGGGAGGGGACATGGACCATACTCCCCGCTCCACCCTGTTGCCATGAGATAATACTAGTTGACATTGTTGGAAAATTAACTATTTTTGGCATGTAAAATGACCATGTCTGGTAAGTTTTTTACTGGGTTCAAATTCTAATTTATGTTGGGTCAAAGTGGAATCGAATTCTCCTAAGTGATTCAATGTATTATAAAATCAAAACAAATAATAGGTGAATGGGAAAATAATTCACAGAGTATACACATTTGAGCTAGGGAAATAAAATTGGAAAGGTTTTGAAGAAACTTTTGTCCCACATTTAAAAAAGGGATGCATGTGAGTTTGCACTAGTATAAATATAATTTTTTCATGGGATAGTTTGAATTGTACAATATAGATCTAGCCACTAGAGACTCTAGCTAATCCTCCCACTGAATGGGTTGCTGGGATATTTACTTTTGTGTGAAAAGTATTTAAGTTATAGCTAGAATTAATGTTTTACACGTATCCCCACCAATAATTCACAAAGTTGAAAATATATTTGAATTTGAAAATGTTTCTAAAGTAGAAAACCCTATCCTTGAGTGTTTCCCTACATTACTGATGTACATGCACTAAGCAAAATTAGCAGCCGATCCAGCCATAACTAATGGCTTGCGCGTGAGATATCTCTTTACTACTTTAGTTAATGATCGCATTCGACCTTGTCCTGAAGAGTTTAGATACTCAACAAATTTACTATTTGCTACCCCGCCATGTCCGACTGGCGTTTGAGATCTGTCTTTTCCACTTTGAAATTTGAATTGCTGACGGGGATAATTCATGTAAGTAATAGGTAAGTGTAAAACATTACTTCTAGCTATCAGC
>CM008344.1:13385701-13397180 GCA_002525835.2 Ipomoea batatas
AGAAAAAAAAAAAGAAGTTACGAAGCAGCTACTAGTTTATTTTTTAAACGCTACCCGAGGTAGCTTTTCAAAATAAACTCTTATTTTGAGTTACTAGCTTATTTTCGCAGCATTACCAAACAGAGAGCTTATAGCTTATTAGTATCTTAAAATAAGTTATAAGCTCCTAATTAAATAAGCGCTGCCAAACAGAGTCGAAGTGATTGAGTTTGATTATATTTAATTTCATTGTTCCTATTAGGGTTTGTATTTGAATTTGTAAGCCTCCTATACGTACACTACTTTGATATGAATTATTAATTTATAATGCAAGGATGTATGTTCACTAACTGTCGCTATTTATGCATTTTCCAGCAGGGTGTCATGCTTTCAATTACAATGGCAACATCTTCATCAGGTAGTATTTAATCATTAAACAACAGCTCATTGAGCTTCTGGTTCAATGTCGTCATTTAACCTTAATTAAATTCCTAATTCCATAAATCCCTAAATATTATTGTATTAATTTAATTTTCTTATTAGATTTGTCAAATATGTGTCAATGAGCTTATGGTCTAGTGCTACAAAGTGACTTTTCTAAATGATAAGTCATGGGTTAGCCATTGTTATTTAGTAGTACTAAAAAAATTATAAATCATCAGCTTCTCTCTTTAGCCATTGTTATTTAGTAGTTTTCTTATTCGAGTTTTTGACATTTGAAAAATTAAATTTTTGAATTTTTTATTTAAAATTAAGATTATTGAACCCGGTCAGTCTAGGGATGGCAATGTGCCCATCCTCGTCTCTAACGGGGACAAGGGAGGATAAAAGTTTTGGGGTTCGGGGACGAAGATACCCCTCTGTGCGTCCATTTGCCATCTGTGGGGATCGAACCCACGACCACGTGGTTAAAAGCCACGCGCTCTACCACTGAGCTAAGATGGCTTATTAATTTATAACTTTTTAGTTTTTAAGGGTCTAATGGACTTGAATAGTACACTACACCAAAAAGATTATTTAGAGGCGGTTAATTTATTATTTAGAGGCATATGGCAATTGGCAATAGATGTTCCATAAGAATGTGACAATCATGACTTTTCAATCCATGTATCTTACGATTCTTCAAATCAACACAGTACATCTTAAAATATTACTTGAGTAACCATCTGGTAGCAATACACTTTTTAGTGTTGCAAGAAATACATCTTTTTCTGTATTTGTCATTGTAAAACAACTTGGAGAGTATTTTACATTTTCGTTAGGCCAAAGGTCATCTCTTATACCCATTGACACTAAATCCATTCGAGCATTTAGATTATCTTTTGATCTTGCTGGGTCATTTAGCAAAGTAAACAACACATTGTCAAAAACATTCTTTTCAATATGCATGACATCAAGGTTGTGTCGCAACAAATTGAATTCCCAATAAGGGAGTTGGAAAAATATACTTTTCTTCTTCCATTGTTGCGTGTCACTATCTTCAACTCTTCTCACTCGTGATCTTTTACCCTTCTCAATCATTTCTATGTTTTTCCCAAATGTAATATTGATATCTGCAAGTTGATTTAAAACATCTGAACTTGACAACATCTTTGGCGGACTTCTCAAATCTTTGGTTCCATCAAATTTAGAGTTGTGATTTCTATACCGATGAAAAGGCCCTAAGAACCGACGATGACCCATGAAACACCACTTCTTACTATGTGGAAGGCGATTTGGCAAAAAATCAAAGTTGCATGAGGGGCATGCTAGCCCTGTACACTACAAAAAAACGCGGAAATAACGACGGATTTAGCGACGGATTCATTCCGTTGCTAATTTAGCGACGGATTCATTCCGTTGCTAATTTAGCGACGGAATAACGACGATTTAGTGACAGATTTAGTTTTTTTCAAGAAGTTGATAGTTAGCGACGGATTAGTGACGGATTTGTGATGGAAATTTGCGACGGAAGACTTTTGTCGTTAAATATGTAGCTAATATTAGCGGTAAATTTCCGCGCAAAAAATTGAGACAGATTTGCGACGGATTTTTCGCGGGGTGATTAAATAATTTTAATTGCTTGAGAATAGCGACAGATGTTAGTGTCCGTCGCTAGGTAGCGACGGATTATATATCCGTCACTAAATATAAAATTGCAATCTATATTTTTTATTTAATATAGCGACGGATTTCGGTTTCGTCGCTATATATAGCGACGGATCCTCTATTCCGTCGCTAAAACATTATGATGCGATTTTATTTTACTTTTTAATATGAAGCGGGATTTTTTTTTTATAAAACTTAGCTAGGGAATTTTGAATCCGTCGCTACTAAACGTGAATATAGATTTAGAATGCAACTTTTCTTTTTTAAACATTCTAATCTGCTAACCCTAAACATTGTTCCAGCCGCCAACACCTCCGCCAGCACTACCGATTGCCGATCGCTGCCCATCGCCCATCCTGACCACCGACTACCGACCGCTGCCCATCGCCCATCCCGACCACCGACTACCGACCACTGGCAGCACTACCGCCGCCGCTGCTTGCCTCGCCGACCGTCGTTGCATGCTCCACCGAACCCACCGCCGTTGCCGTTTCCTTCTCCGCCGCTGCTTGCTCCGCCTACCGCCGCCGCTTCCCCCACCGTGCACTGGTATGTATAATTTATTTTGTTTTTTTCTAGGAATCTAGGTACTAGCTGCAGAGTTTTTATTTATCTTACTAGAGTTAGTTTATTTGTTACAGTGTAATGTTAATATAATTTGCTCTGAAATGTTTTCATCTATCCTTTCTTTAGGCATTTCTTTAGGCATGACAATGGTCATATCCTTACTTTAGGTTGGTTGAGCAAGATAGTGTCTCATGGTTCTGCTAGATCCTTTCCTTTATTGTGAAATGGGTTATGTATTTTGTTCTGACTCAGGTTTTCATCTCATCTTTTATTCTTGCTTCTAGAATGCTTGGATATGAAGGATTGGAAGTTATAAATCCTGAAGGAGGTAAAGAAGATGCAGAAGAGGAAGCACAAAGAGGAAGATGGAAACAGGAGGTGAGTCATCTTTCAATCATATGAAATTTTTTATTCAATGAAAAAGGAATCTATAATCTCTTACAGTATTTTACTTTATGTATTTAATTTATTTGTATGGAAATAGCTTTTTTCTTTTTATTTTGCTTGTGTCTTGGTTCATCTATCAGTATATACAGGTAGTTAATACTGCTGCCATGTATGTAAATTGCAGATTTAAGTCATAGGACTCTACTCAAGTATCCAAAACTCTATGCTTCCAGCCATAGACAGGAGAGTTACAATATGCACCTTTTTCTGGATTACAATGATGGATACTCTATGGAAAAGTCTGGTAACTTATAATCATTGTGGCATTGCTTCCTCACCTTATTGTGAAGGCTATACAACAAAGTTTCTGGCCTTCTGATATACACTTGTCATTTTATGTTTTCTGTTCTGGCCTTCCCACACCAACACGAGCAGAGGTATCAGATATTGCCATTGCAGTTAGAGAGGGTGCTGATGCTGTCATGCTTTCTGGAGAAACAACTCATGGAAAGTGAGTAGATTTTCTAGGTGTAACTGTTAATACCTTATTAAGTATAGTGCAGGATTTATTTTTCTTGCATTGCAATTAATGCCTGTTTGAAATTAGGATCTATATATGTAAAACATAGTCCACCTGTTAAATGGGGGAGATGATGATTGGTGATGTTAGGGACATTGCAGTAGGGAAACTGGTTACTTATGAAGGTTTCTCATCTAGGGGATTTATTAGTACTAAACAATTTTTGTTTATGCAATAGGTTTCCCCTAAAAGCTGTTAAAGTTATGCACACTGTCTCTCTGAGGACTGAAGCAACACTTGTTGGCGGTGAAACACCACATAATCTAGGCCAAGCTTTCAAGGTTTAACTGTTAATCCTTATTTTATTAGAACTGTTTCTGTTACTATATGTGCAGTCTTTCCCTTCTTACAAAATTACTTACTGCCTTCATTGTTTTTTTACAGAACCATATGAGTGAAATGTTTGCTTTCCACGCAACCATGATGTCTAACACTCTTGGAACTTCAATAGTTGTTTTCACAAGAACTGGTTTCATGGGCATACTACTGAGCCATTACCGACCTTCTGGCACTATTTTTGCCTTCACAAATGAGTGAGTCTCTCATCCATTATAGAACATTTGTTAATGTTATCTAAGATGGAAGTTGGATGCCTAGGGATTACAGAAAATGAATTTGTTATTGACACTTAAAACCTGTTCTGGAATGATACTATATCTAATCAAGTACATTGGCAAGTTGTGATAAGTAGTACTGTGCTATGCCCAGTTTGTTATCTAGATGCTCGTGATTAAAACGTAATTATTCGAATTTATAAAACTTGTTGTGTGGTGATTCTGAAGAAGTTTTGCAAGTTCCATTAATTGTTGAGTTGGAATTCAACTTCAGGAAGAAGATACAACAGAGATTAGCTTTGTACCAAGGCATATGCCCCATATACATGGAGTTCTCTAGTGATGCTGAGGAGACATTTACAAATGCATTGTCGGTGCTGCAGGTGAGATCATCGCTATATCTTGATTTCTAGTTATCTATTTCTTCTTTGACCTTTTATAAGCAGTAATCTATGCTATACAAAATCTGAACATTCTTGTTTCTTGTGAGACTTTCCCGATTTTCACGGTCTCCTTTGCATCATTGTCAAATACAGAAGCAAGGAATGGTGAAGGAAGGAGAACAGGTAGCACTTTATTTATGAAATGGTTTTTGCCATACTTTCTAATGCTTTATTTTACTTGGTTTATTAAATACCATCAAGCATGATTTTCTTTATGATGTTAATGATGTTGTACTATTATTCATTAGTGGTTGAAATTTATGATGTTAATGATGTAAACACTTCAATATTTAGTTGAGTAAAACTCAATTGAAACCTTGAAAGGTCTTTTCTTTTCCTATTCTGAACCTTTTCCAAGTCCCTGACTATGTTCTAGAAAAGTTTAATTATTTGTCAATTGTCATTAATTAGTTTTTGTGCGTGACCATTTTACTCTTCTAAAGTCTGCATTAATACTGTCATATCATTTAAGTCCAAAAAATAATTTGCGCATCCTATGGTTAGATGTTCTCCGTATGGAATGCCTTAATGACAACTAGTTAACTTTTTCAGTCTTCAAGGCTATTTTAAATATTGGACTGTATTGAAAAGGGGCTTTAGATTTTTTTAATGGCCATTATTATGAAATTGCTTTTCAGAATGCATAACTTATGGAAGGTCAATGAAATTGAAGGCAAATAAAAAGAGTTTGATGCTTGATGTTGAGTATGATGTTTGATACTTGATGATTGAATTGCAGGTGGGTGGGTGGAGGAGATCATGTTCATGGTTTCAAGACTTTGATTTTGCTAGACTTCCTCAACCCAAAAAGCTACTTTCACACTTTTGTTATGTAATTGCAATTTTGATTTTATAGTATTGTGTTTTGATGATATACATTATTGTATTAAAGTGTGATTTAAAGTATTGTGTTAAGTATAAAGTTTGATAATAGTTTAATTTTATGATATAACGTTTGATGTTAATTTGATAGTAGTAGGTAGTGTTAGATATAGTGTGTTAAATCTTTAACAGGTAAATTTAAAAAAAAATAAGGGTTTTAATTATAAAAATAATTTTTTTTTAAAAAAAAATATAATTAGCGACGGAAATATCCGTTGCTATTCCCTTTCAAATTCGTCTTCAAATTAGAAAATTTGCGACGGATTGTTTCTTGATCTAACGACGGATTTTCCGTTGCTAGATTTAGCGACGGATTTTGTCGTCGTTATTTCCTTGCAAATTTCACCATAAACTCGTCGTTGGAATAAATTTAGCGACGAATTTATTTTACTTAGCGACGGATATTTCCGTCGCAAAAATCTAGCGACGGAAAAAATTGTGTCGCTAAATTCTAGCGAGAAGGGTTTTTGTGACGGACAGATTCCGTCGCTAATCCGTCGCTAAATCCTTTTAGCGACGGATTTTGCCCTTTTAGCGACGGATTTTGTCCGTCGCTAAAAACGCGTTTTTTTGTAGTGGTATGTGTATTCCACCCAGATAAGTTACCTAACCCAGGAAAATCACTAATTGTCCACATTAGAGCTGCATGTAGTTTAAAAAACTGACCCTGTGAAGCATCAAATGTTTCTATTCCAAAACTCCACAACTCATTTAACTCTTTAATCAGTGGTTGCATGTAAACATCTATATCATTCCCTGGCATCTTTTTTCCAGGAATAATCATAGACAAAATAAATGAGGTTTGTTTCATACACATCCACGGAGGCAAATTATAAGGAATTAAAATCACAGGCCATGTGCTATGTGTAGAACTTTGATGTCCAAATGGATTGAAACCATCTGCAGCTAACCCTAGTCTAACATTGAGTGGATCGGCAGCAAATTCTGCATGGACTTCATTAAATTGCTTCCATGATTCAGAGTCTCTAGGATGTCGCATCAACCCATCTTTGTTACTATCCATAGCATGTCATCTCATATACTCAGCAGTTTTAGAAGACATAAACAACCGTTGCAGCCTAGGCATAAGAGGGAAGTAACGCAACTGTAAAACACAAAAAATGCGAAATTGTATATATTCACAATATCGGGTTACAGTGTGTAATTTAAGTTGCAGGTACAAAATCTCTGTATAGTCCTCTGATTCTTCACTGACGTGTTCTATTGAAGTGCCTCCGAGTTCAAGTGGCGTAGCCTCCGGGATTCAAATAGCGTAGCCTCCGGGATTCAAATAGCGTAGCCTCCGGGATTCAATTGACGTAGCTTTCCGGGATTCAAATGGCGTAGCTTTCCGGGATTCAAATGGCGTGGCCTTCCGGGATTCAAGGGCGTGATATTCAACTAGAATCGTCAAAATACTTCAAGCCTCTAACTGCTTCAAAATGCCTTCAATGCTTTCAAAAGCTCTCAAGTCTTCAATCTTCAAGGTGTGTTCTTCAAATGTGAAATGAGGGCTCTATTTATAGTGGAGTGTGTAACCACTATCCCTCAACAAACTCTCTAATTATTTAATTATTTAAATTAACTAATTATCTAAAGAAATGAACTTTGCCAACATGAAGTCTAGATTCAAGATCCTATCATCTAATTCAAATTCAAATTAAATTATAATTACTAAATTCAAATATAATAAAACTATATTATATTTAAATTATAATTACAACTAAATTCAAATTTGAATTGGGCTTGGGCCGGTTAATTAATTAATTCAATAACCCAACATCAAATTTAATTGGGCTAATTAAATTAATTTAATTATCATGACCCAATTAATTAAATTGGTCCAATAATCAATCTCAAAACGAGCCCAATAATAATTTAATCGGTCCACTTGTCAGTTCAAATTTTCTGTGTCTACAAATTGCCCCCTCGAGACTTGCCGGGACATGCTGCTTGATGTGCTTGGAACGTGGAAGTCTCGACACTTAACAAACATTCTCTTAAGTTTATTCCATGAAGCCCAAATGCATGCCTGAATATTTCAAAAGCCCAAAATCATTTTAATTGCAACAGATTAAATTGGCATAGTGAACTTTATTTCTGTGAGCCCATTCTCGCTTGAATATTCCATAAGCCCAAGCCATTTTGATAACATATGCTGGACCTTCAATGAGCCCAAAGTCACTTAAATAACATAAGATCAGGTTGGGCTACATAACCCAGTCAGAGTAGGATTAGGCCATACAAATTCAAAGCCTAATGAAAACCTCCAACAGAATAACCAAATCAAGACTCAAGTTCATCTCTTTCGAGATTCCAGCAACATGGACGACACAGGCTAAATCCAACTCGCAATAGGATTGTAGAGTTTCAATTCAACTCTAACTATAACATCCCTTGCAATACACTATAAATAGAGGTTTCATCGCACTAAACCCACATCAATACCGAACAACAGAAGCCAGGAGAAGCAGTCCAAAGTCTGACTTATCGTTCAGGTACATTCTTTGCTTTTATTTTCATCTCCCCTGTGTGTATATTTCATCTGTAGGAACAAGAAGAAGAGAACCCAAGGAACCACCTTACAACATGAAAGGATACTTGCCCGTCTCGTGGGACAATCACCGGAGCGTGGTATCGCTGATACTGCCGGAGCGTGAGTTTCTACTTGGGGTGCACAGATTTCCGTTGTTGCTGGAGTTCTTCGCAGAAGTCGATGATCGCGAATCGCTGGTGTTGGAGTCTAGAGGCCGCCGATGAACGAGAAGCTCACCACTCCATGGAACAACCACCAGAGTGCAGTATCTATGATACTGCCAAAGCGTGGGTTTCCATCGGAGTGGACAAATTAGGGAAGAGCAATGGGAAATTTGCCAAGCAAGAAGACACCAGAGCTATTACGATGCTGCCTTCGGAGTTCCTCACAGAAGTCTCCAGATATCAACGGAGCTATTGCATCGCTACTTTCGCTAGAATTTTCTTCGCAGAAGCCGACGGTCACAAATCACCGCTACTGTAGCTCTCTATCGCAACCTATTGTCGTTGCCAACACTCTGTTTCTTAGAGGTTCTGCTCCTCCTGTTGACGTTGCTGGAGATAGATTGAAGTTTACTTCTGCAACCTTGTTTCTTGACTGTCGATGCCGCTAGGTTCGCTGGAAGTCCTTCGCGGAAGCACCGAAGATCAGGAGCTGTTACGTCACTGCTTTCGCCAGTGTTGGGAGTCCAGCGGCGCCGGAGCTGCTGCAGAATGGAAATTATGGTGTGCTTAATATACGGTGGAGAACATTCCTTGAGAGCTGGGAAGAGTGTTAATTTAATATTGGGCTGGTTTGACTGTGACAACACAGCCTGTAGCTCACACTTTCCGATTTCTTTTTTTTCCATGCTTTCAAACTTTCCTTCTTTTTTTTTCCTTACGTAATTGCCATCCAACCTTTCTTTTAAATTTCATTTTCCCTTTTTCTTTCTTTTTTTCATTCTGCTTCGTTTCTTTTTCTTTTGTTTCTTTTTGCTTTTTTCTTTTTTATCCTTTTCTGTTTTGTGTTTCACGTAATTCCCCTTTCAAATTGCTTTGTTGCTTTCTTAATTTTCATAATTCTAAATAACAACAATGTTAATCATTATTATTATATCATACTTTAGATAATAATAATAATAATAACAATTTTGCTAATAATGATGATGATAATAATAACTTTAATCATTATCATCATTACTCCCTTTTTTTTGCAATGATTTTTCTTTATCTCAACACGGTTCAAAATAGTTCAATTTCAATACCAATGGTTCGATGGGCAAAGGAACTTGGCGATATCAAGCACCAAGAGCAACCATAAATTCACGCCCAATAACCAATACTTGATGCCGCACAATCTCTATCAAAGTAAATTAGTCTTGTAATTTAATATAATAAAATTTTCTTTTCATTTCCACCAAACACGAGGACACACCATGTCAACTGCAAATCAATCGTACCCTTGAAGGATTCAAATTTGAACATTATGGGACAAATTCGTAACCTCACTCTGCCTCAATGTTTGACCCATCAAAACTCAAATTCAAACTTTGATGTCTTCAATAAAAGTTTTAACTTGGTAAAGACACTCAAATTACTTAAATCAAACTGCGTAAGTGCGTAGATCAAGATGCGATTGAAACGCTAAGCGCTGGTCAATTGTTGCGGGAGTACATGCCTTGATGATTTCCGTGAACTTCAAATATTGTAATAATTTTTTACACTTTATCCACCTCGTTTCCATGCCACTAATTAATGCATCATTGACTTGAATATGCAATGTGAACGGAACTTTTTTTTTTGTTANCTGTTTCTCCTGCCACTCTTCAACAATTCTAGTTCCCCTTGATGAACGAGGGAATGATCTAGGCCTAGCCTTCTCAGCTACTTTCGTGAGAAGCCGCATTGGTCCAACATTCACATTCATTGTTTCCTTCTTCTCTTGCTTTTGAAAGGGTTTGCCCCCTTTGTTAACATCACTACTATAGAAATCACATACAACGTCGGCTAATTAACGTCGGCTAAGTATTTAGCCGACGTTGTATGTTATAAAATCCTATAACGTCGGTTATTTACTAATAGCCGACGTTAAAGGGTGTACTTTATAAGACGGTGCGATACGACGTCGGCTAAGTTATTAGCCGACGTCGTATCATACATATTAGCCATCGACAGACGATACGACGTCGGCTAACCTACCTAGCCGACGTCGTATCATTCAATTCGGGCTATGATACGACGTCGGCTAGGAGGTTAGCCGACGTCGTATCCAATTACGGCGGATACGACGTCGGCTAACTTCCTAGCCGACGTCGTATCATAACCCGAATTGAATTCGGGCGTCGATACGACGTCGGCTAGGTAGTTAGCCGACGTCGTATCATTAAGGCTCGGCGCTATACGACGTTGGCTATCACTCCTAGCCGACGTCGTATTGAGTCAAGTAGACTATTGTTTGTGTATTAAAAATGATTTATGGAGAAATTGCCGTCAATTATATACCACGTCACATAATACACGGCGGTTGTTAAATAATCGTCGTCTAATATATACCACATCACTTAATAGACGGCGATTTTTAAATAACCGCCGTCTAATAATACTTAATAGATGGCGGTTTTGAAATAACCGCTGTCTAATATATACCACGTCATTTAATAGACGGCGATTTTAAATAACTGCCATCTAATATATACCGTGTTACTTTTTTTAAATAAATGTCCTCTAATATATACATAATAGACGTTGATTTTTTATACAACCGCAATATACACTTGTTTTATTTTATTTTATTTTATTCTTTTAAATTGAACCGGTATATACTTTGGATGAAGGTACTTAGGGTTAAACACCGGATGTGTATGGGTTTTTTTTTTTTAAATATTGGGCAGAACTTCGGACGAGTTTAGGGATGGCAATGTGCCCCGTCCCCGTCGGGGACGGGGACGGGGATACCCCTCCCCGCCCCGCCCCGTCCCTGAATTAATTATGGTAAATTGGTAATTGACAACCAGAACTCCAGAAGTTAACCCTAGTGACCTAGTCTCTCACTCTCTCGCACTATCGCTACTCACTCTGCCGTCTCTGCGTCTCGACTCTCTTCTCCGCTCGTCGGCGTCTGCCCTTGTCTCCTCTCCGCTCGAAGGCGCCTACACCGGACCACCGTAGCACTACTCGCCGCCTCCATCGCAGCCCAGCCGCCTCCATCGCAAATTCGCAGTCCACCGCTCGCCTCCTCCATCGTAGCCCATCCGCCTCCACCGACCACCGCAGTCCAGCCGGCAGCCGCTCCAATGAAGCGTTCCGGACGACCTCCAAATCCTCCAATTCCTCCATCACAGTCAGGTATTTCATATTGTTTATACTGTTTATTAATTATTATACTGTATTCTTTATAATCTGTTATTTTACCTTTGTATTCATAGTTATTTCATAGTTCATACTGTTTATTATACAGGTATTTCATATTGTTTAATGTTTAT
>CM008344.1:13397989-13409242 GCA_002525835.2 Ipomoea batatas
ACAATTCCTATTCGTAATACAATTGTAAATTAAAATATAGTAACACAATTCCTAATAAAATATATTTTTTCCTACGTTCCTATTCGTAATACAATTCTAGATTAAAATTACTAATCGTAATAATACATTACATATATTTTCCTGCAATGCAATTTATACTGTTGATAAAAACAATATCCTCAACTTTAATTTCCCGCCCAAAACACTCCTATACTGTTAAGGTTTGCGTAATATTGTAAAATATGGTAATTCAAATCCTATTCGTAATACAATCGTATATTAAAATATAGTAACATAATTCCTAATAAAATATATTTTTACCTACGTTCTTATTCGTAATACAATTCTAGATTAAAATTACTAATATATCTATACTATTAATAAAAACAATATCCTCAACTTTAATTTCCCGCCCAAAACACTCCTATATTGTTAAGGTTTGCGTAATAATGTAAAATATGGTAATACAATTCCTATTCGTAATACAATTGTAAATTAAAATATAGTAACACAATTCCTAGTAAATATATTTTTATCTACGTTCCTATTCGTAATACAATTCTAGATTAAAATTACTAATCGTAATAATACATTACATATATTTTCCTGCAATGCAATCTATACTATTGATAAAAACAATATCCTCAACTTTAATTTCACGTCCAAAACACTCCTATACTGTTAAGGTTTGCGTAATATTGTAAAATATGGTAATACAATTCCTATTTTAATTTACAATTGTAAATTAAAATATAGTAACACAATTCCTAATAAAATATATTTTTACCTACGTTCTTATTCGTAATACAATTCTAGATTAAAATTACTAATTGTAATAATACAGTACATATATTTCCCTGCAATGCAATCTACACTATTAATAAAAACAATATCATCAACTTTAATTTCCGCCCAAAACACTCCATACTGTTAAGGTTTGCGTAATATTGTAAAATATGGTAATACAATTCCTATTCTTAATACAATTGTAAATTAAAATATAGTAATACAATTCCTAATAAAATATATTCTTACCTACGTTCATATTCGTAATACAATTCTAGATTAAAATTACTAATCATAATAATACAATTCTATACTATTAAAGTTTGCGTAATATTGTAAAATATGGTAATACAATTCTTAACAAAAATTTGGCATAAACTGCAAGGCCAACTAATTTTCTGAACGACATTCGTGCCTGCAGGTGTCGGCACACACGAGTTAAGCCGTTCAACTTCATTTGATTTGATTTGATTACATCTACACATTAGCTATTAATTAAACAATTGTTTGCTGGAATTCAAACAATGATAACATCAAAAAACATAATCGATCCAAAACATATATTCAATTGCACTATATAATATTTGATGTTATAATTTATATAATTATATATCGATCCAAATATTCTTAATATATTATAACTAATCCATTCCGTGCATCGCACAGGTGAAAATACTAGTATAATGTAATATTATGACTTTCAATAATTAATTACTTTAAGTTACTACCAAAAATATACTATTTCGAAATATCAAAATTAATTCTCGATTACTAAATTTTCCTAATTAGATACTATCAAGTTGATACCTAATTTGGTCCTCCCTACCATCTCTAATTAATTTTTAAAGGTTAACTAATAACTTCAATAACTCTCACCTTTCACCTTATGATGCAATTGCAAACTTTGAAGTGAATATTCGAAATATTATATTTCCTTTCCTTACCATTCTCTCATCTATCATCTCTTCCTGACTCATCCAAGAATGCCAACATACTCTACTACCTTATATGAAGGGACAGTAGAGACAATAAGACCTAACAAAAGAAATTCCACTACACTATGTTCTTGATAAAAAATAAAAAATAAATAAATAAATAAATAAATAAAAACAAACCAAGAGCCCGGGAAAGATTAGAGATTTAAAAACTTCAAAAGATAAGTGTATTCCTATTAAAAGATATCCATCAAAAGATATGATTAAAAGATAGAAGTGATTATGATGTTATAAGCTAGAGCATTGAAGGATGGATCAAAGATATATTATTATATGAGTTGTTTATTTGTCTCAAAAGAAGATAAAACTTAATTTCCTTCAATAAGAAGAGCAACAATAAGAGACAAAATGAGTAAATAAGAACCAAGAGGATCGAATATTCAAAATAAGAAAAGAAAAGAATATCTCGTTCAATGGAAGAAAATGTGCTTTGAAGAAAAATCAACATACATGTGGTGTATATCTACAACACCTTGAAAAATAGAATTAAAGGCATGTCACTAATTTTTGAACAAAGTTGAATTTCTATTGGTGAAGAGACAAACCATCCAATGACATTAAATATTAGCATAGAGAAAATACACATAAGTTCACATTTTCTGAAACTTGAGTCATTTCTTCATTAATTTATGTTGGAGTTAATTACCGATTTGGTCCCTCGATTATTGGGATTTCACCACTTTGGTCCTCGACAATTTTTCTTGCCCAATTAAGTCCTTGACTTTAAAAAAATTAACCAATTTAGTCCTCCGTTTATTTTGATGTTAAACAACCGTTAAATCAGGACCAAATTGGTGAAATCTAAATAGTCATGGGACCATTTTGGTAATTAATTTTGACTGAAATGGTCCCTTGACTATAGTGAAATTACCAATTTGGTCCTGATTTAACGGATATCAAATGGTAAAATAAACGGGAGGACCAAATTGGTTAATTTTTTCAAAGTCGATGACTTAATTGGGCAAAAAAAATTGTCGAGAACCAAAGTGGTGAAATCCCAATAGTCGAGGGACCAAATCGGTAATTAACTCATTTATGTTGAACAAATCCAATTTTCTAGATAAAGTACATTAAACCAAACCTCTTAAAATCTTTTGAAAATGGAAGACATAGGGAATTAAGAGTTCAACACTACCCCTAGGAGGGATGTTGAATTCTTAATTACTTACTCAACTTTACTCTTCCTTTATCTACTTCTCCAAATAGAGAATGATTTTTGAACACCAAAGAATTTATTCTTTTCCAACTTGGTTGACTCACTTGAGATGGATTTGAATCTGCTTGAATCTTGTTTTCTTGATTATGGCTTGAAAGCCTTTGGGATCGTTTACTTCAAAAAAATGTTCCTTGTTTTCTTTTTAGAAAACTTGTTTACTAACACTAATTTTTTCAAATTCACTTTTTTTAGACTAACGTTATAAAACTAACACAAGTTTAATTCTGAGTGATTTTAAAACCTTATATTTAAAATATTTTTGGATATGTTGGGTTTAAATTGAATAAATATAATTTTTACTTTTAAATCTAATATATGTAAGATTTTTACATTTGATATCCAAATCAAATTCATATACGTATATAACATAACTAAAAACATGTATATCCAAACCAATAACTTATTAAGTTCACCTAAAATTTAGTTTAGATAATATTAATATTTTTTAACTAATATTTAAAATATTTTTAGATATATTCATTTGAATGACTTGTATACATATAATTTTTACTTTAATGTCTAATATATGTGAAATTTCAATATCCAATATCCGGACCAAACTTGTATTACGATATAACATAATTAAAAATATCTGAACCAATAATCTATTGAGTTCAATCAAAATCTACAACTTGGTATACATTTGAAGTTTTAATTTTGATAATGTGAATAATGTCTAACTTTAACTGTAAGCAAACAAATTATATTTATATAATAAGTAAATGCAAGTAGAAAAGATAGAATATGGTGATAAGGAAAAGAATATGATAATGAATGTAATCATAGTAATAAATAAATATGTAAGTAGATAATAGTGAGAATGGGGTTATAGTAATATATAGTCAAATATATGATATATTATTCTGTTTTTCATTTAGAAAACAGTTTTTAAAAGTTTTTCAATTTTCTAGAAAACTGAAAAATGTTTTCAATTTTCAAAATAGAAAACCGTACTAGTAAATATGCTTTTATTTTCTATTCTTCAATTCCCCAGTTTTACAAAGAACTAGAGAAAATTTTTTGTTAGTAAACAGGCACATTGCTTTTGAATCTCTCACTAGTCTACTTGAATTTGCACTTAAAGCTTTTTGATCTCTTGTCAATGACTTAGGAAAATGATCATCACCTCTTTCAAATTGAAATGAGAAATTTATAAACTCCTTTGAATTTGTCTATTAAGGAAACAAAATTCAAATGGATAATCTTTGTCCAATGTGTAATGACCCGTGAATTTGCGTGTTAGGTTGTCTATGCTAGATTTTTCCAGCCATTGTCTGACTTTGAGCTCCTGAAAACATGGCTTTTTGGCTTAGCTAAAAGTGAAAAATCTTCCTCGATTAATATTCCCAGATAAACTTGAAACCTTGGCAACATTCTCTTGAGAACAATGTGATTTGGAATAACTTCATTCACTTTTATGACAATGTGATTGTGCAAATTGTAGTTTGACTTATCTAGGTGGTGACTAGGTAACTTCTTAGATCTTGAACCTTGGGAAATCTACGCTTATTGATTACAATCCATATTCCAAACAACCTTTACTAATCGGGTGTTTGACTAAACATCAACCCTTTTACCATGTGGCTTGTATCAACCATCCAATTGATATAACTTTACATGAGCCATACACTATTGTTGGAATAAATTGTAATAGTTTTGATGAGCCACATTGTAATGTTAGAAATCCCCTATTTCATTTTTTAGAGTATAGCATATTTTCTCCGGAAGTCACAATTGATACTTAAGTTGGTACGAATTCTTGTAAAATAGAATTCATTGTGTTACGATACTTGTAAATCGTTTGCTTTCACTTTAACACAAATGACTAAGTGGAGCACTGGATCCTAAACTAAGCTAATTATTTTTTTAGCTTGAGTTTATAAGATGGAGTAAAGTATAACTTGGGAGAAGCAGATTGAAAGTCAAAAGTCAAATGAAGACCAAGAGGAGATAATGATCGGTGTGTCTAAAGCTATACCATATGCTATCAAAGCCAAAGTATGACCATATATATTATTCTAATGATATTAACCAATAAATTAATATGAAGCATTGGTTAGAGACTTGAGTATTATATCTATTAGTCTAGAGTTTGAATCAACATATTTTGTAAGATCAACTTGCCAAAATCAAAGTAATTTTTCAAATTATCTGACAAAAATTAAGACTTCCTTTAGCAATAGCAGAAGTAATTTTTCAAATTATGACAAAAATTACTAGAGACATTAAATGTTCCAAATCAAGTTGGCAAAGGCTATCAGATCAAGTGGATGGAAATTTGAAAATGCACAACGGGAAAATAACTTTTTCAAGCTATAAATGCCCAAGAAGACTTGAATACTTGAAGACAAACAACGGTTGCACATAACTAGAACGAACCATAACGACGACGGTTGAGCAAAATAATCAAGAGCTAGATTGAGCTCTATACGAGAGAATTTCAAGTATTAGAATTTTTTTTTATTTCTTGTAAAAACATCTCTACTGAGTGTAGAAAGAGGGAGAGTAACAAGGATATTGTGAAAACCTTAGTGAGTGTAACTTTGTGCGAGACACTCGGGGAAACTGAGTGTAGCTTTGTGCGAGACGCTCGGAGTTGAGTATAGCTTTATGCGAGATACTCGGAGTTGAGTGTAGCTTTGTGTGAGACACTAGGGAAGTGCTTAGGTAGCACTGGTGCAGGGCCGATTTTTATATTTTTGTGGCCCCGTTCTTGTAAAAAAATGAGGCCTTACCAAAAGTATACGCACAATATTTAAAACCAATATCGTAAAATATATGATTTTTATTTATATATTATTTCTCAATATAATGAAGAAAAATTCAAAAATATTTGTTTATTATAAATAAATTTCTAACATAATGCAAACTAGAGATCTTTTATTTAAAAAGAGTTGTCATTCTAGCATTCTTTGATGCAAATTCATCGATAAACTCTTCATAATCTACTCTATCCAAAAGATCATTTTCGATAGATATTAGCGCTAATCCATTTTGTGACATTGTAGAACGTAAGTAGGACTTCAATAATTTCAACTTGGAAAAACTTCTTTCTATAGATCTAACAGTAACAGGAATATAATAGTAAATAAAATTCTGTATGCAATAACCGCATTAGGATATCAATCAAACAATTTCAAATCTTTCCAAATTTCAATGGGTCCTATTTTTTAATGTCCATATAACTCTCTTCTTAGTTTTAACTCCACATACAATTCATCTCCATTAATATCTGAATGTCCATTATGCTTAAGAGCATTTTCAAGATGATTATAGGAAAACTTCAAACTCATATCATCTAAAGAACTTAACTTGCCAGAATTAAACAAGAAACCAAATATTTTCTCATACTCTTGAAATTGCTCAAACATAATTTTAAGAGAAACAATAGCTTGATCAACAATGAAAAAAAAAATAGTTAACTCTAAATGAATCTTCTGTAGGTAATGAAACTTCTAATGATGCATTTGAATTTTCATCGAATTGTTTTTTTCTACGAATATCACGTCTCTTAGGAAAAACATTGCCTATATCCATTTTAATGGCAATTTCCTTAGCGAAATCCAATGCATCATTAAAACAACTTTCTCTATATTTCTCAAAAAAGGAAATCAACTCCTCAATTTTTTCGATAGCAACATCAATAAGCATGTCTTTGGATTACGAGTACTTGCTAACAAAATTAACACGATACAATATATCGAACCATATTACTATAGCCACCAAAAATTCAAAATCACCAATCTCATTTGTTACTAAAGATTTAGCTTCACTTCTTATTGAGGAATCACCATCGACATCTGCAACTTCGAGTAAAGCTTCTCGTATTTTTACCATTTGAAATCTTATGGCTTGAGCACTCTCAACACTACTCTCCCAACGAGTGAAAGACAATGACTTAAGAGTTAAACCATGTATAATATCTTTCAAAATACCCCATCTCTTGGTAGATTTCGCAAAAATTGTATATATGCATTGTATAACTCAAAAAAAATCTTTGGCTTTACTACAAGCATTTGCCATATCTCATAGAACTAAATTAAGACTATGGCAACCACATGGAGTATAAAAGCTCTAGGATTTTCATCTAAAACTCTTTTTTGCACACCTTGACGTTTACTTTTCATATTTGACCCATTATCATAACCTTGTCCACATATATCAGAAATATTAACATCAAGAAGGCACAATTCATTTTGCAAAGTACTAAAAAGACCTAGCTCAGTTGAATCATTCACATTCAAAAATCCTAAAAAAGACTCTTCAATGTTAACTTGATGTGTAGAGACATCCACATATCTTATTATTAATGACATTTGTTCGTTGTGGCTAATATCAGGAGTACAATCAAGTATTACAGAAAAGTTTTTTGCTTGCTTTATTATTTTAATATTTCAGATTTCATCAAGGAAGCAAGCAAAGATATTAGTTCCTTTTGAATGCTATAACCAAGATAACGAAAGTAACTTTCTTCATTTTTAATATGCCTAACATGTTTTTGGATAATAGGGTCAAATTCGGGCATCATCTCAACTAAGCCTAAAAAGTTGCCCTTGCCATTTTGATACAATTTTTCATTAGTACCACGAAAGGCAAAATTACGTGTGCCAAGAAACTTGACAAAAGAAAGAATCCTTAACAAAACATTTTTCCAATGATCCTTCTCCTTAATTAATCATTGAGTGATCCCTCTTAACATGTATAAATAGGGGTTTCAAGTCTTGAGAGAGGCATAAGCAATTCATTGTACTCAAAGGCAATTCATAATATAAAGAGGGCTGAGAAGTCACTCTAATTTTCTGATCAAGTGTTAGTCGATTTTTCGGTGATGTTAGCCTACCGTTCGACCATCCGTGGTTGATAAAACCAACAGTCAGAATAATCAAGTTGCAAACCAAGCCGAAAGAGAATATCAATTTGTCAACTTATCATATCATGCTACAACTTCCAAGATTTCAAAAATCAAATTATCCCATTCCAATGGATACATTTGATTATTTATAAAAGGCATGAAGACTTGAAGATCAAGCTTAAGTGAAGTTCAGTTTGCAAGACGCCATATATGAGAGCAACAAAAGAAATCTTCAAGTTTAGAGAATTGTATACTTCATAGAAATATCTAGAAAAGAGACTAATACTTCTCAAAGTCTCTAAGAGTTGGAGAGAAAAGAAAATTCATTTTCTTGTATTAAAAGTTCTCTACTAGGTGTAGATAGAGGGAAGAGTAACAAGAGAAGTTTGTGAAAAACCTGAAGAGTGCAGGCTTTGTGTAGAAGCACTTGTGTTGTAGAAGTGCTGAGTTGGTGAACTAGCACTTGGTTGTTCACTATTGTATCCGGGTGTTGATACAATGAATTCCTCTTGTAAATAGGAGTAGAGTGAAGTAAAAGGATTACACCACCTTCGAATCACTATAAAATTCTCTCTCTCTTTTACTTACTACTCTCATGTAGACTTCACTTTGCATGTATGATCTAGCACTTCATTTTTTAATATAGCACTTTACGTACATTTATTCCGGTGTGTACTTTAAGTTAGATTTTCATTAATCTACTTTACTTGGAGCTATTTTGATAAAGTCCTAAAATTTAATTTGCTTGAAAAGTCTGTTCACCCCCCACCCCTCTAGACTTTTCACCACCAAATCGGGACCAACATGGCATCATTTTGGTCGTCAGCTTAATTTTTAAACCCCTATTTTTCCAAATCCCTCTCACTTTCTTGTCCGTAATGCTTTTACAAAGTCACAAATACGTGTCCACATTCAAACGTCTTCCACACGTCTTCCACTTAATTTTTGTGGTTGGAATGTGGTAGACTATTATAATTGAGCAGTATATAAACAACTTTCCCCCTTGCTTAAAAAACACACAAGATTTCTTTTGCATTCCTTCTCCTTCTTCGTTTTCCATCTTCATCTGAGCATTTGAGACAGGTCCTACCTATGATTAACAGGTGCACGTTAATTGTAGTTTATTTGTCTAACCCATCGAAAGCGTACCGGTAATCATAGACTGTACCGTCTCTTTGTAAATCGCTTTTAAGGCAATGCTTAATAAACACGACACATAGTTTCTTTTGTCTATTTTTCTTGCATTGTAAGCCAACGTATATAAATACATAGTAAACTACGACATTGTTACAATTTCCTAACACAAACAACACAAGTTATATACGAACTCTATTATGAAAGTCGTAAGAATATAGGTATGGTGATGCTGCTGTACACCATGACAATGGGTGTTGACAACAAATATAATCATCAATTAAAATTGCTTAGTAGTCAGCATGATTGATTTGCACTCTCGGCAGACATCCATGTTTATAAACGTTGAATTGAAAGTATGAATTTTAGTCCTTCAATTAAGGTTCCAACTTTGAATATAATTTTTCTTTTCCACACACAATCACACAAGTTTTGGATGACTATTTCCATTTTAATCTTTAACCTAAAGTTAAGGCAGACTTCATGTGCAGAACAGCAGAATGTGATTTTCTCTTTTAATTTACTTGACATATCATTAATTAAATATAAAATTTCTATTATAAGAAAATGATGACTACAATAAATAAATAAAAGCAAAGATACTTTAATAATTAGTGGAAGTAAAATTATTATTTAATTTTATCTACACAAATGTCAACATAATTTTTTTATTTATAATAATCAACATTCTTATTATTTGATATTATAAAAATTTTGAAATTAAAATATCAAAAAATTTACTTTCTTGGCCTAAAAACAAAATTGCTCTTTTTAAAAAGTTTATAAATTCAGAATTCATATATTAAAAACATGTTTCAAATCCCTTTTGAAAAGTTTCAAATTGAAACATCTAAAAACATAAATAAATAAAACTATATTTATTCCCGAAAAAAAAATTATATAAGCTCATATTTGGCTCATGTTATGACCTCTTAAGTTCTTACTTCTTATCATAGAGTAGATAAAAGTTAATAAATTGTTAATTAAACAAGCAGTTTATTTGCATGGTTGAGTGAAGATTAAAAGTTAAAATTACTTAATTATGTTTGGTTTCTACTGCCAAAAAGCTTTCTTTATGGGACAATTTGCAAATTAAAACATAATTTGTAGGGCTAAATTGTCATTTTGGTGATGTGACTATTGGGGTCTTGTTAATTGCAATCTATTACTTTCAAAACTATTAATTTAGTACCTTAACTATTCAATTTTTATCAATTTTAGTCAAATTGCCGGTCAATAAATCTCACTGAAAAATTTTAATAGGTAAAATAATGAGGGTATTTTAGTATTTTACTTCTTTTTTCTTTCTTCTCCGACGAGCTACATGTTTCCAGCCAAATGACTAAGATTGCAATTAATAATTTTAAAAGTCATGGATTGCAATTAATAAGACTCCAATAGTTACAGGATCAAAATGACAATTTACTCTAATTTGTAGTGTTTGAAGACATTACATTGGTATAAAATTTGTAATTGAACCAACCACAACTAAACTGGTCAAATTGTTAATTTAGTAATCACAATATTACAAGTTTGATTCCTTTTCCGTTTGAGTCAATTAGCTATAGGCAAAAAGAAATTATATCGATAAAGTAATTTTTGCAAATATTTTGTCCAGATATCCAATTTTTAGGTCATAATGTAATTTGGCAATTTGCTACTATTTCCTCCTGACACATCATTCGTAAACCCGTCCCGATCTGACTATACAAAACATTGACTATTACAATAATCGAAAGTACAATTTTAGCCTCCCTATTTGGTGCGGAGTTATCAGGTTTCCGTCACCGTTAACTAACTGCCGTCTGATGATTATCTACGACTACCACAGCCTCTCCATGAACAACATTCGCCGGCGCCGGCGCCGGAGCAATTTCACCGGGCCACTGTTCCGCCGGTGCACATTCGGACTTATGGCGAGACCGCCAATCCATGGCCTGACAAGCCCTGGAGCAGTAATTCACTGCGCCGCAGACGGAGCACCTCCTAAACTCATGCACCCGGGTCTCGGGTCTTCCGCAACCCGGGTGAGAGCACAATCGGAGCCCCGAACCCGGAACCCCATCCTCCTTAGCAGCGAACCACTCTGTTAAGAAGTTGTTAGCCGGGTGAGGGTCCGGAGCCGGAACGTTACACCCGAAATCACTCAACAAGGGACAGCCGGCCGAGCGCTGGTGGGAAAGTGGGTCCCACGTAAACCACGAGCCGCTGAACAGAGCCGGCGAGGAGGAGGGAGTGGCGGCGAGGGCGTCGGCCAGCTCGCGAGCGTT
>CM008344.1:13428606-13441052 GCA_002525835.2 Ipomoea batatas
GAGGCAGATTATTTTTGGTTTTGTTTTGTGGATGACGAGGGAAACTCCACAACCCTTTCGGGTGTAGATAAATTTCGCCTTGTAACATTAGTACTGGTTATCCATAGCTAACTGGCTCAAACCAAGGGGGCAAGAATTCGAACTCATGACCTTGTGATTACAATTTACAAATGTGGATCTCTTGCCTTCTTGGTTGAGGTTACACCTGAAGCAGATTAATTTGATTTTGGGTGTAAAGGACTTGAGATATGGTTGATATGAATGGATTGTATTGTAGATGAGCTGCAGGATTGTATGGTCCTTTTTTATTTGGTTTCTTCTTTAGTACAGTTTTAAACTGATCTTCACATGCCATTACAAGCCACATAGTTTTATCACGTTACCAGTCCGTATTCCCCAATGACAAAACCCAAAAATAAGGAGCAAGTAGTGAAGGGTATAACATTTTATACTGAATATTTTCAACCTTGGCTACTATGTTATTCACGACTGTATATTTGGACCACTAGGCCTTACTGAATAAGAATGTCACCCTTTTCTTATTTGGAGCACTGTCCAAAAACACCACACCAGGGTGACCTTAATGGCAAATTATTGTGTGTATCATAACAAAAAGTACATTTTTAATACATTAAAAGTACTACTGAATGTACATTATACAAAATAATGTACTTTTAATATTCAAATAATGTATTTTTTCTGAATACAATGTACATTTTTAATATACTATAAGTACATTATTTGTGTACTGAATATACATTATTTGATTGTATAGTCCACACAATAATGATCGGATCTTAATAAAGTTAACTCACTCCCATGAATGTGCAATAGTTGTACCGTAGATCAAGGTCCACCATGCATGGTGAACCCAAGTTCAAAATGATAACATTTTCATCGCACGGATCATGTTTTTAGATATTAATTTATGAACATATATATAATGTCAACTTTCTAAATATATGTAAGGCATGTTATGAACATGTAACATAATAAATCTTGTAGTGTTTAATTTATGAACATTAAACGTTGAGTTTATGAATATATAATTTTTAGTTTCCTAATATTAAACTAAGCTTTGAGTTTCGGGATAAAACAACGTCATTTTAAACTAAGGTTCACCTTGCAAGGTGAACCGTGATCCACAATATAATTTGCGCATGATGTGTTAGGTAAAGGAATCTTAGAACAGGGTACATGCACAAGAGCATAAAGTTAAAAGAATAAAATCAAATGCTCCCCAGAAATACAATATTTAGGCCCTGTTTGGTAAATAATCAACCTATCAGTCAATTTTGGCTTATTTAACCACTATTAGTTGTTTGGTTAATAAGCTTTTTGTAACTCTAAAATACTAAAATTCAAAAGGCTACTCAAAGCAGCATTTTCAATTAGATTTTTGAGAAAAGAAATTATACCAAACAACCATCAGCAAACAACCAATTTATCAAACAATTTTCTACAATCAGCCAATATTATCAACAAATCATACCTTCTAACCCAAACAGCCAACCCAATCAGCCAACAGCCACTTACCAAACAGAGCCTTAAAGATATTTATGAGGGTGACGCATATCCTCGCCCCCTTCCCCTCTGCCTCTCCAAAAACCACCCAAAAATCATTGGACTAAAAGTGTCCCTTGCAACCTAGCCACAACCCACCTCATAATCTCCAAAACACTTGAATACCTTACTGCCTAGTGCCTAGTCAAAAGGTAAAGATATAGTACTTTCATGTTCCAACTCAAGATGAAATCATACTTCAATTCTACATCAATACAAACGAGCATATGACCCCATGTTCTAAGTCATTTATATTTTGTTACAAAGTCTCATAGTCAAGCCTTACAAATGAAGCAAGGATCCTTCAAATTAAGTCCAACAAATGGCTTAATTCAAGACTAGTCAATGTCTAGTATAAATATCCAACATAGGAGGTCATGGTCTCATGGAACCAAAAATTAATTATATTTTGTCAATATAGTGAAATGATTGAATTCTCGTGGGCCATTAATCACCATATACGGTTAAAAGATGAGCCCCTAATTCTATTATAAGTATGTTACAAATGTTCTAAACCCATAATACCACCATCGCCTTATCCAAGCTATAGTTAGAAGCGAAGAAGCAACTTTATTTCCTTATAGTTGCATAGCAGTCAATGTCATGGTCTGATGACAGGATGCTGGGCTCGACTCTCCAAGCTTCATCCCAACAAAATGTTTCTTGAGATTTAGACATTGATAATACTCCACCAAAAACTCTAAATTAAACAAGTCAAAAGCCACTTATTTGGGCTTTGCCAGCATAGCATATGTCAAGTCTGTCTGATCGAATTTGTAAAGGCTTTATATAATAATCAAAAGATAATATTCAAGAGCAGTAATCTAAGGTAAATGGAGTGGTGTCAATAACAAATTCAGCTGTTACTGTTATTTGAAAAACTCTTTGCATTTCGAGCAAGTATCAAAGTTTGTAACAGCTAAAAGGACTATAAGAGTTCACTGATTGACCACTGACTGCATCAATCACAGAAGGTGGGGCAAAACAGTAATGCCATTATATTGTGGTCCAACCTGAAATGATTCTCATCCATGACTTAACAACGCGAAACAGGATTGTACTTGTAGGCCTAACCTGTGCACGAATTTCACTATGGGCTTTGTTCCCGCGAATCATTAGTTAGTTGCTCCATCTCCCAGCTTTCATAAGGCGCGACATGGTCATGTGAGGGAGTGTATTGCTGTGGAACCAAAGAACAAAACGCATCTTAAAACATGGCATTGCATATACGAACATATCATACTGTGTTAGGATCAAGCGCTTACCACTACGCCAAAAGCTATAGCTCGTAGCGAAGGTGCAACTTTATTTCCTTATACCGACACATTTTCGAGAGGCAAGGTGCTGGGCTTGGCCCTTCATGCCTACGCCCAACAATCCCCTAGCCACCTGGTGCTGGACTTGGCCCTTCACTAGCCTCTGCCCAACACTATGTAATGTAAACTAGAGAATACTCCTTAGTATAATTGCAGTTTTATTCATTTTTATTGATTTATTTTTGTGTTAGTACCTCCATCTTGCTTAAGAGCTCTCGGGCAGTGGGAGCAGAGACCACAATGTGCCGAGCACATGGCTTTATGAAACCTTCCTCCACGCCATTGTCAAATAATGTCAGCAAAGAATTGTAGTACCCGTCAACATTGAGCAAGCCAACCTGCAAACCAGACGCACCCAGTCACTCCTTTTAGAAGTAATTACCATTTTCATTAGATTTCGCACAAATTTAACCTCAGGGTTTTTACCGGTTTCTTGTGAATTCCAAGTTGTGCCCATGTTATCATTTCGAGTAACTCTTCCATGGTACCATATCCACCTAAAAGTATTCATGACACAAAAATACAGGATTAAGAAGGCCTCTACGTATGTATATTCTTATCAAAATATTAGGTTCACTTCATTCCCATTCCGTCACATAGTTACCAGGAAGTGCAATAAAAGCATCAGCCTGTCGAGCCATTTCAGCCTTACGCTCGTGCATGTCAGGAACAATTTTAACATCGCCAACGCTTTGTCCAGATATCTGTCAATGCTACTTGGGTTAACTGTGACTTCAGTTGAAACATTTTATAGCAAGTTACAAAAAGAAAATTTAAAACGGATAAATATTCAAATATTAGGATATTGGACCAAAAAATTGCATCTATCACCTTCAAGAAAAATCTGAAGAAAAACACATTATGTTAAAAGTGAAATATTCAACCTAGTTGTTGACTTGTTGTTGACAGCAATTTAAAAGCAAAACAAAGTAATTGGTAATTTTGACATCTACATTTGTTATGTATTTTATACAAGACATATACATAAGCAGGCAAGAAACTAAATGAAGGTTAGACAAAAATGCAAAATAGTAATATGTTAAGACCCATAACTACCTCAATCGGCACAAGTGCTTTTGGAATCACCCTGCAGGTTAAGAGAAGTAGGATTAAATAAAGTTCTTCACTTCTGATAAATCAAAGAGAGTGTAGCTATTGATATTGAAAACCTGTAATGCCTATAATTTTAACTCTATTTTTTACCCAAAAACATGGCAGCCTCCATCATAGACTCTCTGGGCTATCAACCCCATCAAACCAACACTTCCACCTCCATAGACCAAGTCCATCTTCCTCAGTACCTGCAACCAAACTTCAGAGTCAAAAGGTGACACCTACAGGCTTCTCTTTAAATTCAAAACCAAGAAGAAAGGGGGGAACCCCAGCCAAGATAGCAAGAGGTCACGAGTTCGAATAATTGTCCCTTGGTTTGAGATGGTCAGCTATGGGTAACCTAGGTTGGTTTAGGCCATTGTGATCCTTTACCGGCTAAGGTCACAAAGTGGGGTTTACCTACACCCGAAAGGGTCGTGGGGTTTCCTCGTCATCCAAAAAAACCAAGAAGAATGGAACTTAGTCGTTTATCAAAATGGGCAGAATAACAGTTACAAAAGCCAGTCTAGATGACAAGAACAATTGGAAATAAACAAAACAGCACTTCAATGCAACAATTCATATATAGAACCCATTCTACTATTGCATCAACTCAATTCAAATCCTTAACACCAAAATTTTTGCAAAGCAAAAGGCAATAACATCAAAATCCCATGCCGGGTATTCATTCAACAATTCATGTATGTTTAAATTCGATCCAAGAAACTAACCAGTTCATTCCCCAACTCAAGAGCAGCATCACTGAAGACTTTTCTGTGTCCTGGGTTGCTTCCACAGAAAACACAAATTTTCTTGAATTTGCTGCTACTATTGGTTTCCATTCATACAAGTCGCAAACGCCTACCAATTCAAATGTCCCAATATAAGTGCTAAAACGATCAAGAACCTCAAATTTATCTTAAACCCACCTCTTAATGTGTGTAAAGAGAGAAAATTTATTGAAAAAGGAGTCAAACAAGACAGAAAAAACAACAGGGAATCTGGGTATCGCCTGAAGTGATGAAGAAAACAGTCGAAATCATCAAGAAATGAATACTCCTTCCTATATATGAATAGAATAGAATATAGGATGATTGACAAAAGAGATTAAACCTACACCTTTTGCTTTCTAAACCAAGCCTATATATGTCGGCTTTCAGATATGGAGTCCAACAATACCCGAATAAATACTCATAGAAGTTGTCGCATTCATTGCATAAAGCGTAAACTGTGACATTTTGTGGGCTATTATGTGTTTATTTTATTTTTAAATATTAGTTTCACCAAAGGGTGTGTTTGGTTCGCACATGGGAATTGGAATCGGAATGGGTATCAAATAATTGGTAATGGTAATGGATTTTGGTGAAAGTATTTAGCATGTTTGGTAGTTGGGTGGAATGGGAATGATTATTAATAGTTGAGGAAGAAATGAAAAAGGGAGATGAAACCCTTATATAATAAGGGTATGGATTTTTTCATTAATGGTGTATTCCAAACCCATAGTAGCATTCACAAAACCTATCAACCAAACACAAGCAATCACTTTCATACACATTCCTTATGCCTAAACCCACCAACCAAACACACCCTAAGTATTTTCTCCCGTTAGTTGTACGGAATGGATTTTGTTATAATATTTTAAAAATATTTAGATCTATATATAATTATATCAATTATAGAATCTAATATTATATAGTGCAAATGTGCAATTGATGAAATTAATTGGATCGGTTATATTTCTAATGTTATCCTTGAAATTCGAGCAAATAATTGTACAATTATCAGTGCAATGCACGGATAATTTTTTTTATTATATATTTAGATAATAAAATTAGAAAAAATTCAAATATTGAACATGTACATTTATTTGATATCTAATATTATATAGTGCAAATGTGCAATTGATGAAATTAATTGGATCGGTTATATTTCTAATGTTATCCTTGAAATTCGAGCAAATAATTGTACAATTATCCGTGCAATGCACGGATAATTTTTTTATTATATATTTAGATAATAAAATTAAAGAAAATTAGAAAAAATTCAAATATTGAACATGTACATTTATTTGATTATAAGATTAGTGCAACTGATTCTGTTAAAAGTAATATTTGTGCATAGCTACTTTCTCAACCTACTGAAAGAGGTCACTGAGGCTCAAACCCACTCCCATAATCTATGTAGGAGTATAAACCCAGACACCGGGTGCCACTAGACCACAAGGTCTTTGACATGTTATTACCTAATTAATACGCATTTTCTATACGGTATTATGTTATTGCGTTAATACGTTAATATAGAAACAATATTACCAATTAATAGATATTAGTTAATTTCTATTTTACATTTTCTTACCAAATAAGCTTTATTAATTATTTGACAAATAAAATATTTAATTAATTGACTACAAAAGTTTGGACGAGAAAAAGAAATAGAAAGATTTTAGGGAAAATGACACTTTTTCCCCCTATGTTATATGCTTATAGCACTTTTCCCCCCTGTGTTATTAAAGTGGCAGTTTTCCCCCCTCAGTTATTTTAAAAGTGGTAGTTTTCTCCCTTGTAATGTTAAATTGACATTTTTGTTCTTAAAATAACTATTTCATTTATTTTTATTCTCCAATCAATTGTTACTAATATGTATGGAAGATCACGGTTCGATACGAACCTAATCGAACACTGTAGCAATTGAACTTAAATAGTATAGACGGTTACGGTTACGATTCAGAACCGAAAAAATAAAATAAAATAATTGTTAAATTTAGAATATTTTTAAATAAGAAATAAAATTATAAAAATAAATACGTAGTAAATAAATACATAAGTTTTGATTTGCGGTTTAAAATCGAAATTGGAACCGAACCGTACCGATTTATCAAAATAAGTGTTTGATTATTTTCAATATATATGACTGTGGTTAAGTTCCGGTTCACGGTTCAACAATTATTTAATTTTAAATTTTTCAATTCTGAATCGTAACCAGAACCGTCCATACTATTTCGATATGATTACTACAGTGTTTGGTTAAGTTCGAACCGAATCGTGATCATCCATACATATAAATAATAATTTGTTGGAGAAGAAAAATAAATGAAATAATTATTTTAAGGGTAACAATGACAATTTAACATTTCAGGGGGGAAAAGTGACACTTTAATAACACAGGGGGGAAAAGTGCTATATGCACATAACATATGGGGAAAAAGTGTCATTTTCCCAAGATTTTACTTTTATATATAGTATAGGTTAAATATATTTTCCTCATAATTGAGTTTCATTCCTTATCATATTTTATGTATTCGTATTTTTAATAGACACCATTTAAAATGAATATATTCCATATTTATTGTTTCGTTTTATTACCAAAAAAAATAAAGTTATGTCATCTAATGTATTTATTATTACACCCTCTATCTCATTGTATTTACACTTTTTTCTTTAAAAAAAATACATTTTACTTGTATTATTTAAACCTCATTGTGCAAATTAATTATTTCTCTTTAACAAGAATATCAATTCGTATATACTTTACCGATTTACCGCATGTGATCTCTGTTATATATATATATATATATATATATATATATATATATANNNTATATATATATAAATATATATATACACACACACACACACACACACACACACACACTCAACCGAAGTGGTTCGGGTGAGATAAAAGCCACAGGTGAGAAGTGAGATAGAATCTCAGCCCTAGATAAAAAAAAAAAATTTCGCCACCTACGAACTTCAACAATGTGCTTTGGAAGAAGGGACAATGTGCACTAGAAGGCAAAAAATGCGCACGGGAGGCACAAAGATGTGAAAAATTTATTGAAAAAATTAAATTTAATATAGGATCTTCAACACAAATCATAAACGACCATTGATAATAAACAAACAAATAATATTCAACTCAAATTAGTAATTAGTGATCAAAATTAATTGATCTTTTAAAAAAAGTTCGTCATCTATAATTTTAAAAAAAAATGCTTTGGAAGGGACAACAATGTGCTCTGGAAGAAGGAACAGTGTGCACTGGAAGAAGGAACAATGTGCACTGTGTGACATAACAATGTGCACTAGAAGAAGAAACAATGTGTACTGTATGACATAACAATGTACACTGGAGGCAAAAAAAAATTAACTTACAAAAAATTATAATAATGTCACCGCATTTAAAAAAAAAAAAATCAATTTGGACCCTTGATATGGACTCAATCTACGGATATAATTTCATCATATTTCTCACCTAAGACAATTATTTCACATGATCCTTTATCTATAGTCAACAATATAATAACTTTTCTCAAGTTTTGATTTTAATATTTATTTTCAACTATTTTGCTGGATGACTTGATTGGGTTATACTGACGTTGATTGGGTCGTTAAGTAGATATATGGTTTGATTGGAACCAAAATTGTTGGCCATGCATGGTTGGTGTACGTTGTTGCGGGAGCGAGTCGTTAGTTGCAGATAGCAAAGGTATATATTCCAGATTTTATCAAGGCAAAAAATAGTGAGAGAGAACAAAGGGAAAAACAGGAAAAAAAAAAAAAAAAGATGAAAGAAATCAAAGCCCAAGGATATTCCAGGAAATTTAATCTATTAGATTTGGTCATATTTGATTCCGATTATTTAGTGTTAAAATTGAAGACTAGAGATGGTCCAGTATTTAATTTGTTGGGTACCTGACAGTCTCGAACCTTATTGGCATATATCTTTAGGTGTGGCAAATTATTCTGTGGACCATGGATCTGCATCTAAAAATACATAATTTATATAATGAATGATCACAATTTACATATTAAATGTTACTTTCACAATTTGTATTGTAAACATTCAGTATGTAAATTGTGGACATTCAATATAAAAATTATATATTTTGATCTAGATCCAACTTGGAAGGTGGATCTGGATCCATGACATACTACTGTCTAGGTGTTATCTAAACAAGTTTGGAATGAATTTGGATAGAGTAAAGCACTCTTGTCATGGATTTAGATAGTAATGGAGTGTCCATACCCATAACCAATACCCATATATAGGCTCATCATTTACATGAAAACAAATCTCACATAAAAATTAAGAACAAATCTTAGTCGTATAAAATAGTGATCAATAACTATGATTACAAGTCAACAACCTAAATTCATGCACATAACCACTTTCGTCCAAATAGGCAAGTCATGATAAAATAAGAGTTTCTATATTATTAAATGTGTTATTATTATTATTAAATATACGAAATTGTTTTGTTAATGTCTGGTACTTTAATTTAGCTAACAAGATAAACATGTGGTGCTGTGTTGTGCTCAATGCGACTGTGCGAACTCATGCACATTATCGTGTGCACCATAGAATGTCGCCAGTGTTGTGTGCACACACGTCAGACTTATACTGTATTACACTGCCCATACTCTAAATTTTACATTGTGCACACGTTCACATCGAAATGCACACATACACATCATGCACTATTACAAGCAAATGTGTAGCATATGTACTATAGTGTACACATGTCAAGTTTACGATGCACACACACATCACATGAGCACAAAGTGCGCACTAGGTCATGACGATGTGCACACATACAACTAAAACCTAGCAACGAGAAACTACAGTGAAAATGCACACTTACAGAGGCCACAGTGCACACTAGTACATTGCCCGCAAAAACTACACATAGATCAATCACAAATATAGAAAATATTATATTCAAACAATAGACAATTAAAAAAACGCAAAAATGAACTTGAGTCCATGGTTAATTAAAGAAACGTATAGTAGAAGTAAAAAATCAAAGCAAGATGGAGAAGGACTCCACTCGAAGAAGCTAGGAAAATACATCAACATAGAAATCCAAACTAACCCTAAATTCCTTCCCTACGATCATGAATAACAGTCGTATAAAATATTATACATATTTAAAACAAGTCTAAATATCTCAAATTACTGGTCTAAAAATTATCGAAATTAAAAAAAAAATCATAAAATTACAGCCACGCACATCTTCTAAATGGAGAGTCCAGATTTATCCGTAGTTTTTATACGCGGAGATGTTCTCAAAATTTAAAAATATTATATTATTTTCTTCAAAAGTATTACACTTTCCCTTATAAATAACAAACACTTTATTCTTAATTATTATTACATTTTTCAGTACGTAGAAATATTAAATTTTCATATTGAACATACCCAACCCAACCCGTCTCACACAAGTGTGACCCTTATTTTTTATCGAGTCCATCCATAGCACCCAATAAATGGAAGTCATGTCACAGAAAAATATTGGATGAGAAATTTAGTACAAGAAGAAACCATTTTTAGATCAATCATTATTATGTGGACCATACTATTAAATAATGTACATTTAGTACACTAATAATATACTTTTAGTATATTAAAAATGTACATTGTATTAAGGGAAATCATTATTTGAATATTGAAAATATATGATTTTGTATAATGTATATTCAGTACACGGATAATGTAACTTTAGTATATTAAAAATATTTTTTTTATAGGCCACCGGATAATTTTTTTTAAAACTATTCTAATTTGTAAATTGACTAATTAAAAGCATCAGGGACTTAAAACTCTAACAGGTGCAAGCTAATAAGAAAGCGTGGACACTTTTTTGGGATTGTAGGAAGCTTTTAGAGGAAGAGAGGGCTTTGGGGATTTTTCAATGTGATGGTCAATTTGAATGAATCGAATTTGTGGAAACGAATCACTTCCAAATATCCCAAAAAAAAATAAAAAATCAAGAATTTAGTACTTTCATATGCCTCTAAGATTGAGATTCGAAAGAAAATTATAATTCATTTGATTATATTTTTTTTTTCAAAAATACATAAAATTCTTAAGGGAATTCTTAATAGAGTGAGTAAAAATAGAACTTGTGACTTTCATTTATGAAAATTATGTTTCACTCACTCATTTATCCATTTTGAGGCTTCATGTAACATTTTTAAGTAACTATATTATTTTTATTATTGTGTACATGGATTTTCTCTTTGTGGAGAAGAATTTCGAGAGAACTCGAGTTCAATTTTCACAAGTGACGATTCTTCCTGGGCCAATTCCCGGGTCTCCCGGAGTGAATGCGGGTGGACTCAGACCATTAAACAGACGTGAATTTATCCAAAAAAATTGTGTATATGGGTTTCCAGCATTTGCTTGCAGAATTGCATAGGTAGGAGATGGGCATTAAGAGTTGTTTATTTAAAGTTGGTCAATTGGTCTCTTGCTTTGAGCAAAAAGAGCGAGAGAGTGTTTATGTTACGTTTGAGCAAAAATATTATTTAACAATTTAACGGCATTCTATATATAATTGGTTAGTTATTAAACAAAAGACTTATTTTTAGGATAAAAAATGAAAATATTTCACTAGAAAAATGCAATCACCAAATACCTTTAATACAATAATGATAGGATCACAAATTCAAATTCAAACAATAATAACATCACAAACACAATCGAATCAACTCAATTCTCCAATTGCACTTTATAATATTGGATATATATTACGGTTTACACGATTGTATTTTGATCTAAATATTATTAACATATTATTGCACTTTAAGAATCGTCATTATTAGGGTTTACACGTGTAATATTTTATTCTTGAGTGTTAAACATTAATTATAGTGTGATGAATGAAAATCTCTAATCTAATTATGTTCCTATTATTAATTGAAGTCTCCTAGTACTGTTGTGAAGAGATGTCGAAAATGCTATTATGCTATCTATACCTAACATTATTTTATTTTTTGGTGGCATTGCATGCAGCAAACAAATTTGACAGTTGGATAACTAACTTAACGGCCACTGTCGGGACTTGTATATAATGCTAAAAACAAACATTTCAGCGATTATTAGCCCATCATTCTTTTGCGTAAAAGAGTGCTACTTTCGGTTACAATTTTCAAACCAACAACAGAATTTACCTTCATCTCCATTGTTGTCGTCTCCACCTCGTACTCTTCTTTGTCAATTAACATCACTCTCGCTCTCACAACGAAAATCAACAACACAGCCATTAATTCTTTCTTGATTACACCAAAAAGATTCTTTGTTATAAATAATGGGAAGAAATATTCCTGCGTACCATGATTACAACAATTATAATCACAAAAAACACCCCGTCGCACTATCCCTAACGTTTCTGATCGCCTGCATCGCCGCGACAATCGCCGTAGTTTGGTCCCTGTGCGGCGCCCTGTCGCGGAAGAAGCCACCGGGAGGAGCTCCGGTCGGCGGCGACGAAACGCCGCCGTCGCAGAAGAGAAACCACCCCGAAAAATTCCCATCTTCCCCGCCGCCGGCGAAACCCGAATTCACGCCACTAACCCCGCAGCCAGAGGCGGAGGAGGAGGAGGGGAGTATCATCATCAAGAACGACGGCATCCGACGATACGGCAACTTTTCACGGCCATTGCCGCCTCCGCCGTCGCGGTCGGCGTCGTGCCA
>CM008344.1:13441305-13456493 GCA_002525835.2 Ipomoea batatas
CTATACTCCATATTCACAACTTGAGAACTCCACATTCACACATTACAGGGCTACAAGTTGCTAGAACTTCTTAACTCTATTACAGATTCACACATGCATAACTCTACATTCACGATTTCTATACTCAATATTCACAATTTGAAACCTCCACATTCACACATTTCTGGGCAACTCTACATTTACACAATCATAAGTCTACATTCACACATTTTTGGACAACTCTATATTCAGCAATATGTTTACTAATTTATTAAAAAAAAAAAAGAAAAAAAAAGAAGACAAAACGACGTACTTTTGGACCCAGGTCCACCTTGCAAGGTGGACCTGGGTCCACATCATAATTTGCGAGTCTTGACTCTGTGGACCCTGGTCCACGATATAACGATTGCATTTATCAATGATGGATTCAAATATGAATTGGGCTCAAACGGACCAAACAATAAAATTTTTGACCCAACACACAAACAAAAAAAAAAAGTAATAATAAAATTAATATGTGTTCTTCAATTTCTTTAGTTTAGAATTATTACATTTCTCAATGCCTTAGCTTGTTAAATATAAGTCATGCAATACTGAACCTGGCGAACCAAATAATAAAAATCTTAAGTCTGTTACACGTTATTATAAATTTAACTTTTTTCTTCAATTTCTTTAGTTCAGAGCTATTATATTTATCAATTTAAGTATTCATTCTTTTAAATAAGTTACGAGTTAAAAATTATTTATTCACATCTTTTTATTATATTTATTGTTAATCTTTATAACTATTACTGAAGTATAAATTTTAATTTATAATTTTATTTTAAAAGAAATAATAATAATTATCTTCATAGAAATAATTAATATTTTATATAAAAAAAATATCTTTGTAATAGATTTATGTTCATATTTAAAAAAAAAAAATGGTTCAAACAAAAAAGATGCAATTTTCTGAGTCAACTTTTAGTCAAACATTAAAAAAAAAAAATCATTTTGCATAAAATATTTTTCATATTTTCAATCGAACCCTATATATATATAGGCCTAAGTGAAGGGCTAAGGCCCTTTATATAGGCCTAGAAGCTAACATGAGCCATTTGACCTTGACCCGAACCGTTTGACCTCGACTCGACTAAAGAAACGAGAGTGTGGACGTATTGAGAGGTAGAATCGAAGAATATTCCATATCAAGTCACTTCAAAATAGAATAATGTTTATAAAAATAAAAATAAAAATAAAAATCACTTTTTAATATTCATACGATGCTGCTCAACTTCGGTTTCCACCGCCGGCCTCCGGCCGGAGCTCTAATGGAGCTTTGAGCCGGCGGTTTTCGTCACCTTCTACGTTTGTTCTCGCTCTTCTTCCGCCCCGACCACCGTCGCAGCTCCGCCGCCTCCAACCACCGCCACAGATCTTCTTCTTCAGTTTTCTCTCCCTTTGAATAAAATAATACTCCCTCCGTCCCATTTTACCTGTCTTACTTTCCTTTTTAGTTTGTTCCAAAATAGTGTCTTCTTTCTAAAATTGAACATAACTATTATTCTACATTTCCCAATTTACCCTTTTTACTTTTCAACCTTTTAGACTATTAATGAGGTAAGTACAATTGTACTTTGTACAAATAACACCCACTTTTGAAGGGCAAAATTGGAAAGCTAGTATCATTTGTTATGCTGTATTAAAAACCGTGCAAAAAGTAAATGAGACAAACAATTAGGGACGGAGGGAGTAGTAGGTAGCTATTTGGGTTTGTGTTGGTAGTCTTGAACTCCCAACCCTACATTGACTTTACCCACTTTTTATTTTCTCTATTATTGTGTTTTTCTCTCGTTACTTTCACGAGTATTTTTCCTCTTTTTCCTCTTGTTACTTTCACGAGCTTTTCATTTTCATTAGCATAAATTGTTTAGTTTGGTTTCGGTAAGTGTTGATCTTATCCTGGGCGAGCAAAAAAGAATGATGACGAAGACCCAGATCTTTGATGAAGCTTTAAGTTCCCTGAAGAAACATAGCTTCCTAGTTATGAAACAGTCTGCGATTCAAGTTTTCTATAGCATAGTTAGAAAAGTTGTTTCTATGTCTGACTGTAAAGAATGGTTTACCATTTCATTGATCATTGATGTAAACGTTTTATGTTATGAATTAATGGAATAGCTACGTTTACCAAAAAAATATATTCATACGACGCTATTATTGCATTGAATTTATTTTGTATTTGATTATTATGTTGACTCTTTATTACTCCGTAACTTGTCAGTTGTTATATCGTGGACCATGGCCGTAACTGATATTGCAGTTGTGTTGAAATGGAACTACAATTGCGCGAAACGGATGCATTCATCCGTCTGAAATTGCAATTGTGTTTAATTGATACTGCAGTTGTGTTGAAATGGAATTGCAGTTGCGCGGAACATATACCGTTTCATTTGTCTGTTTTCATTAATCAAAACGACGTCGTTTTGATTGCGCGGTCCACAGTGTAATGTGCGATAACTTGTAATAGAAGTAGTATTTACGGTTGGGATCCAGCCATTATTGAAACTTGGAAGCAAAGCAAATACTAGCGTTGCTTGACCTAAATTCACGCAATTATTCTAATTTTAAAGAAAAAAAAATCGTAGTATTTAGGAAATATATGTTGTCATTATTCCCGTTTTTGGGGAAAGATTCCATGTTAATCCAACTCATACACATATTAGGAAACAATATACACAGTCCAAATCCTAATCAAAATAGGAACAGGTATTCCAATGGCCTATATAAATCCATGCTACCGTACAAGCTCGGCACCATACTTCCAATATTTACTGATAATCTCAAGAATCAACATCCATGGAACCAGATTCCGATAATGATCATAGTGCGGGGGATTCCACTGACAACAATGGCCCGAGGTCGGATTCCAATGATTATAACGCAGAGTGTGATTCCAATGATCATGCCGCGGAGTGGAATTCTTGTAACCAAGAGGCAGATTGGGATTCCAATGACCAAGGCGCAGAGTGGGATTCCGATGAGGAGTGGAAATCTTGTGGCCAAGGGGCGGATGGGAATGAGTGGGATTCCGATGAGGAGTGGAATTCTTGTGACCAAGGGCCAGAGTGGGACTCTAATAACCAGGGCGCAGAGTGGAATTCCAATGACCATGGGGGAGAATGGGAATCCAATTACTATGTCACAGAGTGGGATTCCAACGACCAGAGCCCGCATCACTCAAGCCGACCGGGATTCGATGAAACATACTACTGCTCCTCGTACTCCGCCGTGGGAAACCCGTCCTTGGAGACGGGCGGCAGGGTCACCCTCCCGGCATCTGCGCTGCCCCTTCTGATAGACACGGACGTCTCGTATCCCATGCAGTTCCGAATCGCAAGCTACGATGATCTGGGCGGGAAGTCCTCGCACTGCGGCGTCCTGGAGTTCTCGGCGGAAGAAGGGTTCGTGTACATGCCGCAATGCGTGATGAACAACCTCGGCTTACACGAACTCGACCTCGTCACCGTCGCCAACGTTGACCTGCCCAAGGGGGACTACTTGAAGCTGCGGCCCCACACTACGGAGTTTCTTAACAAAGTCAACAACCCTAAGGAAGTGCTGGAGGCCACGTTTAGGGAACACTCGTGTTTGACTGCCGGAGACACCGTCCTCGTCTGCTACGACGGGGAGAGGTTTAAGGTTGACGTGGTGGAAACTCGACCGTCTGATGCTGTGAGCGTGATCGACACCGACTGCAACGTTGATTTTGACACACCCTTGGACTACAAGGAACCCGAAAAGTCACAAAAAATTGATGATAAAGACAAAGAAGAAGGAAGTGTGTGTTTCAAGCCCTTCACTGGCATTGGGAGAACACTGGATGGCAAAGTCTTGGAAACAGAGAAAGCAGAAAGTAGCAGTCAGGGATCATTATCAAAGAATGGCGATAAGGATAGAAAAGAAGAAGCTAAGAAAGAAGATGACAAGTTTCAAGCATTTACAGGCAAGAAATGCACTCTGGGCAGTTATTGAAATCACACAAGATTAGACGCTAGACATATAATATTCATCAGTCCCATTTTACTGTATTGTTTACTATTCATTGTTAAAACTTTCAATCTCATTCTTCAAACTAATTTTTGTCTTTATGTGATTATAAAGTTATGAGTTACACTAATTGGTTGGAATCAATCTTTTTGACCCAAATATATTATAATATAATTGAGTGATCCTAATTCAATCGTATCAGAGCTGTTTGGGACTTTGATGGAGTCCAGAACTTTTTTGATCCAATTTAAGTAAACAAATAAGAGAGAGCATATACCTTCCCATGAGTTAGACTAACTGTTTATATTTAGGCCCTGTTTGGTAAATAATCAACCTATCAACCAATTTTGGCTTATTTGATCACTATTAGTTGTTTGGTTAATAAACTTTTTGTAACTCTAAAAACTAAAATTCAAAAGGCTACTCAAAGCAGCCTTTTCAATTAGCTTTTTGAGAAAAAAAATTATACCAAACAGCTATCAGCTAACAGCTAATCTATCAAACAACTTTTTACAATCAACTAATGTATTAACAAATCATACATTCTAACCCAAACAACCAACCCTATCAGCCAACAACCATTTACCAAACAGGGCCTTAATCTTTTAATGTGGTTAGCACATAGCCCAATTTTAAATTATAACAAATGCAATACTACTTTTAATATAGTTTCTAAACAAATAAATATATAAATTTTATAAACACGTAAATACGTAATACTATGAAAAATTGAATTGAAAATAACCTCGTCAAATCTCATTAACCGAACCAACCAAGACACAAAATGGGACAGGAGTATAATCTATTTCATCAACCAATTTATTTACAAGTAAAGCACATAGAATAGAATTTACTACAAAATTAAGACTGATATAGTAAATAATATGAGTGCTAGTTGGCAAATTTACAATGCCATTGCTAGGGTGCCTCCCAGGAGAATTTACAAAGCATTTACTTCATACTATGAATATCATGAAGATCTAAATTAAAACTCAAAGCTGACAACATTTGCTTTGGTCTGAGTCAATCTGATATTAGTTAGAGAATGAATGAGATGTTCACCTGATATGATATTACTTTGGACTTTAAAATTTGATAATAACACTTTCCTAGCTTCCTAACCTGCAAAAATTAGGGAGAGAAGAAAATTAATCAAAACAAAGCTTAATATAAAGGACACACAAGACAAAATGAATGTTTGGTCTTCTTGCCAACACCACATACTGCTACAAGAGACCAAAGTTGAAATATTGGCAATACATGAAGAACTAAAGTTGGAGTTTACAATGCATACCAAAAAGAATGTGAACACTGTGATGTAGAGACCAGAAACTTTCAAGGAATTGGCTCTAGATATCCCATATGATCTACAAGATCCTGTAAGTCATCACCCCATTCGGGTGTCTCTGCTGCAACCAAATCCTCAACTTCCACATCGACTTCTGCTTGATTGCCTATCAACGCTTCCTCTGCTTGATTGCCGAGTCCTTCACTGAGCAGCTCCTCCCAGATACTATCGGGCACAAGATCATCGGTATTAGTACCGCTTGTTGATGCAAAGGAAGATTGATTCACAATGCTGCTTGATTCATTGTCCAGTGCAGCGGATATCAAGCTACCCACGTCTGTCTCTATCTCGAGGTCTGCTTCGGGCTCTTGGCTACTTTGCAAAGCAACTGAATCAATATCCTGCAAGTTCTCTACGCTTGGCGTCATTGTCAGTCTCCGCTTTTGACCGATTTCAACACGCCTCTGATCTTTCTTCAGGGCATACTTATCGAGATATTGCTGGAAAAACGAAGGATTGGAGAAAATTTTGGCTAAGAAACTCATGATCTGCTGATGCTTCCTCTCGGTGTTCCTCACTCTTTCCTCCATCGCCATGATTTGAGCCCTGGAACTCTGCTGCTGCTGTCTAAGTTTAACTATTTCCGTCATCAACAAGTTCCGGTCCCTCTTTAGTCTCTCTAACTCTTCTTCCATACCGAAATACCCTATTTCAATACACGGACCGGCTCCTTGTTGATGCATACTCTGTGCAGCATTCCTCCTCCTCTTGATGGTTTTCAGAAGATGTTTCTGCCCTCCGAGGAAACCCTCATTCGCGAATTCCCATCTATCAGGATCCACTTTCCGAAAACCCTGCACGTAGCGAATAGTTTTTAAGAATCCTCATAGAAGAGATACAATAAAATAGGATAGCGTTCAAAGTGTTATACAAATAAGGATTCAAAACAGAAGAAGTAACCTAGCTTTGCTTCTTTCTCGCACTGATAAAATTGCCAGTATCATCGTACAAAACACGCAGGAAGTCATCAGAATCACCAAGGATCTATCGTCTGCTAGCTCTTGACTACAATTGTGAACAAATTTGAAGAAATTGTGAACAAACCAAGAACCACTATGCATTTACATCTCATCTCATCTAATTGTTGCATTATAAGGATTTTAAGAAATCATTATTAAAATGCAGCAGTTCCACTCCCCACAGAAAAACTGTAAATTTAAAAACATTGCAACCAACGACCCCCACTTTGATTTTTAAAAAATAAAATCATAGTTTTGAAATCATAAATTGGAAGAACCCAGAATGCTTAAAATCTAAACACTTGATGGAAATTGGAACAACTTGGGTATTAAAAGAAAATCTAGTCCCACTTGTAAAATTTGTATATATAAAACCCCTAACCTGCTATAACTAGTAAGTTTTGATAAAATTAACATTAATTTCATCAGATTAGCAAAAGAACCACCTATCATTTCTACTTTGCAGGAATCTAACTAGACAACATAGTTCTGGAAGATGATAATGCCAACCACAATTAAGATCAGGAACAAGATACTTAACCGAAAACAAGACGAAATTGCTGAAATTAAACTAATCACGCAAATAAGCAGCAACCCAAACTAAAACCGAATAAGATTGAATTATGAAAAGGGGGAATTGAAATAAAATGGTACTCACATAAGTATTAAGCTGGCGGATGAAGCTGGAGAAATTACTGTGCTTGAAATACCTAGGAAGGAGGGTTGTGGAGAACTGGTGAGAGTCCCAAACGATGAAGCTGTTCCTCGCCGAACTCCAAGAAATCACCTCGTCAGTGGAAGGGTCTTCCACCATATCAAACGTTTTCGACAAGAACGGAGGCGGACCCACTTCGTGCAGCCCCTCCATCGGCGCCGGCGTCTCTTCTTCAAGCTTGACTGTAACCTTCTCATCCATTTTTTACTGAAAATAGCAACTAGAATTAAGTGTGGGTTAGTGTATAAGAGAAGGAAAAGATTTGAATTTCGGGCTGTTTAAGGAAAGGGTTTTTTGCTATTTATGGAGATTTTGAGTGTTGAATGGATATTTAGGGTGGTGGAGAAGAAAGTTCTCGAGAAAAGGGGATGGGATATTTTCAGAGAGAAGTTTCTAAACGTTTGGGTACTGTGAATTACAGACGCGTAGGAGATTTTGTGGGACAGAAAAGTCTAGAAAGTTCTCGAGAATTCCAATAGAAATCTATCATTACATCAGTAACTACTCTCCCAGATTAAAAAAAAGAAAAAGAAAAAAAAAAAGATATTCGCATATTATAGTTATTACTCCGTATTTAAGAGTGTACATAAAATGAATAATATTTTTGTAATCACACATCATAGATAAATTGTACTAACAAAATTGTGTGTGAATATTCAATCAAAATAGTGTTTACAAGAATCAAACTACTTGATATACATTGCGAGTAGCAGGCAACGTTAGTTTGTGGTCCCTTCTTAAAGGGTGTATTCAATCACGACTTTTATGAACTTTTAAATATTTTTATCAACTTTAAAAGTTTGGTGGTATTCAATTTAGATTTTTATAAACTCTTTAAAAGTTTACATGTATTCGATTCAAACTTTTCAAAACTCTTTAAAAGTATACAGGTATTCGATTCAGACTTTTATAGAGTTTTTAAAACTCTAATGGTATTCAAAAAGTTACTGACTTTCACAAACTCTGTCAGAATAGGATTTCTATTGACTTTCTCTTCATTAATATAAATAGATGAAATCCAACCCTCCAACCCCAAACTTTTCAACATTCTCTACATACTTTTTTTCTTCTATCTAAACTAGGCAAATTTTTCATCAATTTTACGGTACGTATCTTTCATAAATACTTTCTTTCTTTTTTTCTTTTTTTTTTTAATGTTCAAGCAAATTTTTGTTGCCATCGCAACAAAAGAATTGCTGCGATCGCATTAAGAATCTGTTGTGAATAGCAGTAGATTTATGTTGTTCGCAGCAAAATTATTTGTTGCTTTTTAATTTATAATTTTTAAATTTTATTTAATTAATATGTTTAAAATAATTGTATGTTTATTAATTATTAATTTATATATATATATATATTGTATAAAGTTGAATTTTTTAATAGATTCTTTATTTATTTTATATTTTTTTATGATAATCTTATTTATTTTATATAATTTAACATTAGTTGTTTCATTAGTTCAAGAAATATTTTTATTGGTTATATTTATAAAAATTGATTATATTTTCTTTATGAATAATATACTCTATTTTTGTGACATCAATATTTTTTTTTTATATTTTTACAATGCACTAATTTATAGATAATATATTAATAGAAGTTATTATGGAATGTTTGTGAGGGTGTATTCAATTTAGAGTTTTAATGACTTTTGTAAACTTTTTAATATGAAAAAGTTTTTAAAACTCTATAAATGTTTGTTCTATGGATATTTATAAACTCTTACAAAGTTTATAAAAGTTTAAAAGATTCTAGGAAAGTTTACAAAAACTTTACAAAAGTCAATTAAAATCCATCACTTTAAAAGTCTTTGAAAGTTTTTAAAAGTTTTGATTGAATACACCCCCCTTAGTGTTTAGCTGTGATCCCTTCTTCTCACCAAAAAAAAAAAAGAAAAGAATTAAACTAATTGATATACTATAATTAATTTTATTTTTGGTCCTAGATTTTTAGGGACAATTCACTTTTAGTCATTTTTTATTATAATATTCACTTTTGGTTCTAGTATTATTGTATTTTGACCAATTTTGGTCCTTTATCAACAATTCAGTTTAAATATCGTTAAATACAAAGACATTCCGGTCTTTAATTATGAATGTTAAAAAAAATTAAACATAAAAAATATAGCGATTCAACATACTTTGTATAAAGAAAAAAAGATTGAAATGTCTTTGTATTTAACGATATTTCAACGATTTTGTTGCTGGAGGACTAAAATTGGTCATGTCACAATAATATTAGGATCAAATGAGAATGTTCTAATAAAAAAGACCAAAAGTGGATTGTCACCTATAAATCTATGACCAAAAATGGAATTAACTCGATATACTATTATTTACTTTGTCTAAATACTTAAATTTATAAATATGCATACAATATATTAACTAATTGATATATTTAATAATAAAAATTTATTAAGACCATGTTAGGTAAATGGCGGATTTATCAACTTTAACATTTTCATCATGATCAAAATGCCAAAGTCACAGTTTGATAAACCAGCGGTTTCGAGCAGCGATTCGCTCTAAACGACTAGAATCTCAAACGTTGCCTTAGGAAGCATTTAAAAAAAAAAGAATTTTCTTTCCCTAATACGGGCTCATCTATTTATTAAAAAAATGTTACTCCGTACTATTGATGAGCCTTTAAGGCTCCATTAATGAGCCTTAAAGGCTCATGAGTGCCTTGCGCCCTTGCCCATCCGAATTTGGGCAAGGCTAAAATTATTAGAACCTTGAGGCTCCTTCAAGGCTTCAATCTTCACTTCCAGTGAGTCTTGGACAATGATTTTGAATGCTTAGCCTGAAAAACTTAATATATATATAAAGAAAAAAATGAATGTCATATATTATATGTATCATAGCCACACCCTTCCTATGAAATAAATACTCAAGTTATATAATGTTATTTACAACAACTTGTTAGATAAAAAATAATAACAATCAACTGAGTAGTGATTGAGGGGCCGTTGAACGTAACTGAAGTTATGATTGCAAGAGTGACAACACATATCATAATAACGGTTCTAACTTCTAAATAAATGAGAGTGTAACAAACTATTGTTGTTTGCATGAAATAGCAAACTCTTTTTTATATCTACCTGTTGTGCTCCCATTTAAAAAAAACAATTCTTTAACTAAAAAATCATAGAGTATCTTTCTCAACCTATTTGATTCATTCGAATAGGGCCTCATTGAGAAGTAAATATCAATTAAGTCGTGAGCAATTTTTCAAGGACTCTATTTAACTCTACATGTTATAAGTTGCACACAATTTTCTATATTTTTAACCTCTAATTACATATAAGTTGCACACGTTATTTATAATGTTTCAGAAAATATTTGAATTTTATGTTATTTGTATAATGTCAGAAAACTATCTTTTTCTATTTGGCTAAAAGTTAAGAAATTGCATTTTTATATGTTTGGTTCATTTTTCTGAAAATGAATATATTATTTATAATAATAATGGTGATCGTGGAGATGGTGGTGGTTGTAGTGGTGTTGGTGTTGGTGGTGTTGATGGTGGTGGTGTGGTAACTAGTGGTGGTGGTGATAGTGGTGTTGGTGGCAGTGACGGCGGTTGTGTGGTGGTGGTGGTGGTCGTGTGGTAGTGGTAGTGGTCGTGGTGGTGGTGATGTTGTGGTTGCATTGTAGTGTGGCGGTGTTGATGATTGTGGTGGTGGTTATAATAATAATAATAATATGGAAACTAACTTAATAAAGAAGGGATGAACGAGAGATGCAAAATAAAGAATTCAGAAAAACGACTGCCTTCCCCGGCGACCATTTGTGGTCGCCTCTCCAGAAAAAGGAGACTAGTTCTGGTCGCGTGAAAGAGACCAGTTCTGGTCGTCCAGAGAAAGCAACCAGGTTTTGGTTGCCTTCTACGGAGAGGCAACCAAAACTGGTCGCCTCTCTGGGAAGGCGACAAGAAAATGGTCTCATTCTCCGAGAAGGCGACTAGATCTGGTAGCCTCCTCCGTAGAGGTGACTAGGTTTGGTCGCCTCTTTCCGGAAATGCGAGAAGTTTTGGTAGCGTTCTTCGGATGACTATAATTGGTCAACGGAGAAGGCATATGTTTTTCTATGGCGACCGGCGCCAGTCGCCGTTAGTCAATTTTTGGTTAGAAATGGTGCTAGAACCTAATGATCACCACCCATGTGGAAGTGTTAACCGGGACACCAGATGCCACTAGACCACAAGGTCTTNCAATCTGTTACTTCTCCACTTTGCCTTCGCCTGGTTTGGCTTACCCCATGGTCTCCTTTTCGAATCTAATGCGATGCAATTGGGCTTTTAGTTTTTTTAATGGTGTTTAATGTTAAAATTTCTTTTTTTTTATGGTATATATAGTTATATACTTATATATAACTAAAAATAGATTAATATACACAAGATGTTACGTTGACTAGTTGATAGATATATTCTTATGCTAATAAATTTTAGGGGGTTCAATTCCCTTATTGCTTCAAAAAAGCTTTATGAATTTTTTAATATGTAATATATATATATATATATATATATATATATATATATATATATATATTAATAATGAGATATGTAATTTATAATTTGTTTTCCATTTGAATTAATTTATCAAATAATTTGTTATAAATATTTTTATAAAGTTTTGATGTGTTTTATTTATCGCCTATATCCAACAATATTTATGATTATATTTCTTTAAGTATTTCTTCCTTTTTTTTAAACTATCTATTTTATTTTAATTTTTCGCCCCCACTGAAACAAATTTCTGGATACGTCCCTGCTTACAATATAGTAGATTTTGGCTTGACACCGCTTAAAAAGGCCCGTGATTTTCACCATTTGATTTCCACATTAAAAATATTATGGCCTTGTTTGGTAAAATGGTTAGCCTATCGACCAATTTTGACTTATTTGACCACTATTAGCTATTTGATCGATTTGGTTAAAAAATCAATATAAGTGTTTGGTTAATCAACTTTTTTTAACTCCAAATGTTAAAATTCAAAAAGTTGCTCAAAACAACTTTTTCAATTAACTTTTTGAGAAAAGAAATTATACAAAACAGCTATAAGCTAACAGCTAATTTACCAAACACTTTTCTACAATCCGCTAATATTATGAACTAGTTATGCTCTCTAATCCAAACAGCTAACAACCATTTACCAAACGGGGCTTATGTCTTTATTTAATCTTTTGACCTATTTGTATTTATCATTCATTCAATCAATCATGTTGGCTAGCCGAATAACTACCCGTGGTAATCAGAAAATCAGCATCCATCAATCCCGTTATGGCTTATGAGTTAATTGGATAATATAATTATACATAATTGTTATAATTGACAAATTTTAACAAATTTAATGTAATTATTTCAAGATACCATTTTCTTTTTTTGAATTTGTCAAATTTTGAGTTTGTTGTCTAAGATGGGTGATGGGGTATGATAAAAGCTAATTCGGTTCTCCGTACTTTGTATGTATAATAAATAATATATGTATAAAGTAGAATTCATTATCGGAGAATTTATCCGAAGCGTAGCCATTTTATTCATTGTTCTAGAATACTTTAGAGAGAAGAGAGAGCATTGTCTTTTGAGTAATCTCTAGAGAGGAGAAGAGAGGGGCAAAAGCCCCTTTCATGTAGGGCTAAAATCCCTCTTATAGGGTTAGCACATGTATTCGTATACACTCTACGTACCAAATATTTAGGGTCGTATATTCGGGGTATAGTCCCTATCAAGTAGCCTCTCAGTCCGTACCCTAACACCAAGCCAATAACGATGAAGGGTTCGGGCTGGAGAAGGCGCTAATAACGATGAAGGGTTCGGGCTGGAGAAGGCTAGGGCTGGAGAACACTTTATGGTCCGTGACTTGCACCAATGAGGAAGAGTTCAAGCTGGAAAAAATATACTCCGAATATACGACCCTAAGTATTTGGTATGTGGACTGTATACGAGTACGGGTCTTAACCCTATAGCCCTACATGAAAGGGGCTTTTGCCCCTTTCTTCTCCTCTCTAAAGATCACCCAAAAGGCAATGCTCTCTCTTCTCTCTAAACTATTCTAGAACAATGAATAAAAAGGCTACTCTTGGCTAAATTCTCTCAAGAATTCTACTCTATACATATACCATTATACATATAGAGTACGGATAACCGAATTAGCTTTATCAAGGTAAATAGAATATAGTTATGTAGTTGAATGGTAGGAGTTTAATTAACCTACAAACACATTATTTCTCATATAAACAGCTTTGGATGAATCCATTTAACTGGGCCAGGTGTAGTCACCTCACCGACTTCAGAACCCACATATTAATATTTATACTTTCTTTTTTTCTTTTTTCTTTTTTCTTTTTTTTTTGGCGCCAGAAATGGGTGGTCGTTGCCTCGCTGGCGACCACCAGCAGCAGCAACTGCTGGTGACCACCACTGTCGGCAGCCGTCGGCGGTGGTCAAAGTTTGGTAGAAATTAAAACCTTAATTTAAATGGATTCTTAATGACTCACAATTTTCTTGATTTTTTTTAAGACTTATATTTATAAAATTTATTCTTATTATTATTTTATTTTTTATGGTGCGAATATTCTTCTTCTTATTATTATATAATTATAAGAACTCTATTTTTAGTTAGTGTGTAAAAACTACATATATTTAGGCCCACAAGGCACAAGCTAGCCGCAGTAAGCATTCTCATACTTGTATTTCTTGTGTTTGTCAGTTTGTGTGCGGTCCAAGTCTATGTTTTCTTTTTTCTTCAATTGTGTGTTCATCCATGCTTCTGCATAGTAATAGTAATAATAATAATAGTTTGTTACCGAAAATTATTACACTTCATAGAGAAGTATTAATTGTTCTTTAACAAATATTTAAAATTTGGCTGTAAAATATTACATTTTCACTTAAATGTATTATTTTTCACTAAAAATTACTACTTAAAAAATAATTACAAGTTTGTTAAAAAGTATTATATCTTTTATTAAAAATTATTATTTTTCCTTAAAAAGTAGTATAACATGCTTGCTAAAAAGGTATTGCATTTTCATTGAAAAATGATACTCCGTACTTTTTTCTTTTATATATTTATTTTAAAATATTACATTTTGATTAAAAAGTGTTGCTTTTTCTTATTACATTTTCGCAAAAAGTACTCCGTATTATATTTTCATTAAAAATATTAATTTTTATTAAAAAGTATTATATTTTTATTATTGAAAATTATTGCATTTAAAAAAATATTGATAAGTTATAAGGCAATTTGGAGAGATAAGTCTCACTATGAAAACACATGCAATGGACTAGCGTACAAGAATTATATTCCACCTACTTGCCCACCCGAACCACACATGTAACTAAAGCCCTTTCCACCCTGTGGCCTGTTATGATATGAAGGTTTGCATACTGGTTTCCATGACTAATAACTTTTGCATGTCATACAAATCATTTTCCCCTTAAAATTTACTCTCCACAAATTGATTCCACCAACAAAATAATACTCCGCATCATTCAAAACACAGTTAACCACTCAGAAATTCACTGCATCTTTATTGAATAACCAATGTAATTAATATAATATAAACAAAAATGGAAGAAAAAGACAGGGAAGCTAAAATATCACATAGAAAAAACTCAAGAGTTTGTATGTGTGGAATTAAAGCATTGGCGGAGAAAATGGACCAACGGAGATTAAGTATTTAAGTTACACTTGACAAACAGTGTTAAACGTGAGTACTAACAATTGACAACATGAAGGCTCACTTCTTTGTATCTGTTGCTACAACTTCCATTGATGTCCTAAGCATACACGATTCTCTCTACCTTTATACCCAACAAGCAGAAGGAGAGCAATGATTGTCCCAAGGTAAAAGGCATGCTGAAAACTAGTCTCTACTATATTGTGCTGCACATTCAATGTGAAAATTATCGAAGTGGCAGTGTAGTCCTACCATATCGTTCCAGCTAAGATCCAACCGGGGCAATGCCTTTACTTTTGGCTGCAGCGGTAGCAGCGGCAGCTGCTGCTGCTGCAGCGGCCGCAGCAGAAGCAGCTGGACTAGGCGTCGGGGGAGGGGGCGGGGCTTGATTTGATTTTGAGGTGTTCTGGACACCGGGGAATAGCTGTTGCTGTTGCTGCTGGGTTTGTTGGGAATTAACCTGTGCGAGTAGAACCTT
>CM008344.1:13459177-13470018 GCA_002525835.2 Ipomoea batatas
AAAACAAAAATCAATTACTCCAGAATTTAATTAAATTAATAAAATATTGGGTAATATCTCTGGCTCGGAAACAAAAAAAATCTAAAACTATTAAATAAAGGCCAAATAAAGTCTTACAAAATTCCAAAATTGACATGATAACATATTATCAAAAATTTATTTTCTAGAAATCTCATTTTAACCAAAATATTATTTTCAAAACATTAACATTTAACAAGATATTTATATGTCAAGTACCTTGTGGCAAATTTTATAAGGGTAATGATTGATGTAGCAGCGTGGATCATGAAGCATGTATTATTCTAATTATATTCCAATTTCATTTGACAATATTATTATATTTTTTAGTTTCATTTTCCCTCCATACTAGTTTCATAATAGCAATACTAAAGTATACTATAGTTTCATTTGATAATATACATTAGGAAAAATTGTCAAATAAACCCTACAACTTAACTTGAAAAGTCAATTAAGTGTCTAAACTTTTTAAAGTTGTAATTAAACACATTAACATTTTATTTTGGTGCAATGAAACCAAAAAATAAGTTAACAACTTGTGATAGCAAGTCACTAGGATTCTAGCACGTACCATTTCCGACCAAAAATTTACCACCCGACGACTGGCGTCGGTCACCGGTCACCATAGAAAAACGGTCGCCTTTTTCAGCGACCAATTCTAGTCATCCGGAGAAGGCGACCAGAACTTGTCGCCTTTTCGAAAAGAGGATACCAAACCTAGTCGCTTCTACGGAGGAGGCGACCAGATCCGATCGCCTTCTCGAAGAAAGACACCATAGAAAAACGATCGCCTTCTTCAGCGACCAATTCTAGTCATCCGGAGAAGGCGACCAGAACTTGTTGCCTTTTCAAAAAGAGGATACCAACCCTAGTCGCTTCTATGGAGGAGGCGACCAAATCCGATCACCTTCTCGAAGAAGGACAAGAAGAAGAAGAAGAAGAAGAAGAAGAAGAAGAAGAAGAAGAAGATAGTGTGCTTCACATGCTTGAAGAAGACGGTGATCAAGTGTTCTTTTGTTTGTACTGAATCTTAGGTTCCTTATTATATGAGATTCGATCAGGTTCATAACAAGTCATACTATACCAGAATTACTAAAATACTTATGGAGTTCAATAACCTTGAAACAAGAGGTTAGGAAGTGGAAAACAATGCTTTGACCATCATTATCTAAAGGAAGTTGGACCCTGCTTCCCCATTGTCATGTTAAAAACCTTATTTATATTGGATTTACATGTTGCTACCACATGATCATATATGTAATATGTTTAGAGCATTAAGTGCAATAAGTTGGGATTTTTTCATACTCTACCTATTCGCAAAACGCCTCCTTTGAATAAGCATCACCACCTATAAACTAAACTCAAAGCTCAGACAACAAAAGCTTACTTGAATCTATCTCAAGTTTAGCCCTAGCAACGCTAGGCTGGGCACAATTACATATGGTGGGAGCATCAAAGAACAAGCAACCTCCTAATCAACCAATAACACATGCTCTAAACTCAACACCCAAAATGTGATAATAGGACTCTCGGTAATAAGATCCAATTATCCAAATTAAACTGTAGTAATGAAGGACTTTTTTTTTAATATATATTTTACGGTCTAAAAATCATCTAGAAAACCTCACCATCTTGCCATCAATTATAAATTACCCCCGTGCCAAGTCCCAACACTATATTATAGTCATGTTCCTTAATAAAGCTCACCAACAAAAGGATCATGTTAATGATCTATTCATTGTCAATAATATGTCAATACTTTATGCCATATGATCATGTAAAAATGTGTTAAATTAATGTTGGGCAAATTGAATACTAACAAAAAGAAAATCTTTGACTCAATTTGGTCAAAGTTATTGCAACCTTAATCGAAAAGAAAAGAAAAAGTTCAAACAATTTTTTAAAGCAATTATAAATTGAATAAACTTGTGTAAGACCGTGTTACCGTGAAAAGTATAATATTTTTTAGTTAAAATACAATACTTTATATAAATATAGAAAAATATTACACATCAAATGTGAAACTTAAATTATTTTTATAACATACGGATGAAATTTGCATTTCAATCATTCAAAGGTGACTCATTATTTTTGCTCAGCACCATGGTACAGTTGAAGAAGGCCAACTTAGCAAAGCAAGAAAGTCGCCGGTGAGAGGATTTGGCCCTTGTTGTGCTAGATAATGAAGAGCTATACATTTGCTGAAGTAATTTAATTTCAATTTTAAAATATTTAAAAATTAATAAAAGTTTGTAAGACAACCTCAAAATGTCGCATAAACATGTCTTAATTGGGATGGACGCACAATGGGGTAGTGGGCCAGGGGTAATTGCCCCTTCCCTGGCCCACCTCACTTCATATATAGCTCTTTATATATATATATATATATATATATATATATAGAGAGAGAGAGAGAGAGAGAGTGAGTGAGTACATGTTTAGAGTATAATAAAACAAAACAGATAGAAGTGAATAAAAGATTAGTTAGAAAAGTTAGTAAATCATGCATTTAATTTAAGAGTTTTTTGCATTTTTAGTCCCACGACTATAGTGACACTTGTAGGATTGGTCCACGACTTTCAAACTTTGTAATTTTGGTCCATGACTATTGTTTTTGTTGCAAAAATAGTCCTTCCGGTGCCGGGAAACAAAAACCGGCGGATTTTCCGACAATTTTTCGCCGGGAAAAAAATCGACATATTTTTCGTCAACTTCTCGCTGGAAAAAATTATCCTTTCAAGTAGGATTAAAATTGCCATTTTTAAATAATTAATTTAAGTTAAAACAAATTCATTTCTAAAAACATATGTAGTCAATTTAATTATTTTTTATTTTGGTAAACTAATTAAAGTTAAAACTAATTCATTTTAAAAGCGCACGTAGCCAAGTTAATCTTAGTAAAATTATATTTACTTTTTAGCCAATTAAGTACAAATTCAAAATTATTAATACAAATTCAAGATCAACAAAAAATAATATTATTAAGATTAAATTTAAATTAAAAAGTAAAAATAATATTTGAATAATTTTGCCCAGTAGTAACATCTGCAACCACACAAAGGGAATTTTTTTAGAAATGTCAATTTTGAATAAAAAGTAAACTAAATTAATTTTTTAGAAATGTCAATTTTAATCCTACTTGAAAGGGGAATTTTTTTTCCGACGAGAAATTGATAGAAAATATGTCGATTTTTTCCCCGGCGAAAAATTGTCGGAAAATCCGCCGGTTTTTGTTTCCCGGCGCCGAAAGGACCATTTTTGCAACAAAAACAATAGTCTTGAACCAAAATTGCAAAGTTTGAAAGTCGTGGACCAATCCTACAAGTGTCACTATAGTCGTGGGACTAAAAATGCAAAAAACTCTTTAATTTAACCTAAGAAAGGTTAAGGGTTTGAATTTGTTTATACCATTTATTGTGTCCTATAATTTTGTTATGAATAGTTTTGATGTATTTTATTTTTTGCTTATATCCAACAATTATCCTTCTGATTTATTTTATTTTTTGCCCATAATTAACAATTATCTTTCTTTTATATGTTAATAATGAGATGTATGATTTATAATGTGTTTTCTATTCAAATCATTTTATCAAAATAATTATATTTCCTTGTCAAAAAAAAATAATTATATTTCATATTTTGTTATAAATATTTTTTTAATAAAGTTTTGATGTATTTTATTTTTCGCCCATATCCAATAATATTTATGGATATGCTTCCTAAGTATTTTTCAAACTATCTCTTATATGTTTTAATATTTTACCACCGGTCTGAAATTTTGTTTTTAGGTCTGCCCCTGTCCTCCTAACGTGATCACTTCATAATCAAATTGAATAGTTAGATTAATTATGGTAATTTTAAAACATAAAAAAAAACACTAAATTAATTAAAATAAAAGTAGAAAAGTACAGTTAATTTTTTTTTTTGAGAATAAAAGTACAGTTAATTAAATCGAACAACTTGCTATAACATAGAAAATATGTTTTGACCATACTTGACATTATTAAATAACATTATTATACATTTTGGTACATACCATGCAACATTAGATATGGGCTATGTTTGGCAAACCTAGCTGAAAAGGTAGCTGAAAGCTTAAAAGTAGCTGAAAGCTGAAAAGCTATACGCTCGAAGCTGAAATATGAAGAGCTGTTAAGCTAGCTGTTATAATGAAAAGTGTTTGGTAAAATTAGCTTTTTGATAAGCTGATAAATGTAAAAAGACTAAAAAGGACATCTTCGTACAATTTAAATAGTATTAAATTTAAATAGGTTTGTTTATATATTAAAATACAAAATAATAAAATCAATATATTTTAATAAAATATAAAGTAAGAACATATATTTGAAAGCATATAAAGTAAAACAAAATGTTTATAATTCATAAGATTAGTTCATACAAAAATCAATGTTCAAACACAAATGTCAAATTGAAATTACAACCATACATATTGAAGATAAAAAGTAAAAAAGGTTTAGTCAAAAAGATTTTAATTGGGAGGGGTAAATGATGTTATTTCTTTAAAATAATAAGGTTAAAGATGGAAAAAAAGTTAGGAAGCTACTAGCTTATTTTGAAACGCTACCTTAGGTAGCGTTCAAAAATAAGCTCTTATTTTAAGCTATTAGCTTATTTTAGGAACATTACCAAACAGAGCTTATAGCTTATTAGTAGCTTAAAATAAGCTATAAGCTCCTAAATAAGCTCTGCCAAACAAAGCCATGAAAGTAATATTAATTTATAGAATTTAAACAGCACCAAACTTTTAATTTGGTCTTATTCAACAGCTCTTGCTTATTGGGAGATAACCGCGAAGTATATCTTCATACCACCCTGAAATTATATCATAATAACGGAAAACGATAATAATGAGTGCATGCCAATATGAATTATATGATATGATTAATGTGAGGAATGCAGCCAAAAACAAATAAAAATAAAAAAAAATAAAAGGGATGCAAATTTGAAAACTACTACAGGAAGCTAAGAAAATTTGATAATTTATATTTTTTAAAGAATTAATTTCAGTTTTAATTTATTTCTCAAAACTTTAGATTGAGTGAACAATTTTTAATCCGCACGTTAGATCATTTATGTGAAAATTAATACTATTTATTAGATAATCAATTTTTTTTAAGTACTACTGACTCTGATACAATATAGTATCTATTCATAACTACTTTCTCAACCTATTAAAGCACAAAAAGTCAGCATCGCTTTCACCTCACTGAGACTCGAACCCACTCCCTTCCATATAAGGGTGAGGGTGCAACCGGATGCCGCTATACCACAAGTGGTTGGCAGAATGATAATCAATTAGATGTAAAAAAAAAAAATTCAAAATGGATTAAAACTGGTTTTGATGATATTAGGGATGAGACAGAATTGGAAATATAGGGATGACTTACTCTTCATATTCAATATTGATTTTACCGGCATTAGGGTCAGCAATAATGGAAAAGGCTTCTTGGGAGAGATCGATGGTGGCTTGGCAACCGGGGGATGGGCAGAGATCGACGATTTTGACGACCACTTCTTGGCCCGTGCAAGGCTGTGGGACGCCGGCGTTGGTGGGGCCGCTGCATCTCACTCTGAACCTTTTACCGCATGCGCCTCTGTTGTTGAATATGGGGTCGCTAGCGGCTGCGATCATGGTGCCTTCATCTTTGAACCCATAGCAGGATGAAGCTTTAACAATGAATATAATAAATATGTTAGAAGGTCAACTTTTTGGTTTTCAAAAAAAAAAATAATGTTAGAAGGTTAACTAGAAGATGGTTAGTTGAATATCGCGAATTAACACTAACCCGCACTTGGTTCACGGAATATTAGGTTACCTTAAGAAAGTTAGATTATCTTATGTTAGATTGTTGGGAATATATTGTTAGATAACTGGAAATGTTAGATTTCTGTGTCTGGTTTAAAACTGAAGTATGTAAATAAGACAATAATTGAGCCTAAGGGAATGTGAGATTACCTAAAAAAAAATGAGGTATATCTCACATTCCCTCTCAAAATAACTAAAAGCTTCATGTGGAGGTTATGTTACATTCCTGGAAAATTATATAACTTGAACCAAAGACATGAATCTTATATTCCCAAGCAAATATAACATTAATTATCTTATATAACTTGAACCAAACGTCCTCTTAAGGTCTTTTGACAACTCAGAAAATTACTTTCGAAAGTCATTTTTTGAATTTTTCTAATGTTTGGGTATTCAAGAAAAATAAAGTCTTGGAAAAATATTCATTCCGGTCAACGTAAAAAATGTCCAATTTGGCGAATAATGTTTTCCAAGTCGGAAGACATTTTCTTAATTCTTTATTTTTCATTTCTTCCCTCCTTTCTTTATTAAATTAGTTTCTAGATTGTCAAAGGCCATGTAGTCAAGAGCCATAGTGGTGACCCTCCCAAGTGAGAGATTACAGGTTCAATCATCAGTGGGGATTGAGGAAGTAATACTACATTATATTGTCAGCACACCATCACCACTTATTATTGTTATTAAAAGAATATGTTCATTTTAGTGCAATTTCTATTAAATTTAGCTCGCAATAATATATATGTAACATTTTTAAGGCTTTGTCTAGAAACATGAAGAATAAAATTAATACTGTAGTATTTATTTTAAAAAGTAATAATTTTGAATTAAGTTTTAGAGAAAGAGAAACTTACGAACATAAGGAGGTGTATAAAAAGTGGCAGTTCCACTAAGAGCAGACGCCATAGCAACAAAGCTCGTGGCAATCAAACCTGCAAGGACAACATGTTCAATACCCATGTCTAAACTTCGTTTTCTCTTTGGAAATATTACCCAAACTATATATTAACTATTAAGCATGCATCTATGTTTAATTTGATGAATTATCCTGTGACTTTATAGTAACAGAAAGTATCATGCGTGTGCAAGTTTCTCACCGAGTATTGGAAGTTTCATGGTACAGGCATTAGAATTTCATAATACTACACAATTAATTAGGCTTTTAGGAATTAGGCTTAACTAAGAAAAATTGTTTGTAATTTATTGCATGTACGTAGAGCTAGGTACCTAGTTGTTGAAAAAAATGGTTACAATTTAATTGATCTTTACTTGTCAATGATGTCTCAATCAAATTGATTAAGAAGCCGATTTCAGGAATTTTTCCTCGTGTGTTTTTTATCAGGTGACGCAGAGATTTGAATTGAACTATGACCTTTGGCATGTGGTTGACTCTGATCTGATATCAAATTTAAACATGTGCTCCATCCCAACTAAAAATCTACACTGATCTGATAGTTGAATTACACATTTATGTTTATATATTATATGCTCAAAGATGACAATGTTGTTATTCTGTGTAGAGCTAGGATAATTTGTCTTGGTTGTTTTAAATGTTGTTAGTAATTGTAGTTAGATTCATATTGATATATTCTTTAGTTGTACTAATTGTTATTGAATTATAATTTTTTTTATTACCTTGAAATTTATTTTATATGTAATTAGAGGTTGAAATTCTAGAAAATTTGTGTGCAACTTATAACATGTAGATTGTAGAGTTAAATAGAGCAATCGTTACTGTGGATTCTGGTTCTATACGACGTCGTTTTAAAATTTAATTTTAACTACGACCGTTTGTTGTTCATTTCGTGTTACAGAGGTTTTTTTTTTTTCCTTCTGTAAAGCATGTTTATGTATCTCGTGTTATGCGTTTATGTACCTCATGTTACTCAATTATATATGTACATTAAGCGTAAGGACGAACTCTGTATATGAAATTGATTAGTAGTTGTATAACATAAAACAAATTGTATGTCTTATTTTACGAATTTATATCTTGTATTATGAAATTATGTGCCTATAGAAGATAAATTATTTACATAAATCAGATATGAGAATAAGTAAAATAGAAAACATGTATATGTATCTCAGGTTATGCATGCATTTCTATACCTCATATTACGCAATTATGTACCTTAAACATATGAATTATGTACCTAGAATAAATTAAAATTTGTGTTAAATATAAGAAACATGAAACTACGAAATCTGTTAAAGCTTAAATATAAAACGATATCGTTTTGATCAAAGGTCTACAATGCTATGTGGACATTGATCTATGATATAAATGGCCTAAATAGAGACCTTGAAAATTTGCTCACGACTTAATTGTTATTTACTTCTCAATGAGGCCCTATTCAAATGAATCATATAGATTGAAAAAAGAATACTCTATGATTATTTAGTTAAGAATTATTTTTTTTAATGGGAGCACAACAGGTAGATATAAAAAAAATTGTTATTTCATACAAACAATAATAGTTTGTCACACTCATTTATTTAGAAGTTAGAAGTGTTATCATGATAACGATCCCTCAATCACTACTCAATCTCATATCAGTTGATCATTATTATTTGTTATCCAACAAGTTATTGTAAATAACATTATATAACTTAAGTATTTATTGTGTTTTCAAAGAAAAAAAATACTTATTTCATAGGAATGGTGTGGCTATAATAAATATAATATATGACATATTTTATCTATATATATTAAACATCTAAAATCATTACCCAAAATTCACTGGAAGTGATGATTGAAGCCTTGAAGGAGCCTCAAGATTCCAATAATTTTAGCCTTGCCCATTCGAGTTTGTTATACTCTCATTTAATTTATTTAGAAGTTAGAGCTGTTATCATGATATATGTCACTCTTGTAAACGTAACATAACTTCAGTTACGTTCAACAACCCCTCAATCACGTACTACTTATATTAGTTGATCATTATTATTTTTTATCCAACAAGTTGTTGTAAATAATATTATATAACTTATGTATTTATTGTGTTTTTTTTTTTTGAAGTATTTATTTCAAAGGAATGGTGTGGCTATAATAAATATAATATATGACATTCAAAGAAAATAAGTTTTGATTAGAATTTTTCTAGATTCCTCGACCGCGGGCTTTGCGCTTCGGGCTCTGAGCAAAATCAACAAGATTGCACTCCAATTCATCGATGTAGAGAGGAACAGAGACGGCAAGGGGTGGCGGAAAACGACTTCAAATTCAACAATCAAAATATGGGCGCTGAAGCTGACGATGCAAAATCTGCAAACCTGCAAGGCGAGTTCGCGAGGGAGTTGGGATCGGTTGGTTTCGGCTTGGTGGCTATGCGTGAGAGAGTGAGAGCATCAACTCTCCACCTTCCCATGAACTGGGTTTTGCAGTTTGTTTATTGATTTTAATTTGTGGCGCTATGGTGAGTGTTTTCGTCGGATTTTCATATATACTTTGAAATTGATTTAACTTGTTGACAAAGGGAGGATAACGTTAGAGGATACACATGTTTTTCTAGTTTTCTATAATGTCACCCAGATAAAAGTGCCACCCAGGTTGCTGGCCTCATGCGCAAGCTGGAGGAGAAAGTTGGAGGATACACATGTTTAGATCACCAAGATCAGGAAGAAGAGACCTAGCTATAGAAAGGACCATTTTACCCCTTAACACCTATGTACTGACATGTTCGCGGAAGGACCAATGGTGGAACAATTTTGATAGTCAAGGGTTTATTCCGTCTAAATTAAAATACGATGATCAAATTTAGAAAATCACAATAGTCGAAGGACTATTGCTGGAATTGACTCATTTTTATTAACTTTGCCCAAAGCAACGTTTCAGATTTTAGCGGTTATGAGCGAATCGCAGCTCCAAACCACTGGTTTACCAAACGACGACTTTTACATTTTGACCATGATCAAAATGTTAAAGTTGAGGGATCTGCCATTTACGAAACATGGTCATTGATGGGATATAAGTCCGGCCGAGTGGGTGACTCGGACGGAGCAAGTATGGATGGACGAGTAAGGGTTGGCGATCGTCATGAAGAATAGGACTGAGTAAAGTAGTAGGAAAGCTTCTGTGCGGTAGAATGAGGAAGACCAAAAGAATGAGGCTTACGGCCGACTGAGGCCAAGGCCGGCAGGCCGAATGAGTTGGAAGGAAGGTTGGGAGATCGAGGCTCTCGGCTGGATGGTCGGATGAGTCGGAAGGAAGGCTAGGAGATCGAGGCTTTCGGACCGGATGAGTCAGGAAGAAGGCTGAGAGTTTGAGGCTCTCGGTTAGACGTATATAGAGGCGAGCACATCTGAGAAACCTTAACTTGCGAGACCAAGAACACTGAAAGATCAACGGATGGGCATTCATGATTGAAGATCCATAACTGAGTACATTAAATGCGCTTTATCGATATTAATTTGTATTATTAAGTAGGAAATAAATGTGTAACGGCCTAGGTGCCTAGTATAAAATGATGTTCAATCATTTGAGATAGAGGGGGAGATTTTTCGAGAGAAAGCAATACAAAGATTTGAGAGGCAACCAAGAGTGTTTTGATATTTTATTCTTGGTTTTTCCGGTTGTGTTGGCTAGCCGGCCGACCATCTATTGGTCGGAAAACCATCAGTCATAATACAATTTAAACATGACCAAAGACCTTGTGGTCTAGTGGCACCCGGTTGCACCACCACATGGGAGGGAGTGTTTTCAAGTCTCAGTGGATGCGATATTAGCTATACTACATTGTAACAGAATCAATAGTACTAAACGAAAAAAATACAATTTTCTCATTAAATATATCAATTAGTTAATATATTAAATGCATATTTATAAATTTAAGTATTTAAACAAAGTAAATAATAGTATATCAATTAGTTTGATTCTTGTAAACACTATTTCAATGGAATATTCATACACAATTTTATTAGTATAATATTACAACTTATCTATAATATGTAATTATTGAATTATTATAAAAGAATATTATTTATTTTATGTACACTCTTA
>CM008344.1:13493916-13501416 GCA_002525835.2 Ipomoea batatas
GTTTGTCTATCCTACATTAATTGACACTCCTAGTAAAAATAGTAAAACTAGTAAAAATCAGCATCCTACTTCATATGCCCTAATCTGCAAGGATTCAAAGAAAATTAAAAAAAAAAAAAAAAAATTAGCCAACACTTCATACTCCGAATAACCATCCCATACTCCGATTATCCATCCAATATTCCAATTAACCACTCATACTCTAGTTAACCATCAAATACTCTGATTAACCATCCATTACTCTTGATTATCCATCTAATACTCCGATTAACCACTCACACTCTGGTTAACCATCCATCTAATACTCTGAATCTCTGATTATCCACCAGATACTCTAATTAACTATTTAATACTCTGATTATCCATCTAGTACTCTGGTTAACCATCTATTATCAAAAACCCAAAAAAACAAGTCATGGAATCATATACAAATACATTAAAACTCCAACATAGTTTTCAAACCCCACAGCCATTGTGATGTCATCTGCATACCTCTCTACTCATGCATCGAACACAACATATTGCTTCTTGATCTCTCCACCATTGCTTTCTCGGCAATTGGATCAATTTTGTCTTCATACTTCTCATAAATGACTGGAACCGCATGTAGTAGTACAATTATTATGTTGAACAATGTCAAAAAATTGCACCAACTGCCAACAATTGAGAAGACCCATACACAAGCAATTACAACAAGAATTGAAACATCTTGAGATCTCTTCCATATGCAATTTGTCGCAGCAAGCTAAGGCCAAACCGCGGTTAATTTCAATTCGGAAGGGATCCTTTGGAATGTGAACTTCTGGGATGCGGGGAGGAGACTTCTTGTTGATAAAGGATGATGCATTTGACCACAAGAACTAGATTGCAAGAGCAATTATCAAAACATGGCAGGCTAGTGTTAGTAGGTGGTAATCAAGCAATTCAAACAGAACCCATATAGTAGTAGCTCCACCAAGCATGCATTCTATCAGATCAGCAGATTTGCCTCCGGAGGACGGGGGGACCTAACCGACTAATAGTCCATCCTCGGGGGACCTTGTCACCGGAAAATCAGTGCAGTTCCGATGACGTTAGTCGTTACTATAACATTCAATCTAACACGATAGAGTTCTAGTATCACTATTTAGGGTGTGTTTGGTTGACGGGTTTTGATATAAAGTATGGGTATGAAAGTGATTGTTATTGTTCGGTTGACAAGTTTTTAGAATACTACGTGTTTAAAATACCCTATTAATTGAAAAACACATACCCTTATTAAATAAGGGTTTCATTTCCCTTCCTCCTTTCTTCCCCAACTATTAATAATCATTCTCATTTCACCCAACTACCAAACATGCTAAATACTTTTACCAAAACTCATTACCCTTACCAAGTATTTGATACCCTCCGATTTCGATTCCCATGTGTGAACCAAACGCACCCTAGTGAGAATAAAGATGTAGTATTGCTCAACATTGCTTGTGAGTAGTAAATATTGCATTCCCTTTTGTTATGTATGGGAATCCATTTATACATATTTTGGGCTGAAAGCCCTATAAGAACGCACAAAATAAATAAAACGCACCAGTTTTAAAAAACTTTGTTGTCTTTGAGTGTTATGTATTCAAAGTGCGGTAAAATACAACACACAAACGACAACGGCTAAATAAAACTGTTTTCTTTAAAAAAAATAAAATGCACGAAGACAACGATTTTAAAAAACTATTGTCTTTGAGTGTTATGTATTCAAAGTGCGGTAAAAGACAACACACAGACAACAACAGATAAATAAAACCGTTGTTTAAACACAAGGACAACTGATGGAGATATTAGAAACGACCCAATAATAGGGACCCGAGGTCGGGACTGCATAGCCTGAGGCCTAAGAAGATAGCCCGAGCAGTCAGGGTCCAAGATCAGACCCAGAGCAGGTCTCCGAGGCCCAAAATGATGGCCTTTGACTTAGTTTTGCGAGCCCACTGCATGGGCCTTGATTTAGTCTTGTGGCTTACCATGACTTTAGCAGAGTTTGTTGGCCCATGTATTGTATAAATATTAATTGTATTGTATTGGTATTATAGATCGTGTTCCTTGTCTTCTCAAGCTCAAAATCTTGTCTTTATTGCTTATTTCTTTATTATTGGATTATTTGATTAGACCTACCAGGATTAATTTAATACATTTTCTTTGTAGTGTTGTCTTTTTACAAAATGTACATAGACTCTTTTTACAAAATGTACATAGACAACACACTAAAGACAACGGTCCGATAAAAACCGTTGTCTTTATTCTTTAACAAAAGTGTTGCTTCAATGACAACAATTTTGAACATAATTAAACCGTTTTCTTTTACATAAAAGACAACACTTTTGCAAAAAATCGTTATCTTTATACTGTTGGTACGGTTTTGTTTTGTTTTGTTTTTGTAGTGGATAATAAAAATAGTCTAAAATTATCGATTATCTTTTGACTTTAAAAATATAAAATATATAATTAAAATAAGTTGGGAGTGCTAATTTCTTAATATATTAGACTTCACATCATTAAGACGTAATCACATTTTAATGATTTTATACCTAACAAAGGTGAAGACACAATCATAATAAAGACAATTCCTACCAAGTCTAACTGTCTAACCATACTGGGGTAGGCTATAATATAATCCACATTTCTATCACTGCATTAATATTTGATGTAATTCGTCATTTCAAAATTAATGTTCCCCAACCCTAAACTATAAAATAATGTTATTTGAGAACAATAATTTCGTTGAAGTTCCATGGCAGCTTCTGGTATATATTTTCCAAACAAATATATCCATTAACGCAATACCCGCATGATTAAATTCCCACCACATTTCATCTCCCAAGATTCTAGCTCTAGTTCTACTTCACCCACTTTAATAAATGCCATTTATATATAATTAACTTTTTAAGTTATTATTACGCGCGGCTAGGTTGGGTGCAGTGTTTGGGTATGTTTTGATATAAGGTGTTTCGTTCGCAAATGAGAATCAAATACTTGGTAATAGTAATGGGTTTTGGTGATAGTATTAGAATGATTACTATTGGTTTTACGACAGCATTACAACCGTTTCGACTGGCTAACACTACCGTAAAACTCTAGAGTAATTATTGAGGAAAAAATACAATCATAACAAGGAGAACACTTATAATTACATTCAATTCAGAACTCTTAATACTGTGACCCTAGTGGGTATTTCTACTATACTAATAATGGGTAGAAAAAATGGCGGTCAAATTATTTAATCAAATGGATGGTTCAGATGAATTATTTAATCAAATAGATGGTTAAGATAATTCAGATTAATATTATTAATAGAGATTACCTAATTTAACCTTACTTTTATGATTATCCGTTAAGTTTTCTGTTAAATATTATCTTCTCCGTTAATATTCCGTTAACTTTTAACTTACCCATTAATTTCTATAAGAAAGGTCTTAGGTTCGAACCTCATCTCAATCAAATTTGACATAATTAAGTTTCTCACTCTATTTTACTCTTATTAAATTAAATAAATTAGTAGCTACAACAAAAAATGATATAATGCATATGTATTTCTTTAATTTAGAATTATGTGTCTACAGTACCTTTATTTGAAAAAATTATTCATTATCAAAAAATTAAATTAAATAAGAGAAAATAATTTCATTAGTTATATTGTATTTATTTTCTCTCATGCAAAGATTCTTTACATTCGAATTTATCAATTGATATTCAATACATTGTCCATTATCTTTTTTTTATAATATCTTGTAATTAAATATCAAAGTTATAGTACAAAATAATGTTATATATTTATTTACCAAGTATTTTATTAATACTTTTTTTTTTTGAAAACAAGTATTTTATTAATACTATGAAAAACAAATTTAAAATAACTTAAAGCTAATTATATTAACTACTTGGAGATTGGTTGACAAAGAGAGTACTCAAATAATAACCCAAACAAATTGAAGTGGAATCACTCTATTTTACTCTTATTGAATTAAATAAATTAGTAGTTACGCCAAAAAATGATACATATGTATTTCTTTAATACCATGAAAAAAATAAAAAGGAATAGTTTGAAACCAATTATATTAACTACTTGGGAGATTTGTTGACAATGAAAGTGCTCAAATAATTCATTATCCAGCAAATTGAAGCGAGAAACTACCTTTTAATATCTTTGGAATACATAATATTTTAAATTTTCAATTTTTTATTAATTTATTTAATCTTTTTTCTTAAACTAGGGATTTCTTTATCCACAATAACTCATTCAACAATAATGGTTGAACCAAATGAACCCCAAGCAGAACACCTAAAGGAAATTCCATAGCTCCTATATCATAATCTCATTGCATGACGTTGTCATCTATGCTACTAACAATAACCGAATTGCAAATAACACACTACCAACAAAAAGGAAGAGAACAAATAGTAAAGATGAAGACAATGACAATGTTACTTAAAAGAGAACTAAGAACACTGAGAAAAATTCAAATTAAAAGTAGTATTTATTTAGACTATCATTTTTAGACCAAATATTTAGACTATCGATTTTACAAGGTTGCAAACATTTATTTTAGTAATAATTATAATGAATTTTCTATATTATCTTGGATTCATATACTTTGAGTTAGATATTTAAATAAAAAAATTCGACATTCAATTACCCATGTATAAGCTTCTCCTATATAATCTTGCATTGATATACTTTCAAATATTTATTTAAATATAAACATTGGGCATTAACACATTCACGTAATGCGTGTATACTAGTATACAAGAATAATAGGCTTATGTAAAGAAATACGAGAGAATCTTAACAAAAATAGCTTTAGGAATGTTATTTGGGCTGCTAAACCACCAAAACAATTGCCAAAATCTGGAATAGGAAAGAATCCCCAAAATCCATCATAAATATTGATTTGCACGATCACCGCCTTTCGGGGGAACACTCGGTTGGGCCTCACTTCCTAACTGCCTGCACAAACTAGGCTACTCCGAGTCATTCAACCCGGGCCTCAAATCGGGAATGACTGGTCAGTAGGTGGGCTCCAGATACCAGATTCTTTCGGGTCGGGTACCCTAGTCAGAGGTATCCATCAATTACCAATTAATATTGGTGTTTGGTTGTATACGATCTTGTAATGAGAATAATTGTTTTAAAAATATGAAAACAAAAAGTCAAGACAATTGATCATAATATAATGACATTCAAAGCATCAATATGAACAAAAAAATCAAAACAAAAATCTAAAAGTATTAATCCAAACTTAAAAGTTAGATTGCCAATAAGATGAAGGATGTGTTTGGTTTATGGGTTTACACACTAGGAATGAGAATCAAAATTATAGTTAGTGTTTGGTTGACAACTTTTTAAAACACGACTATGAGATTTGATTATCCTTTCAATTAAAAATCTCATTTCCTAATTAAAAATGGGTATTGTTCAATCTTATTAGTAATAATCTAATTTTTAAGTTTAGATTAGTACGTGTAGATTTTTGTTTTGATTTTTTTTTTTTGTTTATATTGATACTTTGAATGTTATTATATTAGGACCAATTGTCTTGATTTTTTATTTTTGTATTTTAAAAATATTTATTCTCATTATAGGGTCATACACAACCAAACATCAATATTGGTAATTATTTTAATTCCATCATACTACCAAACATGCAAAATAATTTCACCAAAACTCATTACTATTACTAAGTATTTGATTCCATTCCGATTCGGATTCACATGTGCGAACCAAACACACCCGAAATGATACCCCTTTTTAATTAAGGAATAAAATTTTTAATTGAAGAGGTAATCAAAACTTATAGTTGTATTTTAAAAAGTTGTCAGCCAAACACTAACTATGATTTGATTTTCATTCTTAGTGTGTAAATCCATGAACAAAACACACCCTAAATTGTATTTTTTGTAATAAGATCTTATATTGGATAAAATTATAACCTTAACGGTGCTAAAATAATGAAGTTTATGTCGAGTCTAGTACGAAAAGTACATATAACGATGCGTGCATAGTCTTGAGATTTGGTGAAAGCAAATTGTCTTGATTTTTTATTTTTGTATTTTAAAACTCTTTAAGCAATGTGTTCAATTAAAAAAAAAAAAAGCACAAATTTTACTGTGGATCACGGTTCACCATAGCAAACATTGTGGTCCAAGTGACAAAACGACATCGTTTTGATTAATGAAAACAAACGGATGAAACTGCCTCCTATCTGCGCAACTGCAGTTCCCTTTCAATACAACTGTAATATCAGTTCAACAGAACTGCAGTTCCAAACGGATGAAACGGCCTCCGACAACATCAGTATCAGTTAACAAAACTGCTGTATCAGTTCAACACAACTGCAATATCAGTTCAACACAACTACAGTACCACCACTTATTAAAACGGCGTTGTTTTGTGACCTTGGTCCACAATGCATTGTGGACTGCGATCCACGGTACAAGAACCGAAAAAAATGGGTATAGATTTGGTATTTTGAGGCATTAAATTATGTCTTATAGAGTTTATTTAAAAGTTTATAAATTATTTTAAAATATAAATATACTATAGGTTTTATTTGGTAAATCAACTCTTGCTTATAATAATAAATTATTTTAATAGACTACATTTTATTATGTTTCAAAAATAAGCTTCTAACTTTTAACCTTTCTTTTTAAATTTTTATCCCCATAAATCATAAACCTCTCTCCTATCTTTTTCCTTTTTTTTTTTCCCCTCTACTATCCATCTTCAAATGTTCAAATAATCCACCTCTTCTATTTTTCTTTTTCTTTTTTTTTTTAAGACTTTTTTCCATTTCGAAGTTCCAACTAATTTTTAAAAAAAAATGAAAACAAAAAATTTTACTTTTCGTTCCTATCTAAGTTATCATTGGTGTTGCACTTTTCGTCCATGAGTTACATTAAAATTGTAAATTTCATCTCTAATATTTTATTAATAAAGGAACGAAAAGTGCAACGTCAATGATAACTTCGGAACGAAAAGTGAGTATGACTAACACTTAAAGGCGAATTCTACGATTATCATACAATTTAGGAACGAAAAGTACAATTTTCCATTGAAAAATTTTGAACATTTTGTATAAGAAAAAAGAAACTAATTAATTATATTAAAATAACTGTCCGGAGCAATAATTTGTTGCCTATCAATCTTGAACTGTTTTATACTTTTATTTAATTTGTAACAACCTTTAACTGTTTGTCTTGTGTAAATTAAAGGAGTTTCTCAACTGCTATCTCTATTTTGTACTAGTAAGTAATTTGTTACAATGCAATATATGTTCATAACTATTTTCTCAACCTACTGAAGGACAAAGAGACAAAGAGTCAATATCGCCTCCACAGAAGCTCGAACCCACAACAACTTACTTCTAATTTTGTATGTTTCCCTTCCAAAGATTTCCCCTCATATTTCTTCTACTAGTTTTTTCTACGCGCTTTGCGCGAAGACTTGTTCACAATATTTAAACCGAATTAGTA
>CM008344.1:13506416-13517161 GCA_002525835.2 Ipomoea batatas
TGCTTCAAAACCAATAATGAATCGCACTGCGGAAGGTCAATGGGTTGCATATGTACCTTATGTTGAGGGGAGTGGTGAAAGATTCTATGGATGCAATATCCCCCCACATAAAAAGGCGGCGCAACCTGCAAAGGCAAGATTTCCAGAGAAATGAAGCGATCTAAAAGGAAAATAAGAGGAAAGAAGAGGCGAATAAAGAGAGAGTTGAAGAGACAGAGAGAAGAAGATCTTGCTCATTAAAGAGAAATAAGGGCAAATGTGGCAGAAATTACAAGGATTCAGAGAGACGAAGAACATCAAGTCAAATACAAAGTAGTCTTCGAGATCATGGTAGATACTGAACAAAGCTTCATCGAAGGGATGAACACCACATAATTTCTATTTTGGTGGAACCGAGGCATAGTTGAAGGAAGCAACATCCTCGAAGCTTTCAACAACTACATGAGCTCCAAGGTCACTAAGAAGTATGCCAATCTTATCAAGGATAAGAGCATTCATGAGTCCAGACAAGCTATCAATGATATCTTGATGGTCAGGACATGCATTAACGCGGAAGACTCCTATAAGCTTTGTATTAGATAGAATATTTTTGTAATTTCCTGAATTGTAATGATCTTCAAAGTTGAACAAAAAGGATTTTTGGGGTTGTGATGTGTAGCAAAAATGAGTGATGGTGAGTGTACGGGTGTGAAGTGTCGTTCCGCTGAGGATTGGGGGTTATGGCACGCAATATGCAATTACAAAACTAGGCACTAGCACAAGGAAATCAACAAGAAGCTAAGCATACGACAATGAGGTTGAACAAACACATATAAACAATAGATGAGTGCAAAATAAAGAAATAGGACTCAAGTTAGGGGAATTACCATCTAGATGCTTTAACACTTAAGTTTGGGGTAAGAACATTTTACCTAGGTTCTAGAGGCTAGCACTAATAAATCCAAGTTTCCACAAGGATTAGAACAAAGATTGCCCCATTCCCATGGTGTATCAACCTAAGTTCTTGAAGGACAAAAGCTATTTAAGCCCCAAATCTACCCCTATTTCCATAGTAGAGAAAATGGGTTTGAGATTGGGTTGGCTCAAGTCTCCCATCCAATTCCCATTGAGATGAAAGACTTTCCAAAGACAAACAACAATCATTGGCCACTAATCATTGAAAGATAGAAATAAACCCAAATCAAACTCAAGAACCCTAGGTTGGGGTTCTTCCCCTTTTTCACAATAATCACAACTTAAGCATCCAAATAGATAATACAACCCTAACTCAAGCCCATAAACTAACTACTCATGATTAAATAGCATAAAGAACACAAAAACACAAGTAATAAACATAAATCTTGCAAAAGAAAAGAGATAAAGGAAAGAAAACTTCTCTATTGAAATGGGAGGAAGAATCTTGAAATCCAAGCTTCAAATCCAAGATTACAAGCTCCAAAAGTGTTAAAATACATAGATCTAAGCCTAATCTAACCTAAAAATAAGAAAGGGAGTGAATGGGAGTGTTTAGGGTTCAACCATGGGTCAAAACCGTGTTCAAAACGCTCAAAACGAGCTTAAATAGTGAGCAGAGCATGGGCGAAACGGCCTAGGAAACGGCCGTGTCAGCACCCGTTTGCCCCCTCTTCAAAAACTGCATTTTGGCACTGGAATCTGCATAAATCAAACGGCCATGGACACGGCCGTGTCACGGGCCGTTTGCCTCCCCTCCAGAAATTGCATTTCCGAACTCTGTGCAGCTGCTTTGACTTCTAGGCTGTTTTTCACCATTTTCCGTTCAGAATTACGAAATGCGTATTTCTAGCAAAGTTGTAGCCCTTGAAGTCTTCTTTCCAATGGTCCAAAGATCACATAATTTGGACATTCATAGGCTGAGATATGATCCAATTACTAAGATGTCGACGTGCAGAAACTTCAACACCTTGATCTTTTACTTCTCTTTTGTTTTAGCTTGTCCAAATGATCAATACCATTGAAAATACAACTCTTAAGCTCCATTAGAAGTGTTGCATCAATATCCATAGCTTCTTCTTGACTCCCATTGACTCCAAAATGCATGAAAATCGTCATCTTTGCTTCTAATGCTTTACAACTCATACTCCTTGCAAAATAACACAAATAAGCACTAATTCTCATGAAGATTGGAATGATCTATAAACAAAAAGACTTAGTGAAAGGGAGAAAAATATAGACAAATGAGCACTTATCAGGTTGCATTGAGTTTTAATTTCCAATAATTTTACTCCAAGAAATCTATTTGTTAAACTCAACTATTCGGTTGTTTGTAATGAAAATCCTTTTCAGGGATAATTTTAGCCCTATGGTTAGAGTATAGGTTTTGGCATCATCAGAAAGGAGGAAATTGTTAGGAACACTTTGTAACTAGATTTTGATGATACCAAACTTAGGAGTTTAGACCTCTCAATTCTTTTATGTCTTAAACTTATGTCGTCGAGTTCTTATCTTGTTCGAATCGTTATTCGAATTATTAACCAGAGTGAGCGTATCAAGCACTCGTGGATATCACTTTGAGACAATGACATTAAATCCGAGTTTTCATCTCTCAACGATTCATGATCAAGAACGAAAGATAGAATAACAAAGACTCGAAGACTTGAAGATTCGAAGACGAAGGCCGAGAGGTTGCAAAAGACCGAATCATGGAAGGGTCTACCTCTTGTGTTATTAAGGCCGAATGATAAAGAAAGATCATTCGAGGAGTTATGGGACAATTGGTAAATTTAACTAATCATGTTCGAGTGGACAAAGGAACGAGTCGTTAAACAACTCGATAGGACAAGCTAGAGACATTCTTTGAGCGTATATAGTCCGAAACCTTAACCTAGGAACAGATCCCTAATTCAACAATCATTAAATGCTATGTCCGTTGTGCAGTGCTAAAAGACAAATGTTAGCACACTTTATGGACCAACAGTTGAAATAATACTGACACCCACATGCACTCAATACCCAGCGATCTCTACTCACTGATCAATAGGGTTTTGAAAATTTGGCTTCATCTTCAACGAGACAATGTTCACACCTATAAATACCCCATTGATAAGTGCTTATTTGTCTATATTTTTCTCCCTTTCACTAAGTCATTTTGTTTATAGATCATTCCGAGTTGTCATCTCTCAACAATTCATGAAAAAACTAAATCATGGAAGGGTTTAACTCTTGTGTTATCAAGGTCGAATAGTAAAGAAAGATCATTCAAGGAGTTATGAGATGATTGGTAAAGTCAACCGATCGTTTTCGAGTTAACAAAGGAACGAGTTGTTAAACAACTCGATACGAAAAGCCAAAGATATTCTCTGAGTGTATATAGTCTGAAACCTTAACCTAGGAACAGATCTCTAAGTCAACTATCATTAAATGTCATGTCCGTTGGGCAGTGTTAAAAGACAAATGTCAGCACACTTTATGGACCAACGGCTGAAATATTGCTGAAACCCACATGCACTCAATACCATGGTTGCAATAGGCGCTAAGCGCTCGTCGAGCGGTAGACTAGCGCCTAGCGCCTAAGCGATCTAGGCGGCAACCTATAGAAACACAAAAATAATGCATGTGTATGGGTGTATGTCATATATATATATATATATATATATATATATATATGGTAGAGTTCAAGTGTGGACGCGTCTTATTGTGTGAACAGTACGGCCTCACCACTATGCATACAGATATATACCACTTAGCGTTAGAAAATGCATCATACAAATATGCACCGTTAGGTACACACCACTAAGTATGGAAATATATACCACACAGTGTTTGGAAATGCACAATTAGGGACAGGGGAGTTATGATGCATTATTTTGGCTGTATATTTTCATGTGGTGCATTTTCTAACATTGAGTGGTGCATTTTATAACATTGAGTGGTGTGAACCGCACCATTCACACGTTAAGACGCGTCCACACTTGAGCAGATTTCTCTCTCTCTCTCTCTCTCTCTCTCTATATATATATATATATATATATATATATATATATATATTACTTCTCTTATTTATATAAATAAATAAATTTAAATATAATAAAAAAAATTAACAAGACCGACTCGCTCGAGTTAACTTGGCTAACTCTGTCGAGTTTGGCGAGTTAACTCGGACGAATTTGACCGCCAACTCGGTCCAATCGGCCGAGTTAGGTGCTAGGCGTCCACCTAGACGGACGCCTAGGTAGCAATTCACCTCGGTCTAGGGGCGTCTAGCGCCTAGGCGGCCTGCGTGGCCGATTTTGCAACAGTGCTCAATACCCAGCGATCTCTACTCACTGGTTAATAGGTTTTGAAAATTTGTCTTCCTCTCCAACGGGACAACGTTCACACCTATAAATACCCCATTCTTACACCAGATGTGTTGTTGGTCTCAAAAAAAAGTTTTCAAAGTACTAAAAGCTTGAGAATCGTTTAGTTCTAGTGACTAGGTTTTAGAGAGAGATTTCAAAGAATACTTGAGTTGTTTCATCTCTCATATTTAGATTCCAACAGCCAAGCTTCTCAGTTCTAGATCCAGATTTCCAAGAAGACTTGATCTGAGCTGTATCATCATCTCATTTTCACTACTTGGATAAGTAGTTAGAGGCGGGTAGACTTGGGGAAGTCGAAAAACCTATCTTGCAAGATTTTGTCCAGCTTTGTGACAAAGAGCAATCTTGGAGTGGTTGTTGTACATTCTCTCTCTCTGCATTACATTTACATCTCATAATTCACACGTTGCAAACTTAAGATTTTGTTAATAAAGATCACTGGTTTTACTTAAAAAAAAAAAAAGAAGAAGAAAAACTTAAGATTTTAATTATCTACCAAACACTCATGCAAAGATATTTAAAAATATAATGATTAACTTACTTCCGCGCACTGTGCATACAAAACTCTGTGCGAGTTGTTAAGACATTACACTTAATGAATAGTAAAAATTTTCAAAAATCAAACAAATCTATCCACCCCTCTAGATTTATTCCCAAACCCTTCAAGAGCAACAATTCCTTCATTAAATTTATATAGGAAAAAAAAGTGGGACATGGAGCATTAATAAGAAAAAAAAATTAAATATGTGGGCAAGAAAAAGAAAATGAATATTATTCTTGAGGCTTCCCATTCATTACATGGAACTATAAATACATCTTTCATTCATTAACCTCTCCATCCCAAAACCAACAAAAATAAAAACATAAAAAAATGGAGATGGAACAAAAAACACCACAAATAGTAGGCAAGAAGCTATGGAACATAATGAGAATAGTATTGTACATGGCGAGAAAAAGCAAGCTAATGCTTGACCTCCAAATCGCCCTGGAAATCATGCTCAAGAGAGGGAATAAGCTCGCCAGAAAAGCCATTAGCGACCTCATCATGCTCCACACCCTCTCTTGCCGGTCCAACGACGCGGCCGCCGTGTTGTTCGTAGGCCCACACGAGTACGAGTTCAGCTGCAGCAACAGCCCCGCCGCCTCTCTATTCCCGTCTTCGTCGCACTACGCCGGCAGCAAACTCCGCAAACGCAACCGCCACAAGAACCGCCGCCGCGACGACGATATCGTTTCGTTTCAAAAGGATTTGGGCAAGGAGATCATGGCGGCGACGTCTCCGCTGCTGGTGAGGCAATTTCCTCTAAAAGATAGCTCAGAGGGAGGCTCCGAAATCGATAAAGATGCTGAGGAGTTCATCAACAAATTCTACACAGACTTGAAGAAACAGCGACGAATTGCGGCGCTCAAACCTCCCTCACCTTTTCATATTTGAAGATTATGATACTTTGAGCTTTTTCTTCTATTTTTTTTTTAATTTATAGCTTAAATATGAAGGGTTGAAGTTAAATTATGGTTTTAAAGAGAAGGGATCTGAATGAATGAATTCCATTGATGAGGGGAAACTTTTGCTTGGTTGGTTTACAAGCCAGTTTTAATGTGTTGCTCTACTTGCTATCGGAAGTTGTTGCGTTGCAATTAAGGGCTGAATTTATTAGCTAGGTATTTTGAAGTTTATGTGATGTTTAATAATTTGTATTTCTAACGGTCTATTCAACAATGTTTTCTGGTTGTAGGGTAGCGCTCCATTTGAGTAGCTGGAAGGTCACTTACTCACTTATCGTGTTCAATTGTAGATAGACATCAGAGTCACCATTCTAATTTTTAGCTTTATCATTTTATTTATTTATTTTGATACGATTATTGCAACTCTAAAAACTACAGCAGTACAATTGTTAACTATATATCTCTTCTTATCCCAAGGTTGAATCCCCAACCCTAAGGGTCTCCCATATCCCGGCCTGTGACTCAATGGCTTAGAAGACAGAGCCAAATGCTGGTGCGTACAAGCCACAAGTAATCTGTCCACTTTGGACATAATCGCCACCAGTCGTTAAATCGTGGACCATGGTCCACAAATCTTTATGGACTATGGTCCAAAAACGGCACCGTTTCTTTAAGTAAAGAAATGGTTACCGTCACATCTTAACGGAGCCTCGTAAATGAAACTACAGTTATCTCAAATGATACTACCTCACATTTGTTTCTATATTATCAAATGAAACTATAGTTATATAGATATGAAACTGTGGTTGTGTTGAAAGAAACTGCAGTGCATATATAAAATGAAACTGAATAACAGTTTCACATATTTGATTGTATATTGTGTTGGAAAAATAACACTAAAATGGTATTTAAGTGGTCATTTTGTGGTACAATTTAAAGTGAGGTCCACAATCGATTTGGGTCGGGTCAAAGTGAATTCGGGTTTTTCGTAGTGAGACGAAGAGATCCATATATTGTACGCTCAAAATGGATAATGGGTGAATGAGAAATTGGTTCTCAAAGTAGACCCATTGGAGATGGAATTTGAAGTAATGAAAAACTTATGTAGCTTTGTCCCACATTGGTTGGGAAGGAAGATTTGCCCCACTATAAATACAAGAGGCTTTTTAAGACTAATTGACTTGTATGGCATAGAGGCTCTCTCTCGCGCGCAGGGGGAGGGGTGCAAATCAAATCCCAAACTGAGCTTGAAAAGGCTTGACTCGTGTACGCCGGCACCAAAATTGGGTGGCCTTGCGGGCTAAGTTATGTCATATTTTCGAACAAGTGTGATCTCTCGTGGGCTAAGTTATGTCATATTTTCGAACAAGTGTGATCTCTCGTTCGAGACAACATCAAGATGAACTGACCTCTCGCGAGAGGTAGTTCGATGTCTCGCGGTTAGCGGAGTCGACCTCTCGCGAGAGGTTAGTTCGCGTGCAAATGCGATGTCGCGCGTCCGATGTCTCGAAGCATCCACTACTTGACGTCTCGCGGCACGGGCAGTGTCTCGATAGTTCGCAGACTGGACCATGTCTCGCACTGCGACTCCAGTGACCTCTCGAACGTGACGTTTCACCTACTGTGTCCGTTCAAAAGTGACTCTTAGTATTACGGAATTCATTTGATTAATTCCAATCATTATTTTTAGAGTTATTTTGTGAGTAATGGACTTGGTAGTGGGTGTTAATGTTGGTTAGTGGCATAATTAATTTCTGCTAGTGGGTGGAGGTTACAAATAGATTATCAATGCTATGATTAATGCTATGATCCACTCTCTTCTACTATGTATTCGTAGGTGAGCAGCAGTTTTTGAAGACACGAAGCTACAAGCTTATAACACACGAATACACTGGTTTTCTCCCTCAAAACACTTCTCATCATTCCTTCAAGCCACCTACATTGATCCCACGCCCTAGTTCGGCGGATACCTAGTTTGTGTGCTCAAACACCGGTATCGTAGTATGTTTTATCCTGGGAAACCTAGACCGCAACGCTCCAGCACCCCGGGAGGCGGTAAATAAGGTTTTAAGGATAGTGGCAACATGACTTGTGCTTCCAACCATCCCGAGATCGCCCGGTTTTCGTCCATTGGCTTTTTCAGGTTTATTCAATCTTTTGTAGGTTTTATTTTCCTGTGTTATTATCCTTCGTGGATATTTTTGTTGTTTTTTCCATTTTCTATTGAATTTCGAGAATCAATTTCCTTACAGTCTTAAAACCTTATTTATCTCTGCTTCTACCCCTTTCTGATTCTCGAATTTCTGAAAAGAAATGGAAAACACGTTGCTAGTAGCCAACTCTGAGGGTGAAAATCCTAATGTTGTTGAAAACAATGGTGGGAACAACAACAATGTTGCACATTTCCAGGCACCAGTGAACGTAGGTTCACAAGGGGCTGTCAATTATGACGGGTATATCCCCACGATGAGGGTACCTACGGTACCAAGTGGTTCGGCTGAAAAACCGGACAAGTTTTCGGGATCGTACTTTAAGAGGTGGCAGCAAAAGATGTTTTTTTACCTTGCTACTCTCGGCTTGTCAAGGTTATTGACCGAGAAGGTTCCTGTGTTGAAGGAATAGGACCCTCAGTCAGTAATGGCAGTTGGGCTTTGGAAGGATTCTGACTTCCTTTGCCGCAACTACATTCTGAATGGGTTGGTTGATTCCCTTTACGATGTTTATCGTAAGATTGACATAGCAAAGGCGTTGTAAGAAGCTTTGGACCACAAGTATAAATTTGGGTAAGAAGGGCAAGCAAAAGCTGGGTCCAAGAGGTGGCATTACCAAAGGCAAGTTCCAAGGGAAGTGCTACAACTGTGGCAAGATTAGCCACAAGGCTACAGAGTGCAAGACTCCAAAGACAAGGGTTCCGAAGCCAACATGGTTGGTGATATGAGCCAAAAGGTGGTCGAGATTAGCCTTTCGGCTATGGTCACGGAAGTGAACTTGGTGGGATCCAACCCACGCGAGTGGTTCATTGACACCGGTGCAACGAGGCATTTATGCTGCAACCGGGAGATGTTCAGTACCTTTGAGGCCGTTAAGGGCGAGAAGGTTTGGATGGGAAACTCTGCCCAGTTCGCTGTGGAGGGCGTGGGCAAAGTGATTCTGAAGATGACTTTCGGGAAGGAACTGACATTGAACAATGTGCTGTATGTTCCGGACCTAAGGAAGAATCTTGTTTCTAGCTCGTTGTTGAACAAGCATGGATTCAAGATGGTCTTCGAATCGGACAAGGTTGTTTTGTCCAAACTAGGGATGTTTGTTGGTAAAGGTTATGTAATTGATGGGATTTTTAAGCTCAATGTAATGCCTATTATCAATAAAAGCAAAGTTAATTCTGTTTACTTGCTTGAGTCTTCCAATTTGTGGCATAGTAGATCAGGTCATGTTAATTTCAATTCTATGCGTAGATTAATTAGCATGAACCATCCCTATGTTTCAAGTTAATGCAAATAAATGTGAAATTTGTGTTGAGGCAAAACTAACGAAAGCTCCCTTCAAATCGGTTGAAAGGGAGGTTGAGCCACTAGAATTGGTACATAGCGATTTGTGCGATTTTAAATTGATTCAAACGAGAGGTGGTAATAAGTACTTTATCACATTTATCGATGATTGCACACGATTTTGCTATGTGTATTTGCTCTACGAAACCAAGGAAAAATTCATTCTTTATAAGAATGAAGTAGAAAACCAACTTAATCGAAAGATTAAAAAGGTTAGAAGCAATAGAGGTGGTGAGTACGAAGTAAGTATCGGTGACTTCTGTGCGAGTGTCGGAGTAATACACGAGCGTACTGCACCTTATGCACCTCAATCGAATAGTGTTACCAAACGTAAGAATCATACATTGAAAGAAATGATGAATGCGATGCTTATAAGTTCGGGCCTACCTCAAAGCATGTGGGGTGAGGTGATTTTGATAAGTAATTACCTTTTGAATAAGGTACCCCACAAGAAGCTCGATAAGACCCCTTATGAGCTATGGAAAGGTAGGAAGCCTTCCTACCAATACCTCAAAGTGTGGGGGTGTCTTGCCAAAGTTTTGGTTCCAACACCAAAGAAAATAAAGATAGGTCCAAAGACGGTGGATTGTATCTTTATTTGATATGCACACAATAGTAGTGCTTATCGGTTCTTAGTACATGAGTCCCATAATCCGGATGTACATAAGAACACTATAATTGAATCAAGGAATGCATGTTTCTTTGAAAATGTATTTCCTTGTAGGTCTAATGAGGGACCAAGTATGTCACCATAAGAAATTGACGGACCAAGTATTTCACCTCGAGAGGTTGATGTAGCCATGGACAATGATTGCGGGCATTCTGAGGAAGTACCCGAGTTCGAGCCGAGACGTAGTAAACAGGCGAGAGTTGAAAAATCATTTGGTCCAGATTTTCTAATCTACTTGTTAGAGTATGATTCGAATACTCTAACTTGTTTGATAGAAAACGAACCGGATTTTCTATCTTGTTTGATAGAAAACGAGCCTCGGACGTATAAAGAAGTTGCGACTTCTACCAAAGGTCCGATGTGGAAAGAAGCTATCAAAAGTGAAGTGGATTCTATCCTACAGAATCACACTTAGGAACTTGTTGATCTTCCTCCAGGTTGTAAACCTTTAGGATCCAAGTGGGTCTTTAAAAGGAAAATGAAACTAGATGGTTCCATCGAGAAGTATAAGGCTAGACTTGTAATCAAGGGTTACAGGCAACGAGAAGGCCTTGATTACTTCGATACGTATTCTCCTGTGATGAGAATAAATTCCATTAGGATGATCTTTGCCATAGCCGCATTGCGGAATTTGGAAGTTCATCAAATGGATGTGAAAACAACTTTTTTTAAATGGCGAGTTAGATGAGGAAATCTACATGGACCAACCCGAAGGGTTTGTGGTTCCAGGCCAAGAAAAGAACGTATGTAAATTAGTTAAAT
>CM008344.1:13548148-13575538 GCA_002525835.2 Ipomoea batatas
TGCCGTGGGGGCTCATACTTGGTTTCCAGACACAGGGGCTACTCATCATGCTACTCCTGACATAGCGGCCCTCTCCGGTTCATATGATTATACTGGTAGTGACACTCTCCGTGTCGATGATGGTACGCCTCTATCTATTAGTCGTGTAGGTCATGCCTCTTTGTCAGTTCCTAATAGGACTCTCCGTTTATCTAATATTCTGCATGTTCCACATTTATCTGCTTCCTTATTACCGGTTCAGCGTTTTGTGTCCGATAATAGCATTTTCTTTGAGTTTCACCCTTCGTTTTTTGTTGTGAAGGATATTCAGATCAAGGAAATCCTTCTGCGGGGTCGTAGTTCGAGTGGACTCTATACCTTACCAGTTCCTGCTGCTTCTCCTTCTGCTTTCTTGTCCGCGCGTGCTTCGGTTTCTACATGGCACAATAGATTGGGTCATCCCCACTAGCGTGTCCTTAGTCGGGTCTTACGGTCTTGTTCGGTTAGTCAGTCCAATAAAGTTGGTTTTAGTTTATGTTCTGCGTGTCAAATGGGTAAATCTGCGCGTTTCCCATTGCCACGTACTGTGTCTGTTAGTTCGGCTATACTTGATTTAGTTTATAGGGACATTTGGGGACCTGCTCTTGTGCTTTCCTCTGATGTTTTTCATTATTTCGTCTTGTTTGTGGATGACTTTCTCGTTTTACTTGGTATTATCCTATGAAATTGAAATCTGACATTTATGCTATTTTTGAGCGTTTTAGTTGTCTTGTTGAGCGTTCCTTTAGTCGTAAAATTAAAGCTATTCAATCTTATCTTGGTGCCGAGTATAAAAAGTTGCATTCTGTTTTTGCTCAGCTTGGTATCAATCACAGGCAATCTTGTGCTTACACACACGAACAGAATGGTCGTGTGGAACGGAAGCACAGGCATGTGGTTGAAACCGGTCTAGCTCTTATGTCTCGCGCCTCTGTGCCTTCTCGTTTTTGGCATTTTGCTTTTGAGTCTGCTGTTTTTCTCATTAATAAAATGCCTTCCTCTACTCTTGACAATGCCAGTCCCCACGCTTTGTTGCATAACTCTCCGCCTTCTTATTCTTTTCTTCGTGTGTTTGGCTGTTTATGTTTTCCGCATTTGCGGCCTTACAATCGTCATAAGATGTCTTATAGATCTTCTCCCTGTGTCTTTCTTGGGTATCCTGAGTCTTTTAGGGGTTATAGATGCATGGACCTGCAGTCTAATAAGATATTTGTGTGCCATCATGTGCGGTTTGATGAGGGGGTGTTTCCCTTTGCTACTAAGCCTGTTTTGCAGGCTCCTTCGCCATCTGTAGCGTCTCCCTGGGCTGAGACAGTGTTGCATTCCACGCTACCACCTCCTGTCTCCTCTGTTGATCCTGCTGTTGCTCCTCAGAAGCGACCTCGTGGTTGCCCACGTGGTCGCACTGTTCGTCCCACAGAGTGGTCTCATTCCATGGCTACCCGGAGTCGGTCAGTTGCTCCTGTTGCAGGATTGAGTGTGCAGGTCTCTTCTCCTGACCCCACGTGCTACACACAGGCGGTTAAGCACTCTGAGTGGAGAGAGGCGATGGATCAGGAGTTTAATGCTCTTCTGCAGAATCAGACCTGGGTTCTAGTTCCTCCTGCAGATGACATAAATGTAATTGGTTGTAAATGGGTCTTCCGCACCAAGAGAAAGGCTGACGGCTCAGTTGAGAGGTACAAGGCCCGGTTGGTGGCTAATGGGTTTAATCAGGTTCCTGGTCAGAACTTTTTTGACATGTTTAGTCCTGTGGTCAAACCTACTACAGTCAAGTTACTCCTCTCTTTTGCTATTTCCTCTGGCTGGTGTGTGAGACAGCTAGATGTTCACAATGTTTTTTTGAATGGCACGTTGGATGAGACTGTTTATATGCGACAACCACCGGGCTACACTGATCTGCAGTTTCCTACTCATGTTTGTCTTTTTAAAAGATCCTTGTATGGTTTAAAGCAAGCTCCAAGAGCTTGGTTCACACGCTTACATGATTTCCTGTTATCTGTTCGTTTTAAGGCATCGAAGACTGATGTGTCCTTGTTTTATTTTCCGCATGCCTCGGCTACTGTTTACTTGCTGGTTTATGTAGATGATATTCTTATTATGGGCAATTATCAGGCTGTTCTGCAAACTCTGCTCTCTAAGTTTTCTAATACTTTCAAGATTAGAGATCTTGGTGAGCCATGGTTTTTCCTTGGGATTGAGACTGTTCAGTCTGGTGATGGCATTATTCTTTCTCAGCACAGGTATATGACCGATATTCTGAAGCGTGCTGGCATGTCAGACTGCAAACCTCTTGCTACCCCTATTTCTGCTACACGTTCTGCTCTCATCAGTTCTGATCTCTATGATGATCCCACAAAGTACAGAAGCTTGGCTGGTGCATTGCAGTACTTAACTGTCACGAGACCTGACTTGTCGTTTGCAGTTAATCTTCTTTGCTAGCATATGCATGCTCCTACTACTTCACATTGGGAATAGCTCAAACGTGTGCTCCGCTATGTTAAAGGCACTCTCTATATGGGCCTCCGCCTGAGGAAGACTGATTCATCACATCTCCATGCTTTTTCGGACTCTGACTGGGCTGGCTGTCCTGAAGACAGGAAGTCCACCAGTGGCTATGCTGTCTTTCTTAGGACTAATCTTGTGTCCTGGGTGTGCAAGAAACAACGGACTGTTGCGCGGTCTTCTATTGAAGCGGAATACAAGGCTCTTGCAGATGTTTGTGCTGAAGTGCTATGGATTCTGTCTCTCCTGCGTGAGATTGGGGTTCCAACCATTCCGGTGCCTAAGCTGTTGTGTGACAATCTGGGTGCCACATATATGTGTGCTAATCCAATCTTTCATGTTCGCACAAAGCATGTGGAGATCGATTATCACTTTGTCAGGGATAGAGTTGTTGCGGGAGACATCCAGGTTAATTTTATTTCCACCAAGGACCAGATTGCAGACATCTTCACCAAACCTCTGGCAGGACCTTGTTTTTCTTTCTTAATAGACAAGCTACAGGTTGTTGCCATACCTTCCGCTTGAGGGGGAATATTAGGACTCTACGTAGTTAAGTTACATTATGAGTCTGTGTTCGAGTCTGACTATGACTCCCGTTACATTTATATAGTTGTAACCTGTACAGTTAATTCACAATTACTAAATACAATTATAATTGCTCTCATCCCATTCACTTCAGGAAATGAGATTGAACAAGTACCACGTGCCTCGGAATTTTTCATCAGCAACTCATTATTTTATTCAGCCACAGGAAGACATGAAATCAATTCAAAATATTTAGTAAAACATTTTTCTCTATATTAGTGTTCAAGCACAATATTGGATGCATGAAAAGTAAAGAAAGTTTTCTCAAACATATCATCATTAGTAATTTTTGTCCATATAATAACAACTGAGAGCTTATTTTGAACATAGCAGAATTATATTCGCTCACAATTTTGAAATCTTGCAACTAGTGAAGCCAGTCATAACGGGCTTTCAGGTGAAATACTGTCTTATGATGATCATATTGTTCTTTCAAATTTTTTTGAGTTCTTAGGGTTTTTACACGAGATACTCATCTTTTAACCCTTGATCAAGTTGATGGCGAATGAAAACCATTGCTTTAACTCGATCTTGCATAAATGCATTATTATTTTCTTTGATAGTAGTATCACCAATACCCTTTACATTTAAATGTATCTTAGCATCTAATACACACGAAAGTTGAATTTTTTTTAATATATATCATGTCCTTCACAAGTTAGTGTTGGGGGTTTTTGGAGACAAACACACGAACTGGACAAACAAGAACGATATGTATGTGCCTTTGAAAACACAATTCAATTTAGGCTGGCGTAGAATTTGCAGAAATGATTAAAAGAAAAACTCTGTGTCGTGTTATAGTGTAATACTACCTTAAAAGCATTTAGGCGAATAGGGTCATCGCATGCTTCCGACAGGTTAAACAAAGAACGTTTATATATGCTCAGACTTTAAGCAAAACAAAGGGAGAAGGAATTCTTTGCAGGAGTCCCGATTCCTATAGCAATTGCAAGTGCTCAAATTGTTTTAATTCCCAAAAAGCATAACCCAGATTCTTTCTCTGACTTCAGACTAATTTGCTTATGCTCCTTTGCCAACAAAATCTTCACGAGAATCATCACCACGAGACTATGGCAGATTCTCCCCAAGCTGATATCCCGGGAACGGACAGGCTTTATTGAGGGACGAAGTATTCAGGATAATGTGTTATTAGCCTCAGAATTGATCCATTTTCTAAACAAGACATGCCAAGGCTCTAATGTTACAATTAAGTTGGATATGATGAAAGCTTTTGATAGGCTAGCATGGCCTTTTTAAAACAACTGCTTACCCGGGTTGGCTTTCCAGATGTTTTTGTTCACTTAATTATGAACAATTTGACAGCCACCAGACTCTCTATCATGGTGAACGGGATTAGTTGTGGCTACTTTCAACCTACTCGGGGAGTTAAACAAGGAGACCCCCTTTCTCCATTACTGTTTATTCTAGCATCGGAGTCCTTCTCACGTATGCTAATCAACAACATTGGGATTAGTTTAATTTCCCCATATGCAACATCTTTGGGCTGCCCAACTATCTCCCACCTCGCGTTTGCAGACGACATCATTATTTTTGTCAATGGTGGAACCTCATCACTACGAAGGCTATCAAATATCCTTGAAATATATCAAGCAGCCTCGAGTCAACGAATCAACTACCATAAGAGTTTCTTTGTCACCTCCAAGCACAGCTCCACACAGAGCATTAATGCTATGGAACGTACTCTTATGATGCAGCGATCGACTCTACCTTTCAGGTATCTTGGCATCAACTTATTTCGGGGCAGAAACAGAGTGTTTTACTATCAACATATTTTGGAGACAATTGATCGTAAACTGTTGGGATGGCAACGAAAGATCTTATCTCCGGGTGGCCGTCTGACTCTCATAAAACACGTGCTTACAGCTATCCCTCTCTACTCCTTGGCGGGTACCCAACTCCCCAAGCAAATAATCAAAAACATCGAACAGCGTATGGCACGCTTCTTCTGGGGAAACCTTGACGGTAAAACAAAGCACTACCGGGCCTCTTGGACTAAGCTGTGCTATCCTGTGGAAGAGGGAGGTCTGGGAATTCGATCACTGACCGCGGTTTAACAAGCAAATACAGCTCGGTTATGGTATAAATTCTGTAATGAATCATCCATATGGACGGATTTCATGCGGATTAGATATGCTGATGGAGTGAGACATTCATTGCGCTCCCATGTCTGGAAGAGAATGGTTGATATATCTGAGACTCTTGACAACTGCATGATCACAACTGACAACAGCGTTATCTGGAAATTATCAAACTCTGGAAAATTTACAATGGACTCAGCGTATGAATTCTTCCGTCCAAAGGCAGGCATCACAATGTCATCAAAAAACATTTGGGTAAAGCCTCTTCCAATTAAACTGTCCATTTTCATGTGGAAACTCCTCCGTGGACTTATTCCGCTACCAGACTGTTTGATGCGTTTTGGAATCCATCTGCCATCAGTTTGTCCATTTTGTTGGAATGCCGAAGCAACTATGGAGCATTGTTTCTTTAGACGTGACAAGGTAACATTGATATGGTCTTACTTTGCTACAACCTTCAATGTTTCTTGTCATAATGCTTCTACCATAAGGGATGCTTGCCACTGTTGGTCGTTGGCAGCATCACCATCTCCAGCGTCAGGTACATTAATCCTTTTAATGTCATCAATTAGTCTCTGGTTCATATGGTGTTCGTACAAAAATGCCATCTATGATGGAACATCATTCTCCACAAGCTCGCTGATTAAAATGGTAAAACGAGAATTCATGCTACTCTCTGTTGCATCTCCTCTGCGCTCAAATGGTACTTCTGATTTGTTCCTCATTAGAGAAGGTTTTGTTGCCTCCTTCTCTCCCTCAAAACGCAGAATAACGACCTGGGTCAAATGGTTAAAACCTCCATCGGGAAGACTAAAGCTTAATACGGACGCCTCCTTCACTAGCTCAGGCGCTGCAGGCGGAGCCTGCATAAGAAATTCAGCCGAGTAACCTTGTTGCAGCCTTATCTTTTCCCCTTGAAGCTACATCAGCTCTGGAAGCCGAAATTTTTGCTCTTGAATATGCTTTTTCCTAGTGTGAATCTGCTGCTAAACATCCATCTCTGATTGAAGTTGACTCTTTTAACCTGGTTCATTTTGTTACATCTGATCTGCTGCACATTCCATGGAAAATCATATATGCGACCCACCACATTAAGAATTTGCTTCCTTCATGGACTTCCTCTTTATCTCATGTTTACCGCGAAGCAAACTATGCCGCTGACGCACTAGCTAGCTGCTTTTAGCATTCACCGTTCTCACCCTTCTTTGTTTTTGGATTTTTTCTCTTTACCAGCATCTGTGCAAAAGGCTTTCATGAATGATTTCAGGGGGTTTTCAGCCCCACGCCTAATGAATCAATAAACTTGTTTCTTGTTTAAAAAAAAAGGGAGAAGGAATTCAGATTTCGAGTGTGATTTGAGGACTGAAGGAGGCAGTATATATACTGCAAGCTACAACCGCCTGCCTTCTTGCTAGCCACAACTTAGAGAAAATGGCGATAGGGAAGAGGATGGCACACTGCCACGTTCAGACAACTTAGAGAAAATGGTGATAGGGAAGAGGATAACACACTGCCACGTTCAGAATGTTAACGCAAGAACAGACAAAAAATTCGGACAAGGGGATTGACTAATCCACAAAAATAGGAGAGAAAATTTGTCTTGTATGGTTCAATAGGAGAGAAAATTTGTCTTGTATGGTTCGCAAAATATTGACTATCTTAGCATAGACTTTAGTCTGTCAGGTTTTGTAACACCCCAATTTTCACATCTTGGATTTATTACGAAATCCCTAATGTGAAAATTGGGGTGTTACAAATTGGTATCAGAGCTTAGGATAAGAAATCCTGTTTAGACAGTAGAGCTTGAGGCGTTCTGTTACTAAGTGAAATCGAGAGCCTAAGGTTACAACATCTTGGAGATAGATCAGAGCTTTAGGTTGTGAGATCTTTGCCATGAGCAATAGAGTTTGGTAAGCTCTGTTACGTAGTAGAGATCAGAGCTTAGGATTTGAGACCGTTGTTATCAATAATAGAATTGGTGAAGCTCTATTATAAAGTGGAATCTATCAGGACTTAAGGTTATAAGTTCTTGGAAACAGAGTTTGGTACGCTCTATTATAAGTTGATATTAAGGCGGTTCGAATCTTTGGAGGTTAGATTGGAACCTAGGCTATGAAATCTTTGTAAGATGTGACACCTTTGTTATAAGATTAGGATTTGAGATCATTGTTATAGATGATAGAATTTGGGACGCCCTGTTGTGAATAAGATTTCATGTTCACTAAAATTATTATTTACCCCATATATATGTATATTCATATATGGTATGCTATGCTAACAAAACTACGTGTTTTACAAATTATGTGCATAAGAATGTTCATGTGATCACAAGTTCATTGCATAATATATGTGTGGATTCTCGAATTATCGAAAATGGATTTTTACGGGTCAAACCCGTGCGTTGAGTAAATGCTTGGCTTGGAATTTTAGTATATGTACATTCCTATAAAAAAAAATGATATATTCTTATGGAATGAATTATTGTGGAGAAAAAATGTGTTTTGAGAAATTATATATTTTTGAAGAAGATATTTATCATGAGGAAATGATATATTTTGGAAATTATATGTACATACTTAGTCTTGGAGGATAAGAATACTTGCTGCCGGGGTGAGCCGGAAATCCCACAAACCATTTTTGGAAAATATACGAGAATCTAGGGCTGCGGTCCTATTGGTGGAGTATTGTGTTTTTATTGGTATCTAATCCTCCTTGACAAATATGTTATTTTGGAAAATGATATCTCCACATGTATTTTGGAAAAAAAATTATTTTGTGAAGATTATGAGACAAATGATATATATATATATACACGATTTTGGAAAGAATATGATTGTTGAAAACCATAAAACCCAAGCCCATATTTTACGGAGTGAAATGGAACTTACTTGCTTATGCTAATTTTGGGATATACACCCCTTTGTCTTTAGGCTAAATGATTTTGGGAAAATGTGAGCACACGTCTTATGAAATTATTTGATGAGAATGCATATTGGTTGATCTGGTGATTGTCAGTGAAATTATTAGATTTATAGAAATTATGATAAGTAATGGAATTATGATGTTGAAGAGATTTGGTGATGAAATTATTGGTATATGAATTATGAAGAGGAAAATATTGGTATGTAGATATTAGGAATATGAAGGTTGTGGACATCAGATATGACATTGAATAAGTAACTTTGAGTTATAGATGTAAGATATGATATTTTGAAGGATATGGTTACTTACATATTTTGTCACGAAGGGTGGTGATACTTGGAGGTTTTGAACTATCGTTCACGACTATTATTATTATGATTATGCCGAAATTACTGACATAATGTGAAATTGCTTGTTGTTAGACTGCTTGCAGGTAGACTGCGATTGCTGGGTAACGTTTACCTTACTTTATTGTATTACTGATTGTGGTTTCGAAAACCTTTGTTTACTTTCGAGTGACCATGGATATCCTTACTTAGCCGTCGCGCTAACTACACTTCATTGTGTCATTTATTAGATGCAGTCTAGCGTGGGCCCCTGTGGCCAATAAGCTCTTAATAGGATGGGAGTCGAGGTTGAAGACTACTCTATCCTAGAATAGACACCCTTGGAGGATTAGTTCCATATGTACACTTTTGGATATTGATATGGTTATTTGAGGTTGTAAGCTTAGCCTTAACGTTTGGGTATAGGAGAGATACCTGAGCGTGGCGATAACACCCAGTTTTCGGTTGGATAGACGCTTCCGCAATGTATTGTATTATTAGGATTTTGTAATAAATCCAGATGTGAAAATTGGGGTGTTACAGGTTTACCTCAACATAGACCACCTATTTCGGCTACATAGCAGGTATTTACCATTTATTTCTTTGTTTGTAAGTCTTTCCATGATTTTGTTTGATCACGAAAGTGGTGTCCATCATGAATTCCTTATCTTGTTGGGTTTTAAACCCATCTCCCTTGAAGTTTCAAGGATGACCTTTCGATTTAGGCCTTTTGTGAGATGATCTGCAATATTACTCTCAGATCTCATAAACTCTTCTTTTTTTTTTGAAAACAGATCTCATAAACTCTATTGTGATTACCCCGTTAAGCATTAGCTGTCGTATAGACTCATGTCTGACTCTTATGTGTCTTCTTTTCCCATTATAGACACTGTTTTGTGCAACAGAGATCGTAGTCTGTGAGTCACAATGTATCAGTACAACAAGAGTTGGACTCCCCCACAATGGCATGTCTGCCAATAAGTTTCTTAGCCACTCGGCCTCTTGGCTTGCTAGATCTAGTGCTATGAACTCAGCCTCTATAGTTGATCTAGCAATATATGATTGTTTGGTTGATTTCCACGACACAGGGGCTCCACGCATGGTGAATACAAATCGGCTGGTCAAGTTTACATCTTCACTGTCATTCACCAGTTCACATCATAAAACTCTTCCATCACAGCCGAGAATCTTGTATAGTTAAGACCCCCGTCTATAGTGCCCTTGAGATACCGAAGTACTCTTGTTAGTGCATCCCAATGTGGAGCACTTGGGTTGTGTGTATAACGACTAAGCTTGTTCACTGCGAATGCAATATCAGGTCTAGTATAGTTCATTAAGAACATTAGATTCCCAATTATCTTTGCATATCTTTCTTGAGAGACACTAGCCTCAACATTTTTTGAAAGTTTGATACTAGGATCATAAGGGGTTTTAGCAGGGGTTACATCATAACTGTCGAACTTCTGTAGAAGTTTTTCCGTAAGGTGACTTTGGGATAGAAGATACCTATCCTCGGTTTTTGTAACTTTTATCTCGAGTATCACATCGGCTTTACCCAGATCCTTCATATCAAATTTTCCACAGAGCGTTCTCTTGGCCTCATTTATTGTTTCAATATTTGAGATGAAAATTAGCATATAATCTACATAGAGGCATATAATCACAACTTTAGACTCTATCTCTTTGGTGTATAAGCAGGCATATGACCGGTTAGCCGAGTAACCCAAGTCTATTAGAGTGTTGTGAAACTTTTCATACCACTGCTTGGGGGCTTGTTTTAAGCCGTAAAGAGATTTCTTGAGTCTAGATACATTTCCTTCTTGACCGGGTTCTATGCATCTAGGAGGTTGATCCATATAAATTTCTTTTTCTAAATCATCATTTAGAAATGATGTTTTCACGTCCATTTTTTGGACTATTAACATGTGTAAAGAGGTTAAAGCAAAGAGTATGCGAATGGTTGCAATTTTTATCACTGGTGAATATGTATAAAAATAATCTTCACCAAACTTCTGAGTGTAGCCTTTGGCTACTAGCCTTGCTTTGAACCTTTCAATTGACCCATATGGCCTTAATTTCCTTTTAAAGATCCATTTGCAGCCAATTGGTTTACACCCTTTAAGTTGATTAACTAATTCCCAAGTGAGGTTTGACTGTATTGAGTCTAACTCACTTTTGACTGCCTCTTTCCATAAGGTAGAATCGACAGAGCGCATGGCTTCTTCAAAGGTCTTTGGCTCTTCTACTAACACTTTGGCTCTTTTACTAACACTTGTTGACAAATGAGCTGATCACATAGCTCATTTAAGTCTTTCAACTCTGTTAAATAGGTTATAAAGTCAGAGCCAAAGCTTTTCTCAATTCTGGGCCTTTTGCTTCTTCTAATCTCATCAGTATCATTTTTACTACTTGGGAATACAACATGATCGTTGCTTTGAAGTTTGTCAACACATAAATCATTAGAATTCTTTAAAGGAAATAAGTGTTCAAAGAAGACAGCATCTCTAGACTCATACATGCATGGAGCGATTCTATAGACACATAAATCTATAAGCAACATTGTTCTTAGCATACCCAACAAAAATGACATCTATCGTTTTAGGTCCCAAATTGGGCCTTTTGAAGGACGGTAGTCCAACTTTTGTTAAGCAGCCACATACTTTAAAGTATTTTATGTTTGGGGTATGCCCCCTCCACAACTCATACGGGATTTTCTCAAACCCTTTATGGGGTACTCTATTTAAGATGTGGTTAGCTGTAAGAACAGCTTACACCCACAAGGAGTCTGGAACACCTGAGTTGATTAGAATGTCATTAATCATCTCTTTAAGAGTTCTATTTTTTCTTTCCGCTATGACATTTTGTTGGGGTGTATAAGGAGCAATGACCTCATGTTATACATTATACCTGAAGATTCACACAGCTTTTTGAGAGAATTTGCTTCATATTCTCCTCCTCTATTGGATCGAAACCTTTTTATCTTTTTATCCAATTGGTTTTCTACTTCTTCTTTAAAAACCATAAATTTTTGTTCGGCTTCATCCTTTGATCTTAACAAATATATTTTTGAATAACGAGAGAAATCTGTTGAGGATTTTCGTGAATAAATCGATATAAACAATATATAAAAATATATTTTCGTCCTCAAAAAATGGAATATAATTACAAAAATTAATTCCAACTAATTTGATACAAAATCAAATAACAGATATATACATACGCAATATATATAACAATAATAGGAATTTATTTGTCAAAATAATCCCACCACAACTAGTACAAAACTAGCCCAAGGGATTTAATCTACGAAAGATTAATCCCACCGCTACTAGTACGAAACTAGTATAAGGGATTTAATCTACGGAAGATTAATCCACCACAAACTTGGTACGAAACCAAGAATAATATATATCAAAATATAAAACGAGAGGAATGGTTCCAAATACTTGGTACGAAACCAAGAACCATATATATCAAAATTATATATCACAAGAGAGGGTTTCTAACCTGTAGGTTGTAACCCAACCGATGAACAAGAATGAAGAAGGGGAAGTCCGAGTCGTGTATACACACATTCTCCTTAAAATCTATTCACCACCTCCGATGGTGCTAGAAGCGTTGTGGCGTCGATCTCCCAGGATAAAACGAACTACGACCTTGGCGTTTGAGCACACAAACTCAAGGCCAGGCGAACGAGAACATAAGCTGAGCACGTACTCTAATGTTTTACGGAAGATGATGGCAAAACTTTTTCCTTCGAACCAAAAAGGTTTTGAGAGAGATGAGAGAAAAACAAAACAAAGGTTTTGATAGTTCAAATTTAGGCGTGTAAAAAAAGATTCTACCAACATCCAAGGCTTTATATAGGAGATAGGAATTAAATAACATTATAATGGCACATAAATCCAACATTAATCCAATTTAATATTGGATAATAACGTTTGAAACGGTTGTAATATCACAAGTCACGAATAATACACAACTAATTCGTACCAATTTTTTACAACCTAGTTCAAACACCTGAGTGACTAAGAAGTCAGTAACGTCCAAAATCGACCGAAAAGCAACAAGCAGGACCAAATTGCACCCCACGACAGGTGCATGAAAAACACCTCTTCGCAAGGTGCAATAGCACCTCTTGCACGGTGCATAAAGCACTTCTCGCAGGTTTCAAAATGAAACCTTTCATATTGCTTTCTTCATTTGGCGTAACAGCCAACATTAAAGCATGAAAATTGCTTTAATTATACTTAAGTGCCACTAAGCACTATCATTAATGCCATAATCATTTGAATAATTAGGCAATAACAATTCAATTTGGGCGTTAGCTTATTATCACCACTAAATGCTCTAAAATAGCACTTTAAAGTGTTAGATAACACACTAATCAACATGCTCAATTATAAACTAATTTTATAATTAGAATTTCACAATTTCTCACAAATAGGTTCACTTGAGAATCAATTTCTCATTCACCTATTACCCATTTTGAGCATACATTGTATCAAATATCTCCGTCTCACTACGAAGAGTGCAACCCCACTTTTGACCCGACCGAATCGAAAGTGGATCCCACATACATTTGTACCACAAAATAGTCACTCAAAATTGTCATTTTGCTAAAAAAAATCCAACAAAATCATCAATAAACGTACTATAGTAACGTTTCCCACCTCTACTTTCAATATTTTTAAAATCCGCTAAGTCAGAATGAATTAGTTCTAACACATATGTGGTATGATGATTTACGGAGGAGAAAGATTTTCTAGCAAATTTTGCTTTGGCGCATGTTTCACATTGAGTATAAGAATCGCTAGACAAGTTTGGTAACAAATTCATGCATTTCAGTCTATTTAAACACTTTGTACCAACATGTCCTAATCTGCCATGCCAGATGTTAACTGAGACAGAGATATAAGCAGAAGGAGAACCATTATTAATATTGCCTATAACAGGCCAATTTGGAATAAAATCATAAATTGAAGTCGCATCACGACCCTCAAACAGATTAGGCCTAATTACATAAACATCTAGCACAAATAGTCATCCACTTAAGTATCCCTTCCCAAGAAATTTCCCATAACGAGTCATGACCAGGCGGTCAGACTAAACACCATCTTAATCCCGGCCCTGTTTAACAAGGCTCCGAAAATTAAGTTTCTACGAAAGGAAGGGACATATAACACATTTTTTAGCATCAACTGCTTCCTAGAATATAACATTAGTTCTACTGTCCCTCTACCACTTACCTAGGAGACGCTAGAGTTTCCCATGAACACTTGTTCTCCTTCGGTGATAGGTTCAAACACTTTGAACATGTCCTTGTTGTTGCAAAAGTGGCGAGACGCACATGTGTCCACGACCACTCTTCTGGATCTCCAACTATGTTAGCTTCAGTTATTACCGCTGCCACCACTTCAGTGTTCTCCATGTCTTCCAACACGTGAGCTTGGTTATGGGGCCCTCCAGTGTTGGGTTTTTTATTGTTTTGTTCAATTCCTTTGCAGTAGTAGCATTGAGCAGTTGGATGGCCATTTTCCCACAAACAAAGCATCCAACATCTTTTTCTTTCTTCTGAATTTTGCCATTCCTAGGCTGATTATTATTGGTTGTATTCTTGAAGTTCCTTTTATTGTGTTTATTTTGATCACCAGTTTTTGGCCTTTCAACGCCGACACCTGTTTCAACAACGTTAGATTTTACACTATCAGGGAAGGTAACAGACCCTAGCATTATGTGGTTTTCCTCTTCAATGTTTAGGTTGTTGACCAACTACTGTAGGGTGCACTTTCGTCTCTCATGCTTCATTTTATTTTTGAAGTCCAACTAGGACTAAAGTAGTTTCTCAATGAGAGCATCAGTCAGAAATATATCATTTACCTCTGCTCATTCGGCATTCATATCACCAACAAGGTTTTTGTATTCATGCACTTGTTCGGATTTCGGCTCTGCCATTTTGAAATTCATCCATCGCCCCACATCATATTTTCTTCTTCCGGCATCGTCAATGGCATATTTTTGTCGCAATAAGTCCCATATTACTTTGGCAGACTTATGGCCAGAAAACATGTCAAATAATGGCTCGGGCTATCTTATTATCCTTTTCAAATTTAGGACTAACCTATTGAGATATGGCAGTTGTTTGTGGAGTAGACATCTTTGGATCAGACGCAGTGACCACCACGGTAACTTGGTTGTCTTTCTCGGAGGCTTCCTTGTCTTTCTCGGTGACTTTCTGGTCTTTCTCTTGAGGTTGCACAACATGAGTGACTACTGTTAACTATAGGGAATGGCTGTTGGCAGCATGTAAGCTTCAGGGTCAGCATATATTACGTAATCCACATCTTGAGCTTCCAACAGCATAATGATCTTTGCAGACCATCTCCTGTAGTAGAGTCCGCCAGTAAGAGGTTCAACCGAGGTGACATCATTATTGGATTTGGTTTGGTGAGACATTCTTGTTTTCCCTAAATGCTTTTAACTGTTGGGGTTTTTGCAGACAAACACACGAACTGGACAAACAAGAACGATATGTATGTGCCTTTGAAAACACAACTCACTTTAGGCTGGCGTAGAATTTGCAAAAAAGATTAAACGAATAACTCTGTATCGTGTTATAGTGTAACACTACCTTAAAAGCATTTAAGCGACCAGGGTCATTGCATGCTTTCGATAGGTTAAACACAGAACGTTTATATATGCTCAGACTTTAAGCAAAACGAAGGGAGAATGAATCCAGATTTCGAGTGTGATTTGAGGACTGAAGGAGCGACCAGGGTCATTGCATGCTTTCGACAGGTTAAACACAGAACGTTTATATATGCTCAGACTTTAAGCAAAACGAAGGGAGAATGAATCCAGAATTTAGAGAAAATGGCGATAGGGAAGAGGATGGCACACTGCCACGTTCAGAATGTTAACGCAAGAACACATATTGATTACACCTAGCATGGCGCGGGTGGCGCGTGCATGGTTTCCCGTTATTCCCTCTCCATAACTCTTCAAAGCTTATGTGAGAGGTTGAAATATATAAGGGAAGGAAAAGTGGGATATCAAAGCAATGTGGGACAAACAATAAGGCCACAAGTCATTTACTCATTTTTTCCTTTAAATATTTCCCAACAGTCAGCTATCTTATTGGAACTTGAAAACATATTATATGCAAAAGGTTAGGAGTTCGAGTTCCGTAACTTAAACATCTACATCTAATAAATACACTTACATTCATAAAATCTCACATTCACATCAAATCCCAAACACCATTTAAAAGTTTGGAAGCTTAGCAACGAAGAGAAGCTCCTGTCTTTTCCACCCTTTTTCTACATAGACTCTGCTTTATCATTCTCGTATGCTGACTCATAAAGAACCTCTTTTTATTCCATTTCATACAATTATCAAAAGAGGGCTATAAACTCCTTAGTCTTTGTCCAAATGATCATGACAATTCTCTTGATTTCCAAGGTTTCAGGAATCCCAAATTAAAATAAGGAAGAGTAAAAATTGTGATAAATTAAAGTAATGGAAGGTGCAGAGGAGGCAGCGGCGCTGCCGCAGTCGGTGGAGGAGCTGCTGCAGAAGATATGCGCTGAGCAGTCACAGGAGGCGCCGGACGTGGAGGTGAGGAGACGGCTGGGCGCCATCGGCGAAGAGGGGGCTACCAAAATCTTGAAGAAAATAGGTAGCCGTCCCATCAAAACAACTTTGAATGGCTTCATCATTTACATGTTGAATAGATACCCAAAGTGTGTGAGTAGTGAAGATCACAGGAGCCCCTTTTCCACGCCACACAAATCTCATTTCACCAAATCTTCTCCACACAAACCCACCGGCTTGTTGCGCTTCTATCCTCCTCTACGTACATCTCTCTCTACTCTCTGTTTTTTTATTTTTTATTTTTTTTTTACAATCTAACTTATTCATACTATCAGCCAATAACAATTATTCTGTATACCTGAGTTCAAAATACACATACTGAATATACTTTGTAAATAAATTGTGATGGATTCACCTTGCAAAGTATACCCGGATCCATGGTATAACTATTACATAATATGTCAACATCTTTGATTAGAATGTGACTAAAACTTGTGACCTTTGGTTTAGGTCACCCCGATGCCATCAAACCGGTACTTGGTCCTCTCTTATTGTTGTTTTGTTTTTGTTTTTTTGGTTAATTATTAACTTGGTTATGGAAACCCGTGACTTTGCAGTTACAAGTTTTTAGTTTTAATTATTCACTGGTCTTTCTTTCTAAACTTTAAGTTGTTCATACATACTGGTTTAGTGATTTTTGATATAGAGTGGAGGAGTTCTGAATATGAAAAGGAAATTGGCTAAATCGTGATTAAAGCAAATGCTTAATTGCTTTACTATTTGTGACAATAACTTTTTGTGCTTAAAATCTAAAACCACAACTAGGATTTCACCAGCCTTTTGCTAAATATAAGTTCAACGTATAACCAACTACCAACTAAGCCATCTTTTACCCATTACTTTTTTATTCTTATCACTGTCTTATAACTTATTAACTTCTACAATAAGACTAGAAAAATAGTGTATTTAGTTGGACAAAAAAACATAGTTGAAGTTTTCAATTAATTATTTTTTGAAGTAATTAATATCATATCACTTTTATATAAAAAATATTAGTTTTTAAATAAAATGTATTACATTTTCACTTAAAATTACTATACTTTTCCTTATGAGTATTAATATGATAATTGAAAATATAATTTTTTCCTTTTAAGATATGTTAGTTTTGTTTCAATTTTTATTGATCGAACACTATTGCATTTTCATTTAAAAGTATCATGTTTTCATTTATTATGTGCTTAATTGCAGTATTACTACTAGCTCCATGATTTATTTGATAATTTTCCTTTCTTCTTTTTTCTTTTTTTTTTAAAAAAAAAATTATTGAAGTGGGTATGCGTTGGGTAATATTACATTTACTTTTATTGTTTATTCTGAAATTTTTGTCTACATTTACTTTTATTTTTTATTCTGAAATTGATTTCTAACTAACTTGGCATGCTCTAGTTCGGGTAAAAAAAAGGTGGGTTATAATAATAATAATAATAATAATAATAATAATAATAATAATAATAATATTATTATTATTATTATTATTATTATTATTATTATTATTATTATTATGGCACAAAGAATTAATTTTTTTTTGGTGAGGCACAAAGAATTAATGTCCCTACTGTAGCCTTACCATTTGAGTTTGATCATGTGACCACTCATATAAAATGATAATGTAGTATTATCACACTATATATTAGTTGACAGTTTATAATAATTACTCTGTATTTATTTATTTTGGAATGAAATAATTAAACAATTACGTCCTGTAGTGATAATTTTACTACTTAAGAATTCATACACTAATAATTATCATTAAATGCTCCTAACATACATGATAATATGATACCAATGATCATAGCTCTAGGCAGTGGATTGACTATTGAGAATGGACAAAGCTAAATACATTTAAATTATGTAACTGCAATTAACATATTATATATTTTCAGTTAACCCTTAATAGATTATGTGCCTGAATGTACATAATATGTTAATTGTAATAAGTATATATTTTATTATATGAAGATACATAATATGTTAAATACAAGTACATAATACATTAATTATAACATATATATAATTTATTAATTAAAAGAACATAATCCGAATCTCGTTTTAAACTAGCATTTACAATGCAAGGTGTAGTATAACAATTCCCTATGTTATTCTTCGCCCCAAGTTGGACCTTTGTTTCATTTGATCTTTGTGACTTGCTTCCATATATTCAGCTCCTGTTATAGAGTTATTGCTATCTTTTAGCATATGAGTTCATCACATATTTACTATTGGTGTACAATTATAGTAAAAAACTAGTAGCTAATAAGTTAACTAATTGAAATTAAAGTATTTGATAAAATTTATTGATGAATTAGCAGATAAATGTAGAATGGAAGAAAATAATAAACTAAAATATTATTAATTTGATTAATCAAGGGTAGATCCGTAGATCATGTCATTTTTTGTAAATCAATAATGATAAAAAGCAAAAAAAAAAGTTAAAAAGGGAACTTAATTTGAAACGGTAGAGATTATAACTTATTTGTAGCTTAAAATAAGCTCTACCAAACGGAGTTTATATACTTATAAGATTATTTTTCTATTTTTGGTCATTCTTGTGAGAAATCCAATAAAATTCATCTAGATTTTGTCATATGAAGTGTGAGTGGTCAAAATTTATGAACAAAAATGTTGATTCACATAATAAGCTCCTATAAGAAGTAGAATAGTCCTTTCAAAAAAATAAGAAGTAGAATAGTTACCCATAAACTTTGATTAGTCACATGTGATAAAGTTTAATAATATTTTACTAGAACTATCACTAGAAATAAAACAGAAGCTAAAAATAAAAAATACAAATTATGTATGTACCTATAGTAACAAATTTTATACTCACCCACCAAAAGGTTAATATACACTCTGACTAAAACTACAGTCAAACTTGTAACCTTGTACTTATTAGCAAGTTATCAGCTTGACTAACTTGTACTATTATATTACCGCATCAATAGCATTTTTACCTTCTTATATACTGTAGTTGGGTATAGTTAAATTCTCTGAAAATTTTGTAAAATGTGCTAATAAAATTTTGTGGAATTTACAGAGGATACTCGTAGGATGTTATTCCCAATTGACGAGTTGGAATCTCGAGTGGCGAAGAAAATTGGTGGGTGCTCTTCTTCCCAGGTTTCCTTGCCTATTGCTACCCACACTGCTACAACTTCTTCAACCATCAGGGGGACTTGTAGTCTTCTCCCTCCCCCTCAGGAAAAGATTACAATTACTGCTCAGAAGAGAAGTGGTTCTTCTTCTTCTTCCCTGCAGGAGAAATTAAAGGAGCCCGAGGTTAAGAAACTCAAGCTTGGGATGGATATAGATCGAAATGCTTCCATTGCTTGCGGTCATATCGATGCCTTGGAGCTTGTAGAAAAGATGGCTCCCCCAGCTGACCTAGAGAGGCTGGAGGGACAAGAGACAGAAGAGCTATTCAAGTCTTCTATCCACAAGTCTATGGAGGTCAATTTTTTTTCCTGCGAGATAGATAAAACAATTATATGATTTTGTTGGGATCAAACACCTACCATTACACCAAAAGATATAGCTAGTAGCGAAAATACAATTTTATTATTTCCTTATAAATAGCCATCACATTTTCGAGAGGCAGGGTGTTGGATTTGGTCATTCACGACTTCCGCCAAATAATCCCCCTAACTACCATTAAGCCAAAAGCTATAGTTAGTAGCGAAGGCATAATTTTATTTCTTTATACATCGTCATCACATTTTTCAAGAGGCAGAATGCTGGACTTGGCCCTTTACCGGCCTCCGCCCAACAATCTCCCTGACCACCAATTGATGAATTTGGCCTCCTCCAATAGTTAGGATCAAACTCTTACTACTATGTCAAAAGGTACTTTTTTTTGCAAAAATAGGAATTTCCGTAAATGCTTTAAAAACATATGTATAAAAATAACATATTTCATTTAGCCCCTTCATGCTTACTCTAACTAGTTATTTTGGTTTTTTATTAACAGCTTTAACTATAACCTCAACACTATTTATTGGTCTGAGTAAGATACAACTTATTTAAAATTGAAATCAAATAAAAAAAGGTTTGAAATGAATAACTCATTAAAAAAAATCGTTTTACAATACAGGATTCCGTTTCTGTCTATTCTATAGTTCTTTAAAGTTACTTGCCGTTGTGCCAATTTTCTGTTCATTGTCAATTGCTAGTAGTGAATGCGCAACTTTATTTTCTTATAAACTGGCATCACATTTTTAAGAGGTAGGGAGTTGGACTTAGCCATTCACTGGCCTCTACCGAACCATTTCCATACTTATATATTAACCTTCATTCTTTTGTAGGAGTGAGTTCACTGATAGATAGATGTTTTCTATGTTTGACAGGCCATCTTCCACATGGTTGAGTTGCAGAAGCGCATGGGAGTGTGCATGAGTGAGCTAAAGACCTACCAAGAGGAGAAAGAAAGTTTAAAGAAAGAGTTGAGTGATGAGGTTGAAAAGGTGAGGTTGTTGAGCTATCAAATTGACACCGCGCAGGCCAAGATCACTTCACTAACCAACAATTGCAAGGAGGTGACAACAACAATGAATGAACTACTCTGTGATGAGGTTGAAGCCGCTTACTTGAAAGGCAAAGTGAAGATGCAGCAGGAGATCTATCAAGTGCTGCGAGACCGCTTCCCTGACGACTTTAATATCTGTTCATGGAATTTGCCAGTTGAGCTCCAACTTCCTTCTTCTTCGTCCAACAATACTATGATCCCTCCCCTTGTGATGTTGGATGAAGATGATACTGAACTACTGGAGGCTGGATTTTAATTTGAGTGAGCAGCGGGCTCTGATCTTCGTGGAAAACAAGACTAGCTACTAACAAGCTAGCTAGGCTCCTATGCCCACTCCAACCAACGAAGTTCAGAATTGATTATTATTGACGTCGATAGTTGTTTCTACTCTTCCTCTTTTCTAGAATTTTTCAATGAGTAATGTGAAATTAAGAGTTACGTTAATACTCAAAATAGTCATCGACTATAGTAGTTTTTCTCAATTTCGTCCTAAACGACTTTGGTGACCTAATGCAGTCCCAGACTTTTGTGTTTTTACTCACTATAATCCTCCGTTTGTTAATCCGTCAAGTTGATGTTGAATAGAGGGTTAATTCTGTAATTTTAATATTTTCCTCTTTTTACTCCACCTCTGAAATACCGCATAATTGAAGAAACAAAATCTTTCCATACCACTTCTTCCCCTTCCCTCAGAACAACATACATTCCTTCGTATTTTCTTGAAACATACATTTTTAAAACATGGATGCACAACAATCAGACAATCACAAGACAACCATCATTCTGGGCTCGCACAAATACGAGAAAACAATGGGAAATTGAACAAATTAAAACAACAAAGAGAAGAAAGGTGGGAATGAATAAAGTTTATGATCCCTCTGCAAACAGCAGGCGATGAAGTTTCTAAAGTCCCTTGAGGCCGTGGGCGGCGCCTCCGGCAGGTCGGACATACAAATGGCGCACATGAGGTAGCCTAATCGCCTTATCTGCCGCTGTTGAATGGAAACATTCCCAGGTAGAATTCCGAGGGCTTGATATCACGATGAACAATCTTTCGGCGGTGGAGATAATAGAGGCCAGAGATCCTCTGGCGGGTGAGATCGGCTAAGGAGGGTGACGGTCGCCGGACCACCGCCGGCCGCCAGACTCCTCTCTCGCCCAGCTGAGCTGCACCACCGGACTCCAACATTGCAAGGCTACTGGATGAATATATGTATAAGGAATAAGGAATTGAGATATGAATGTACGAATATTGTGAAATACGTATCAATTGTGTATGAATTCGGTATGAAAGGGTATGAATTGTGTGGAATACGTATGAAAATTACAAAACTAACCCTCTATTTAACACCAACTTTACGGAATAATAAACGGAAGACTATAGTGAGCAAAAACACAAAAGTCCGGGACTACATTAGGTCACCAAAGTCGTTTAGGACGAAATTGAGAAAAACCACTATAGTCGAGGACTATTTTGGGTATTAACTCGTGAAATTAATGAACATTCATCCTTGAATTTAAATTTTGAATAGACCCCTAAACTTTATTCGAAAAGCCAATTAGATTCTAAACTTTCAAAAGATTCAATTAAATCCAATTAGATTCTAAACTTTCACCCTATTTTAAAATTTTAAAATAAAAATCAGTTAGTGGTCTCTAATAGCATGTCACTAGGTTCCGACCAACTTCGACGACCAGCAGTCTCTAATCTACCTTTGGAGAAGGTGACAAGCAAGTTGTCTTCTCCGATGAAAAAAACAACACTAGCCGCCTTCTCTGAGAGAAGGCAACCAAAATGGTTGCTTCTTCCGAAGTAGAAGGCAAGTAAAATGGTAGCCTTCTTTCGGGGAAAGCGAAAAGGCAACCATATTGGTCACTACTATGACACATATATAATTATATAATAAATAAAATTATATATATATATATATATATATATATATATTATTTGGAACGCGGCAACACACAATATAATTAACAAAATCATTTTTTTAACACACAATTAACTACAACAAAAGCAAAGATTATTGATAAAAGGAAAACTTCATTCTTCTGTACTTCACAAAAAGAGTTACCATAATATCACAATTCATGCTACCAAGAAATCACATAGGAAAAATTTACATCCTTGAATAAATCAATTTTTTTTTTTAAATTCTTAATTAACCATACAAATATAAATTAAAAATAGGGCAAAGCATGTAGGTATGATCCTCTTACCAAATAGGCTAACTTTTTCTCCAAATTTCTTAGGCTTCAATGGGCAAGCCTCCTTCTATCATCATCATCAACCAACAAATACAACAAAGCACATACATATAAGCATATAAGAAACAAAATTCAAAATCCTATATCTAAACTACCCATAAAATAATCTAAATAGAACTAGGGAAATTACTATACTTGAAGGAGTCTGACCCCAACTCCTTGAACAATAATAAGAAGAATTTTTTTTATGAGATCCCGGCAAGAAGAAGAAAAAGGGAGGAAGGAAAATGGAGATTCTTCTCCCAACTCTACTCCAATTTTTGGCCAAGCACCAAGGGGAATTGAAGAAAGAAGAGGTTTCCTTCCACTTAAATTCATTATGAAGGGATTAAAGGTGGGATTATAGTCATAATTAGCACTTAGTGGCTATAAGTTGAGGTAAGTGAAGGGATAGATGATCATCTTATGTATATATAATTATATATAATAAAAATATTTATTATACTATGATTATGTACTATAATATTAGTTGTAACATATTATAAAAATTTAATTTAACAACATATAGATGTATGTATGCATAATACTACAACACTTCATATTCATATATATATATATATATATATATATATATATATATATATATATATATATCTTACTACACTCAAATTTTTGTACTCAAATCTGCAAATCATATACTTATTATACTCAAAGTACCATCTACAATACTAAATAATAATATTTATAAAATTATAAGGATCGATGATTTAAATGAATAAAGGGAAAGGAAGAAAAATCGGGAGAAAAATTTCGGGTATCATACTTGGCCCTTGTTAGCATTCAACCTACAAAGAGTAAAAGAAGACAAGTTTTCCTCCCCTACTAAAAGTAGTTTGAAGGGAGGTTAGCAACAACAAGATAAAAACAAAAGCAAAAAGTGACACAAGTATCAAATGTGTGGAACTATTCCTCAATTCAAAGACAAATTAACAACTACCGTATGCATTCCCCGGCAACGACGCCATTTTGATAATAGAACTTTTGTGTAGCGGTATCAAAAGATTTTGGGAAGTACCCCGAGTATATCGTTCTCACAAGGAAGACAAATTTGGAAGCGTTAAGATGTGCTTAAATTGAGGAATAAAGGACAATCATACTCATCATATACAATGTCACAAAGAATGAAGATGATTCAATCATGTTGTAGTATCAAGATTAAAAACAAAGGTTCAAATTCAATAAGAGAAAGACTTAGGAATGAAACTGTGTCCTAGTGTATGATGCTTCTAGTGCTCTTAGGATCTAGGTTATACATTGCAAAGATGATATTCTCGAGAGGCTTTGCTAGCACTTTTCACCTAACAGTCTACTAGGTATCCTCTAGGCTTTGATTACAATTACAGTTTCTTTTGGAAACATACAATATATATTTGAGGCATGCTTGTCAGTTTCATTTTACAGACACTACAATTTCTTTTCATAAACACTATAGTATCATTTCATTACAACCTCAGTTTCATTAGGAAACATATAATATACATGTGAAACATGTTGGTCAGTTTCAGTTTACAGTCACTGCAGTTTTCTTTTCGAAAACACTTTAGTATCAGTTGTGTACAACTACAGTTTCACTTGGAAACATAGAATAAAAATGTGAGGCATGCTGTCCAGTTTCATTTTATAGACAATGCAGTTTCTTTTATAATAACACCATAATATCATTTGAATACAAGTATAGTTTCACTTTGATAACATATAATAAATATGTTTTAAATAACTCTATATATAAAATGATTGAGCATACCTATTAAAGAGCTCCTTTTGGCTATCATCTGATGGTATGGTCTCAAATTCTTCTTCATCAAAAACTATCCTTTCGTTGTCCTCCTGAATGTCCTGTGCAATGTTCTGGATTTCAGTTACAACTGCTTGATCAATATTTGTTCCATTGATGTAGGGACATTATTAGCTGGTGGTGTTGGAGTAGAGGACAATCCAAGGTCAAAACTTGGTGTGGAGATTGTGATGTTGGAGGATGTGTAGGTTGTGCTGGGTAGTTCTTGGTTGTCTGCAAGAATGCTTGTTCAAGAGCATCGACTGCATCAAGAAAACTTTGCTGATTGAAAATGTCATCATCATCCAGTAGTCCTTCTTGTGATGTAGGTTGAGGAAAGGAACGACATTGAGCATGTCAGCAATGTTTTCAAACGTTTTCTTGATGAATCCACCTCTAGTCCTGGTGTTCCCTGTTTCAGCCATAACTTCAGCAAATTCAACAACGGTGTCTGCCATCTTCCTCAAGAATCAAGATAGAAGTGACTTTCCTCAATGATTCTTCTGACAAATCATTTTCCACACTCTCGGTAATCTACTCAGGTATCGTTCCTTGTTCTCTATTAAATTGCTGGAGTACCTTTCCTCGTCCAAAATTACCAGACGATATCTCTAACTTGATCATCTTCTTTACTGCTTATTCAGTCCATGTTGTGATTGCAGGAGATGTCCTTTCTATCCTTTTGCCTTTGAATTCCAAGCGGTCAAGGTATGTCAACTATTTTTGAATCAATAACAATATTAATTAGTATGAGTTTAATTTAATTGTGTTAGTATATAGGATAATAAGAGAAATATTATAAAGATATGTTCTAAATTATTACTATCAAGAAGAGTGCAAGACTAGTGAAATATGCGTCAGGCTTTTGTTTCCATTCTTCAACGGAGGTAATCAAAGCCTTGAAAGTGTACTCACACCAGTTCAAGTATCTTATTTTCAAGACATCAATCAGTGAGTATAGAATCTTGTAGGTTGCATTATGCTTTGGTTCCCTTTGGTCAAGCTGGACACAAACAGGATAACAAAATCCCTCTTGAACCAATCCCCACTGTCTCCCCTTTTAATCATGGCTGCTGGCATGTTTTTTGTGACCGGTGAACCCTTAGGTATCCTCCACTGCACCATTACCTCCATTGAGTCAAAAGGTTTACATATTCGGTAGGTTCGTTCTCCAAAGCAATTTCAATGATAGGTTTTTTCCTTTGGGGATATCCATCGTGTTATATACATCATCTGGAGATAACATCATTTCATCTCCATCCAAAATTAATGAGCACCTTTAAACATCAAACTTCTCAATAAGGTATCTTGTTAACCTCCTATCCCATTAAAAAATCGTCATCGTTAACATTGTGTCAAACCCAATGTCACTCACTACTTGTTACTATGCAGGTGATAGTGAAAATATGAGTTCCCGAAAGTATTTCAAGGACATTCTTGTTGGCAAGTACTCAATGTCATCAATCAGTGTCTTCTATGGAGTTGTTTTTTATTTTTTGGTTTTTTACTTTTTTGGGAGATTGTCCTTAGCTGCCTTGCGCTTGGGCGCACTTTTATTTATTTATTTATTTATTTATTTTGCATCATGAGCAGCGGGTTCAGTAGGTGGCGTCGGTATTGTTGCTGGTGAATCCAGGATGAATTTGGTTTTTTGTTGGTTTGTTGCTACCTTTTTCATTTTTTTTTGATAAGATCTTCCCTGCAATAAGGTCACAAAGCATCAATGATCATTTTAACTAGTTAGATTTCATAGTTTATACAGTTTTCTTTGTTTAACATAGTTAGTTTCATTTTATACATCATACAGTTACTTTTACAAAACACTACAGTTTCTTAACACTATAGTTTCTTTTCCATTACACTGTAGTTTCAAATGGAATTACATATTAGAATATTTGACACCACATTGTTAGTTCCATTTAATAAACCCTTTATTTTATTTTCAAGAACACTACATTATCATTTTAGTTACTAAATAGTTACATTTAACATTTTTAAGACTTATTGTGACACCACCTACTCACTTACATTTTATACGCTATAAAGTTTCTTTTACTATACACTACAGTTTCTTTTAAAAACATACAGTTTCTTTTTTAATACATTACAGTTTCGAATGGAATTACATATGAGAATATTTGACAACACATTGCAGTTCCATTATATAAACTCTGTTGTTTCTTTTAAAAAACACTAAAGTATCATTTCAGTTAATCTATAGTTTCATTTAACATTTTTTTAGGGCTTATCATGACACCACATAATCAGTTACATGTTATACACACTACAATTTCTTTTACCAAACACTACAATTTCTTTTTAGATGCACTATAGTTTCTTTTTGGATACACTACAGTTTCAAATGGAATTACACATAATAATATTTGACACCATGTTATCAGTTGCATTCTATAAACGATGTAATTTCTTTTCAAAAACACTACAGTATCATTTCAATTACTATATAGTTTCATTTAATATTTTTTAGGACATAACGCGACACCACCTAATCGGTTACATTTTACACACCATACAGTTTCTTTTAACAAACACTATAGTTTCTTTTTGAAAATACTACAATTTCTTTTCGAAAACACTACAACTTCTTTGATCAACATAGGCAGTTACATATGTTTTCACCCAGCCAGTTTGATTTTATAAACCATGTAGTTTCATTGTTTGGAAAATATAGTATCATTTTAAGTATGATACAATTTTTTT
>CM008344.1:13575563-13588427 GCA_002525835.2 Ipomoea batatas
GATTTTTGTTCAGATTTGACAATAATATTATATATTTTGAAATATGCTTGTCATTGCATGTTTTTGGTGGGAAATATGAATGCATGTGTTGCAATGGCTGTGGAAACCATATAGCAAACTTCAGCTCATGCAAAATAGGTAAATAGGATTTTGCTTGACATATAACAATGGGTTTTACCTGTATTGAAGTTATGCTACTGCAATGGTGTTTGAAAGCGGTAGAATACAATGAGGAAACTAATGAAAATGGCAGGGGAAGAACAATTGTGAAAATGCTAGCTTTGGAGAAGACAGTAAGTTTTTCTTGCTTAGTTGAAAGAAAGTTGAGACAAATGTTGCCTTTTTGGTTTTATTTTAAAAAAATCAGAGCACTAACGAATGTCGCGACTTCGTCAACGAAGGTAAACGACCGCTGTTTCATTTAGTACACAAATAATGTATTTTTAATATATTAAATGTAATACCCATTTTTAGCAAAATAGTTATAGTCATGTTTATTAAATGAAGTCAACAAGTCAAAGCATATTAAGTTAGTCATTGGATAAAATTACCAATTTACCCTTCTCACCCTTAAAGGTTAAGGAACCACTTGGTTGGATAAATACCTCATTTGAAAGAAAATAAGCTAAGGAGATTGACTAGAGAGAAGAGGAGGAAAATCTTGAAGCTTTGATCTCCATCCTCTTCAAGCTTAGGTCAAGTTATTGGAGTATTCTAGGTAAGTTTGATCTCCATATTTCACTCTTCTTGAGTTGGGTTTATCATTGGAGCCCTAAGGTTGATGTTTTGAAAATATTAGGGATTTGACAAGGAGTATTTGGGTGAGCTAAATAGCTAAGATTTGGATGTTTTAGGTAAGTGGTTAACTCTTCTCTCCTTATTTTGTAAAACCCATAACCTATTTTGGAATCTCTACTACTTTGAATACCCGGCCATTTTAGGGTTAGTTTGAGTTAAAATATATTTTAGGCTTTTGATATAATATGACTCAAGCTATTTATGATTGTTAAAGTGTGAGTTCACTATTATGCGATTTATGAATTATTATTATTAATTTTTAATTAAGTTTATGTTTGGAGAATTGCTATGATATGTTTTTGGACTATTAAACTTGATTATAGATATCTTTGGGCATGCCTAAGTATGAATTTTGTGAATAAGTGAACATGACTTTTTGGACTTTAATTGTATGTGTGATTGGTACTAAGGGGTTTTGCTCTAAAAGAGGATCAAGTAACTTATTTGACAATTATTAGTTTATGAAGTCATATTTGTTTTGCCCAGTTATGAGTTATTCGGATTCCATATTACTTTTGGATATGCACTTTGTTATGTGGTGTTAAGGAAGTGATTTTTGCTACAATGGGCTATTTGATTATAAGAATTATTTTGAATGTTTGACCAAACTCATGAGGCATCCTACATTTTGTTGTGTATTTTGTTCGGGTTGAAATGTTCCTAATTGCTCATTTCGAATCGTTGAGCCTGACTCATTTCGAATCATCGAGTCTTTACTTTTGAATTATTTGTTGGAACGTTCCATCCGACTCATTCTGAATCTTCGAGCCTGACTCATTCCGAATCGTCGAGTCTTATTAGATCATTATACCGATAATGGCCTATGCCACAAGGTATAATGGTGGGTGTAGGTTGCCAATGAGTCATGAGTTAAAGAATGATTTGAGCTTTTGAAAGTATTGTGCTATGAACTAATGTTAATGCCCATGTAGCTAAAGCTAAATCTTCTATTTATTACTCTAAAGCTTATTGTATATTTTTAAGGTTGCTTGATCTGGGGTTGAGAAGAGTATCACTTACTGGGTATTAGCTCATAAATTTTATTTCCTCATGTTTCAGAGTAGTTAAGGAGTACAATTGTGAATAGCACGAGCACAAGTGCTGGGGTCTTGGAGGTGACTTTTGAAACTAGGATGCCTAGTCCTAGTATTGGAGTTTATCATAGATTTTTTGCTTGTGTTGGATAATACCCTTGACCCTTTGTATTTTTGGATAACCTATTATGCTTGGTTTTTTGTGCTTGTGATGTATTTTGGACATGCTACTCTTGATTAATATTTAATAGTGGTGAATTGATGAGTTTTTGGGAAGAACTAGTTCTTTACATCTTGCCATTTTGGATTTTGAAATACTTATGTATTCAAGTATTGTTATGAAGGTTATGAGAGGTATGTATGGTTAGGCTTCGTATTGTTGCAGGTTTTCATGTAATGGTACGGCCGGGTCATGTCCTAGAAGTGGGGCGTGACATTAAAAATGTACATTACATTTAGAGAAAGTACATTATTTGAATACTTAAAATATATTATTTTGTATAATGTACCTTCAATACACAAATATTATATTTTAATATATTAAAAATATAATTTTTATTATAGTCCACACAATAATGTGTGGGTCATGGTTGACACAATAATTTGTCGTGAATGTCCTAATAATCAATCACTTGAAGCAAAGCTTACTAGGGAAGATCCCGTCTTTTCTAACCTTCTACAATTTCTTTTCAAAAACACTACAGTTTCTTTGATCAACACAGGCAGTTACATGTGTTTTCACCCAGCCAATTTGATTTTATAAACCATGTAGTTTCATTGTTTGGAAAGCATAGTATCATTTTAAGTATGATACAGTTTTTTTTAATGATACACATGCGATTTTTGTTTAGATTTGACAATAATATTATATATTTTGTTTGGAAAGCTTAGTATCATTTTAAGTATGGTACAATTTTTTTTGAATGATACACATGTGATTTTTGTTTAGATTTGACAATAATGTTATATATTTTGTAATATGCTTGTCACTGCATGTTTTTGGTGAGAAATATGAGCGCATGCGTTGAAATGGCTGTGAAAAACCTATACCAAACTTCAGCTCATGCAAAAGAGGTAAATAGAATTTTGCTTGACATATAGGGCTTGTTTGGTTATCAGCGGTTAGAAGTTAGCGGTAGCGGGTTGTGTTAGCGGTTATCAAATAGCGGATTGTTTTGGCGAGTTTGACCAGCGAAATGTATTAGCGGTTTGTAAAAAGATGTTTGGTAAAATTAGCTGTTTAGATTAGCGGTTAACATGTAAAATGACCAAAAGGGTATACATATAATACTACTCCGTAATAATAATAATAATAATAATAATAATAATAGTAATAACAACAACAATAATAATAATAATAATATTATTATTATTATTAAACCAAAAAAAAAAACCAAAAGAAAAGAAAATAAAATAAAAAAAAAAAACTAAAAAGATGTGGCCTTGAGCTCCCTTATAAAAGGGAGCTCAACGCCCCTTGTTCTTCTCTTGCCCATACCAATGGGCAAGAGAAGAGAAGAGAAGCCTGAGGCTGCTGCCTCAGGCTTCTAAATAACCCAGTAATTTTTTATTTTTTTAATAAAATGGAGGGCGTTTTGGGGAAGAATTAATTCTTCCCCAAAACGCCAATCCCAAACGCTGCTAATAGCAGCGTTTGGGATTTCAGCGGTTTGGAGCAAACCGCTGCTCCAAACCGCTGTTAACCAAACGCCTTCTTTAGCGGTTTGACTTGGTCAAACCGCTAAAGTTGGTCAAAACCGCCAAAATTTGGCGGATAAGCTGTTAACCAAACACACCCATAACAATGGGTTTTACCTGTATTGAAGTTATGCTACTGCAATGGTGTTTGAAAGCGGTAGAATACGACGAGAAAACTGATGAAAATGGCAGGGGAAGAAAAGCGGTGAAAATGCTAGCTTTGGAGAAGACGATAAGTTTTTCTTGCTTAATTGAAAGAAAGTAGAGACAAATGTTGCCTTTTTTGTTTTATATTAAAAAAATCAGAGCACTAACGCACGTCGCGACTTCGTCGACGGAGGTAAACGACCGTCATTTCATTTAGTACACAAATAATATATTTTTAAATATTAAAAATGTACATTACATTTAGATAAAATACATTATTTGAATACTAAAAATATATTATTTTGTATAATGTACATTCAATACACAAATAGTATACTTCAATATATTAAAAATATAATTTTTATTATAGTCCACACAATAATGTGTGGGTCATGGTCCACACAGTAATTTGTAAATGTCCGAAGGCCATCCCCAATAGTAGGAATTGGCACAATGTTTAAGAAATAAAATCCCAAAACTAATTTTGTTAACAAATGGGGTGGTGGAAATTAGGCAAGATATTTCTCGTGCAAGAAGGGGATTTTGTCAGTTCAAAATGGGGCCCACCAAAGGAGCAGTCGTTATACCATGGATCATGGTTGATACTGCAGTTGTGTTGAACTGATACTGCAGTTGTATTGAACGGATACTGCAATTGTGTTGAAAGGAACTGCAGTTGCGCGGAACAGAGGTCGTGTCATCCGTCTGGAACAGCAGTTATGTTGAATGGATACTGCAGTTATGTTGAAAGGATACTGTAATTGTGTTGAAATGATACTGCAATTGTGTTGAGCAGATGAACGGCCTCTGTTCCGCACAACTGTAGTATCTTTTCAACACAACTGCAGTATCTTTTCAACACAACTGCAGTATCCGTTCAACACAACTGCAGAATCAGTCATGATCATGGTCGATCATGGTCCACAATACATTGTGGACCATGGTCCACAATATAATTTGCGCCAAAGAAGTGCATGGCGCAGAAACGCGTCCAGGCGGGCGCGTGCACTACACGCGCCCGCCTGGGCGCGTAAGACTATATTTTTTTTTAATTTCTTTTGTCAGTTTTTATTTTGTTTATTTATTTATTTTTTTTCCATCTCATTTTCTCTTTTCTAATAACACTTACAAAATTTTCTTAAAAGCTACACCAAATTTATAACTATTGGAGAAGGCCTAATAATCAATCACTTGAACGAAAGCTTACAGGGGAAGATCCCGTCTTTTCCAACCTTTTCTTTTCTTTATTTTTTTGAAAACCTTTTCTTCAGTGTAGGCTGTAGACTGTATAGTGTAGGACAAATGCTGACTCACAAGTCACAACGGTCGTTTTCCATTCCATTCCGTAGGGAAACATCAAGGCAGAAAAGACGGTATAAATTCCGGGTCATTGTCCAAATGATCATGAAACCTTCAAGCTTGCTTTCCACATTTGCTTGATTTCTAAGCTTCAAAAATCCCAATTTTTAGCTTGAAAACTAGAAAAGATATATATATTTGTTGAAATGGACATGGAAGTAGAGGACCCATTTCCAGATGAGCTTGTACTTCCGGAAACAGTGCTTACGATGCTGGATTGGCCGCTGCCGCCACCGGTAGAGGCTCTGCTGCAGGAAATATGTAGAGAGCAGTCGCAGGAGCCGCCGGACGCGGAGGTGAGGAGGCGGCTGGCTGATATAGGTGAAGATGGGGCCATAAAAATTTTGAAGAGAATATCTTGTTGTACCATCAGACATTTGAGTAGCTTCATAATTTTCATGGTGAATAGATACCCAGAGTGTATCTCTGAAGATAATAGGAGGAGCCATGAATCTACTCCACCCTTGTCTCGTAACTTTTCTCCTCTAGGTACTCCTCTCTTATGCCACTGCATTCTGGGTTATCAAATTTTAATACCGAATTAAGGGAAAATAATGCAAATTCTTGTTTAGACAAATTATTAGGATAAAGCACTCAAGCTAGTTGCAAAGTAGCAATTTTATTTTCTTATATTGCTTCACCACACATTTAGTAGCAACTTTATTTTCTTATATTGCTTCACCACAAATTTTTTAAAGTCAGAGTGCTTACTTGACCCTTTACTGGTCTCTACACAACGATTTGCTATCTACATGGTGTTGAACTTGATCTTTTATTGCCCAATAATCTTCTAATCATTGGATGTTGGAGTTGGTCCTTTACCCTCTTTACCGGCCTTGGCCAACAATCTCCTAGGTGCAGGACTTGACCCTTTACAACGCTTTTCAGAGATTAGTTCAACAATTTCCTAACCACATGATACTGGACTTGATCTCAACAATGCCTTCGCCTAACAATCTACTAGCGACATGGTATTGGACTTGTCGTTACCGGTCTTTGCCCGACACAAATTAAATGTATGTTGTTTCTTATTTTGCAAGGTAAAGGTGTTCAAGTTGAAGGCTTGCATCCTCTGAAAGCCAAGCGCCGGTTATCATTTTGTAGTGAGCCGCCGCCAGAGTGTAGTGAGAGGGGAAGCTCAGGGATGATCAGTGAACAGTTAAAATTGCTGAGCCAACTTGAATTTCGGAAGCTATTTTTAATTCTGAGCTACATTGGCAGCAGGTTAATCACTGCTTTAGCCTTTAGCTAGATAGATGGTAGTGGCCTGCTTTAGCCTTTAGCTATATAGGGATATTGTAAATTTTTCTTTTTGCTCTTTTTCAGAAAGAAGCTGGAAGATGTTGTATCCCCAAATGAAGCTGCAGATATTCTGGGAATTTGGGGAAATCTTCCTATGACAGAATTTGAATCACGAATCTGGAATGCCTATGGACGCCAAAATTATGATGGGGACCGACCTAAGGTGAACCTCATATCATATGATTAATTTGTCTAATTTAAATGTGTTCACTTTTGATCTATGTTTTTGTTTTGTTCCTGTTCTCTATCAACTTTTTTCCATCAACTTGTCACAGTAATCTTCACTATGATCAATCAGAATTAACTCATAGCTGACACTTTCTGGATAAGCTTCTGCTTTCAATTGATGCCTTCATTTGTTTAATTTAATAATTTCGATTTTTCGGTAAGACCTCTATTTCATAATTCCTTGTCCTGTAAGTAGATTCATAACATAACATTGTGTATTTATCTATGTGTACTAGTGCATCACTCTATTTGGCCAATTCAGAAGCTCAAGTGAATGGGTTATGGGCATTTTACTTCTCGTCTTCAATATTCATTGAAACTCGTGCTGAACATGTTTTTCTATGTTTATGTCACAGTATTTGGATTGGGATTCTGGTAAAACACATATGTATTATTGTAACGTTGACCAAGGAGGAAACTGCACTTTTAAGGTTTGTATCATAATTGATGTGCACTATCCCCTTATTTTATTGCCTTTGTTTTTGGAACTCCCAAAATATTTGTCCTTTTCAATCTAAAAAGTATGGAATTTATTATATTTGTAATGCAATGTTTTCTAACTAAAGTGTATTGTTAAGAGTTTACAAACATGCTGTGGGCATACTCTGCAATCAGCAATGGAAATCTGATTTCCAATTTGCTTGTTCTTGAATGTTCTTGATTCTGTTAGAATCAAACGCTTAGCACTACGCCAAAAGCTATAGTTAGTAGCGAATGCGCAACTTTATTTCCTTATAAACTGCCATCACATTTTCGGGATGTTGGGTGCTGAACTTGGCGTTTTAAGCCCTTTATTGGCCTCTGCCCAACAATCCTCCAACCACCGGGTGCTAGGCTTGGGCTTTACCGGCCTCCGCCCAACAGATTCCATGGTTACTTAGTGTCTTCCATCATTCAGGGGGTACGTTTGACCACAACGAGAACTCATCTACAGAGGGCTCTGGGGGATGAAAATGTATTATGTGTCAGATTTCCTGCAGAAAATGAATGCTGTCCCAAGATGATTGCAGATGAAGGAATTCTTGTTGGCTTGAGGCGCTACCGATTTTTTGGTAACTTAATAAAATATTTTCCTTTATTAGATAAACTTTCTGTATGCGTGCATGTGGGTATCCTCTTCAAATTTTGGTGTGTTCTTATTAAATTCCTCAAGGTATGTTGGTTTCAGATATGTTATAATAGGCATCACATAACCTCAGTTTCTCTTTTTGATTTTTCCTTAATTTTTCCCTTCATCAAATTTTAATAAAACGCACCCTTATTTCTGTCTGGCAAGGTTTACTGCTTATAGCAATCTTCACTTTGCCTTCTAGAGCCTGGATGCTTATTTCTTGCAATTACCTCTATTTTTGGCTTTAACTGGAAAAAAAAATTGTGTTTGATCTTCTATTTTCCTCTTGATTTGAGATAATAGGTTTCTTCTTTACATTTAAAAAATATTTAAAAAAACCAAATTATTTGTAATTTTTATTTGTTTATCCTATTTTGGGTGTGTTGTTTGTAGTATATAAAGATGAGAAGGAGAAGAAGAAAAACCTAGAAGAAAGGAAGAAAGATCCAACATTGTTGAAATGCTACTTTATTAGCACTGTTGAAAGATCCAACATTGAACCCTGTGAAGATGGGAAGAGGCCTTACACTTTTTCTGAGAAAAAGATTAATGAAGCAAGGTCACAGTTCATGCATGTGCACACAGTGTCTAGTATTGCTAAATACATCGCCAGGTTGTTCGTCAAATGCTTTCATCTAATATTGATCTGAATTTTTATTTTTCTCAAGAAAAAGTATCTTACCTTCAGTTTGAATGCAGGTTTTCTCTGATTCTCTCTAAGACAATAAAATTTCCGATTGATCTTGCTAATGTTGATATTCAAGATATTGAAGATATACCTTGCCGTGTACTATGCTTCCCCGTTAATTCCTATTTTTTTTTCTTATTTGTTGTCTCAATTGCATGTTTTGTGTCCCATTCAAAAGATAAATATTCCCCTCTTGGACTTTCAATTTACTCTAATCTTGACATCTTGTAGGATGCAAATGGTCACATTGTCTATGACGAAGATGGGGAACCCCGAATCCACACGGATGGAACTGGATATATTTCAGAAGATTTAGCCCTGAAATGTCCCAAAGGATTCCGCAGTGCAAAATTCATTAGTGATGGAAATTTTGAGGTAACAATAGTAATAAGATTAATGGCATTTTCCCTATTTTTCTTTCTTGAGGATTGCAATATATTTTGAAGTTGCCCCATTCTACTACGCCCTAGTAGGGTTTCAGTGATGGCTAGGCCAACCTACTACATCTTTATGTTTTATGTACACTTGTTTTCTGCACACGTGAATATAGGAAAACTCTCTTTCAACATGCAATAAAATACGTAAAAAAGAGTTTACAAATTACAGTATCAAAGTACTGATATAGTAATTTTACAGTTGGATGAATCTAAATATTGCATGTTGAACAAACCTTGTGGCTTTGAAAAGGAACCTTCTTTCTAGAAGCTTGCTGGTTTTCAAATAGAAAACATTTTATTTTCTTGAAAGTGTCATTGTACTAGAGATGCTTATATCATTATGTATTTCAACAAAATAATTTGCAGCAATTTCAAGGTTTTACGGAGCTTGAAGACACGAACATGGAAGGAATACAGTATTGGAATAGAGAACCGGTAAATGCTGGTCATCATGAACTTTGATGACCAACTCAACTACCTTTTTCTTTCTAAGCATTTGTTATTTGGGACTTTTCACCACTCTCATTGCATAATAGTAATGTTGCATTTTTCTTCTTTTTCTGCCTTCCTTTTGAAGCCGCCATTGCTAATGCAATTTCGAATGTTCAACAATGGGTGTGCCATCAAAGGAACTTTGCTAATTAACAAACAGGTAATTTCTCATTTGTCATTATGTCTCGATATACAAAATTTAGTAGTTGATAGGCAACATATTATCTGTTCTTAATAATGGTGTGGCACCATCCTTTTGTTACACTTGTTTGTGTGTGGATTTAGCAGTGAATTTGTAAAATGGTAAGATAAGTGAATTTGTAAATATGTGCCATAAGAAGGGGGATGGCACAAAGGTCATTAAAATTTAAACCCATTTGTAAACAATGGAAATTAAACGAGAGCATTGTATATGATGCGCCCGGACTTCCCAAGCCATTTGGTCAAGCATGGAGATAGATTCTAAAAGGCCTAATAGGCTTGTGGGGTAACAAGATTACGCTGGATGAGATAAGAGAATGGGCTTCGCCAGGTGGGCTGAGGTTGGAGGGCCTAGTAGGTCGAGAAGTGCAGCCCAAGGGCCAGTGTGGTGGAGGTTATTTGAGTTTACCAGGGAGGAGTAGTCTTGGCAATGATGTAGTTGGATTAGATGTCTATAGTTTACCAGAGCCATTGACTGCAAGATAGTGCCACTTATGTTGCAAATGCTACCACCACCAAAAAAATGAGAAGCTGCTACTTACTTGAATTTATTCAGCCTATCGAGGAATGATATTGCTCTAGTGCTTTGAAAATAAATTTGTCATTTTTGCTATACCAGCTCTCTATATTAAATATTTACTCTTGCCCGTAAGGGCAGCCCAAGTGGTAAGAGAGTTACACCTGCGGTCGTGGGTTCGAACCTCAAGCCCTTGGGTTTGAGCCGGTCAGCTATGGGTAACTTAGGCTGGTTTACCTCATTGTGGTCCTTTGCCGGCTAGAGTCACAAGGCAAGGGTTTACTCACTACTCACACAGTCAGGAGTAAAAAAAATATTTACTCTCGTACGAAGTAGTAGGTATTTTAGTAAAGTTAACATTATTTTTTGTTGTTGCAGATTGGACCTGGAAAAATTCAGATTAGACCTAAAATGGTGAAGGTTGAGAAAGATCCAAAAATTTTGGCTACTTCCACTTTTAACTCACTGGAGATAGTTGCAATTAGGTATCTTCTCCATCAATAATGAGCTGTAATAATGCACATGAGCCAAATCAAACTAAAAGACTGAATCCAATCAATTAATTAGTCTAACACATGGCCTTATAAACACATATATTCTCTCTTATTTTTTCAATGTGGGACTTTCAACAAAATTAAATGAAATGCATTTATTTGCTTTAAATTTGGCCTGACAGTTCTGCGAGAAATTTTACAGTTCATTCACTAACTATTAAAGTACCTGATCCAGCCATAAACCCAGGAGGGCCAACTTATCAAAATTTTTGATTCTTTTGTTGAGCTATGGAGGGGTTCCTGAAGAGTATTTTTTGGCTTTAATGAAAAATGCTTGGGAAGAGATAAAAACCATATACACCGACAAAAGAGCAGCATTGAGAGGTAAATTGGGAATCTCTGTGCAATGCTTTAGATATTTTCCTACTTTCTCTTAAGAGTCTTGTTTTCTAAGTTTGTGCTGCTGTCACTCATTTATTAAAGTAAAGTATTCTACTCCCTGGAATCCTAGATCCTTTTAGAGACTTGAAGAAAATCATGAATTGTTACTCCTTGATCAAGATTTTAAAGAAAAAAAAAAACTGTTCTCCTTGATATTTGTTGTCGGTCTTTTTTTCCAAACAGCTGCTGTGAGATATGGAGAAACCGACAATGAGTTCACAACAGCTAAGCTAATCTCATCTGGGGTGCCTATGGATGAACCTTATCTCCAGGATTGCTTATCCAGATTGGCAAACATGGAAAAAGACAACCTTAAAACAGGAAAACTTCCAACAAGTGACAGTTATTACCTAATGGGGACAGCCGACCCAACAGGGACGTTAAACAGTGACGAAGTTTGTGTTATTCTGTAAGTATATCAATGAAATATCTTGTCAGTTCTATTCCAGTACCACCAAGAGATAGAGTCCTTCCTGTTGTATAGATGGCTTTAAAGAGGTGGCTAGTAGTAGTACTTAGGAAAAGTAGTTGCTAGGATGGATTTCCTGCCAAGGGGATTTTTGCTTCCACAACCTAGTTATGACTTGGTAGAGGCTTAGAGCTTCTAGCATGGTAGTTTAGCCCTCAATCACATTGGTTAATTTGTGTCGTACCAAATAAAGTGCACTTTAATTTCTTTTTATTAGTGTGAAGAGAAGATCGGGCCCACCAAGTTCACACCACCTTTGTTTAACTCACCTGAATTATCTGTAAAATGTAGTCCTTTGTATTTTACAGATTGGCTGGCACTAAACAAATACTCCTTCCGTCCCATTTTATGTGTCTGGTTCGGTTAACGAGGCTTAATTGAAGTTATTTTTAAGTCATATTTGTATATAAAATTTATATATTTGAAAACTACATTAGGAGTATTATTGAATACAAAAAATTAAATTTAAGAATACTAAAGAAAATAAGCAGAAAAGAAAGAGTTGGTTTAACTAATGGATAGTAGACATACAAGTAAATATCATGTATCTGACTGACATAATAAATAAATATGCTTTAGATGTACTCTGTAATGCATGAATTGTTTTAATTGACATGTGCAGTGATAATGGTCATGTTACTGGGAAAGTGTTGGTATACAAACATCCCGGTCTTCACTTTGGGGACATACACATTATGAATGCCAAGTATGTCGAAGAATTGAATCATATTGTTGGTAACGCTAAATATGGCATCTTCTTCTCAACAAAAGGCCCAATATCAGCTGCTAGTGAAATTGCAAACAGTGATTTTGATGGTGACATGTATTGGGTTTCAATGAATCCTCAGGTTTAGTTTCTCTAATACAATGTGAACTTTTAGAAGTATTAATAATTATCCAGTGAAGAAGTGGATTCTTCACTTTGTTCAAGTTGCCTTGTATTTCTACAAGACGACCACATTATTATGTTTATATACCTTTTTCCAAATCTCCTCATATATATGATAACATGAATTTCAGCTATTGACCTACTATAAAGCAAGTGAACCATGGAGTCGGATCCATGCTGTTCCAAAGGCTGTCACCAAAAGGCCATCTGAATTTATGCCTGATGAATTGGAATATGAACTTCTTCGAGTGTTTTTAGAAGGAAAGAAGTTGGGGTATGTTTCTCATAACTTGCGTATTATACTGAAAACTTACAAAGTAAATTCTTGGTGGACTTAACTATATGCATCATATTCATAAGTTTATATGTTGATGGACTGCTGAATTTTAATCACAGATAAAAGTTGCCTTCTTTTAGTTTCTTCTTGTAGTTGCCTTCTTTAACCCCAACCAAACTGGCTAAAGATATATAAACTTGTAAGTTGTAACTACAAGATCACGAGTTTGAATCCCAACCTTCTTGGTTTGAGCCGGTCAGCTATGGGCAACCTAGACTGGTT
>CM008344.1:13595930-13618959 GCA_002525835.2 Ipomoea batatas
CATAAATTGATTTTTAATATAACAGATTACTCTAAACTATGCCAAGACTGGTTTACATAATCTAAGATAAATGATACAACAGTTTACTAATTACTAAATCAAATTATCTACATTGCAAATTGATTTTTAGCATAACTGGTAGCTATGAGCTATGAATAGAAGATTTTAAAGAGAAAAGTTTGCTTTTGACCCAGGAACTATAATGGCAATCTCAAATATAGTCATTGACTTTGAAATTGTCCAACTGCAACCCCTCTTCTTCTTCTTTTTTGCAATAAAAAATTTGGTCCTTCAGTTAGTCTCACAGGAATCATATTGTCTATTTCCTTTATTAATCTTGGAAAAAGGGCCCATTTGAGTTCAACCAAGTAATCATCAGATGGTTTGCATTGAGAGCTTATGAGGCAGCAAAATACCAATCACAAGAACATAAGCAAGCTGTTTATGTTTCTTAGCATAATTGATGAACTTCAACATGCTACACCAAACAGACAGAGATAACCTGTATTGTGGTCTAGTGGGAGAAGTATGGTTCCTCTCAACGAAGGTCTTGGATTTAAACTTCCAACACGAAACATGTTGGGAGAGTACCCAAATGAGATCCAATAGCAGCTCAACAAGTTGGATTCCAATGTGATGCCAGATAAAAGGAAGTCAAGGTAAACTAAAGAAAAAAAGATGCAATTCATTGCTCAATGCAGAGATGAAATACTGACCATGAATTTGATTAACAGGATCCAAGTGTTCGTCCAGCATAGGAGTGTAGCCTCGATGTTTCTCATTCCTAAGGAGCTTCATTTTCTCCTGTATTGGCAACTCGAAGAACTTTTTGCTTTGCGCAAAAACCTCGTCCATGAACTCCTGGCTGATTCCATGATTTATCACATAGAAAAATCCCGAATCCATGCAGGCCTAGTAAATCAATAAAAACTAACAGAATTAATCATTGAAATTCCAAAACTAAAAATAACTTAATAAAAAAAACGAATGTAATCCCTAAAAGAATTATCTTGTTCTTAACCAATTAGAAATCATTACACACATATAGAGAAAGAGAGGGAGAGAGCCTGTTTGTTCTTAACCAATTAGAAATCATTACACACATATAGAGAAAGAGAGGGAGAGTGCCTGTTTGAGGAGAGCGACTGGGGTTTTAGTATCAGGGCTGGAGAGATCAATGCAATTCAGAGCAGAGATTTTTGCAGACGTAGGGATAATCTCGTACGAATTTTTCATTTTCAATAATTTTTGTTAATCTTTCCCGAGGTATTGATAATACTCTGTAAATTTTTATTCTGTTTTTTGTCGTCGGAGATGCTTGCTACTCAGGCTCTCGCCGGCGAGAGGCTGATAATCGGTCAGTGGAAGCAAAATGCTTGATATTTTTATTGGAAAAAGGGTCAAATTAAGTCCAAAATTACTTTGGCATATTAGTGATTCCTAATGTTGACATTTGCCTTTTTTTAATTAATTTTTTGTTTATCTTTTATTTTACTTTATTTTATTTATTTATTTATTTATTTATTTATTATTATTATTATTAGTATGATACCCGTTCAATATACGAACTAACAATTTGAAATATTTAGATTATTTTTATATAGAGTTAGTTACAAAATGGTCCCTTGACTATAGAGAAATTACCAATTTGGTCTTTGACTATTTTTTTGACTAATTAAGTCCCTCGACTTTAAAATTTTTAACCAATTTGGTCCTTTATTTACTTTTTCGTTAGACATCCGTTAAACTGGGACCAAATTGGTAATTTCTCTATAGTCAAGGAACCATTTCAAATTTTAACCAATTTGGTCCTTTGTTTACTTTTCCGTTAGACATCCGTTAAACTGAGACCAAATTGGTAATTTCGCTATAGTTAAGGAATCATTTTGGTAATTAAATATTTTCATATATAAAAAGAATATATGAGTTTTATTCATTTATATAGTTTTTGTTATTTAATAGTTATGTTGATTTAATATGAAAAAGTTATGAATATAGATATTTGCAATTAAAATATGAATTGATATTTAATATGAGTAATTAGTTAAAAGAATTTTTTATATTAAAAGTTCAATACAAATTATTAAAGACTTCTTGGTAAATTATATTATTAGTTGAAGTACAATTTTCTTCTAGAGTCACCGCAAATACAAATTTTGAGACTTTTAGGATTGTTTTTGTTTTTTCTAGAGTCACCGCAAATAACAATTTAACATGCATGAGATCATATTTGTCACTTTTATTGGGTTTTATTAACAGACACTAGTATTTTTACACATGCAATGCACGGAATAGATTTGTTATAACTGCATTGAGGAAGGAAGGAAAATTTATGACTACATACAAAAATTGGTATGGTATTAGAAAAATAAACTTGCTCATCATTAAATTTCAAATAAACTGGATTAAATGCTAAAGAACCAACAATTGTTTTCAATACAAATCATTTTCTAAAAAAAATAAAAGGATCAATATTTAGGTGATTCTCATAGAATGATTTGTACTTTAACGGGGCGTTTGGTTGGAGGGAGGGAATTATGTGGGAAAAGAATTGTAATTCCATGGGAAAAAATAATGCAGGAATAAAGTGGGAGTTGAAATTCCAGTGTTTGGTATGTAGGAATAAAATTACTGGGAATTTCATTCCAATGTTTGGTATACATGAGAATTGAGAGGGAATAAGTAGTATAAAGTCCAAAATGCCCATTGTTGTTGTTGTTGTTATTATTATTATTATTATTATTATTATTATTATTATTATTATTATTATTATTACTATTATTATTATTATTATTATTATTATTATTATTATTATTACTATTAATCTTAAGTGACAAGTATCTATAAGACCTATTTGCAATTTTGCATATTCAAACCCCCAAAAATATAACATATTAAATTCAAACGCACTCATCTACCGTATCTTTTGAACTAAAAAAGCATTTGATTTGGGTAGTCAGAAATTTTAAAGAGTTATACATATAATGAATTCAAAGGAACATACACGAAAGTTGTTGTATATAAACAATGCATATAAAAAATGCAAATGTTGCATATAAATATTTAAAGGAACATACACAAAGGTAAGTCGAAGAATAATACACTCTATACTTTTGAAGGAAATGTTAGACATCAATTTTAGGTTAAAATAAAATAGGGGTAGTTTTATCTCAAGGTGATCTTTTTTTCTTCCTAAAATCCACGGAATTAAAATCCCAAGGGGGGCCATGGGATTCTAATTCCATGAAAATGAGAGAATTGCAATTCCGTGGAATTGCAATTCCGTGGAATTGCAATTCCCTCCAACCAAACGAAGGAATTTAGTTACCTTCGAAATTAGATGGGAATAAAGTGGGAAATGAATTGTAATTCCCTCCAACCAAACACCCTGTAAATACACAACTATGAATGCATCTCCTATTTGCAATATTAAATCTTATATATTAATTACATATATATTATTTGGTTTGCAAAACACTGCAATATTTTTGAGAAATAATAAAATCAAAGAAGTACATAATATTAACACATTAATGGGAGTAAATCAATAATTTAAAACAAAAAATAAATCAAAATTTGTATATATTAAATGTAAAGGTTATTACAATTTACAAATAATTTAAATTTTAGTTGTATTATCATTGGTATGCATATTAATAGGTGCTCTTGGAGAGCAAACCATAAAATTCACCGTACAATGCTTCACTACCAGCCACTGCAATTATTTATACCCGAGGAAGGAAAAATTACAAATTGCATGTTATTTAAATAAAATAGTTAGGAATGCTATTGAGATAACAAATTTGCTTACAATTAGACTGAGATTAGCTGGACTAAATGTTGGTGCACCAACAACTGGTTCTAAAAACGGTTGAGCATTATCAAACAACCTATTTGGTTGGAGCAACGATTCTTGTATATTATTCCAATTACACAATGACTCGTAATATAAATAAATATCGAAGAATTCATTCAGTAAAAAACATTTCATTTTATATGTTAATTAGATATTTATTACTTAATCATTTTTATTCTATAATTTTTAATTACATATTGTATTCAAGATGAACATAACCCAAGGCAACACTCTCTATAATTTCTAGGAAAAAATATAAAATCTTGCTGCCCAAAATTGGATAGCCCCAACACAACATCGTTTTGAGGTTGTTTATATATATATATATATATATATATATATATATATATATATTTCCCCATATCATTTAGTCATTTTCGTTCTCTTGCTCTAAGTGTCTCAATTTGAGAAACCCTAATCTTTTTGAACTTGTAATCTCTCTCAGATAATTTAAGATCTGCGTTTTCTCAAGTTGAAAAACCCTAGTCCAAATTTGGTCCAGTTTCCAGAACACAAATGCGTGTATTTACTTTAATTTGTTTGTCGTTTTTCCCCAATTTGAGAATACATGCACTAGTTATCAAATAATTGAATTCATGTCTGTGTTTCTCAATTTGATGAAATCAAGTTAGGAGTTCTAAAGTATGTAGATAATAACGAAAATAATGAATGAAACAGTATATAATGAGATTTAATTTTGTCTCTAATCTCGATATGTGGTCTTTTGCTTCTTCCTGCCCCTTAGAATTGTTGATTATGTAAGTTTCCTCATTATGTTGTTTGTGTGAATTGTGAAAAAATGATGCTCACAAGCTAAAACATTGAAAGCTCATAGTTAATTATGTTATTAGTAAATTAAAGTAATAGTTATTTAAATGAGTAGTTCAAATTTGATTAAAGAGTCCAATAATGAATCTCATGGCCCAAATTATGTGGTCAGTGGACTAAAGTAAAACATATCATTTATACCAAAGTCTTAATTTGTTCAAGGGAAAATTGCACTTTTCCCCCCTATGTTATGTGCATATAGCACTTTTTTCCCCTGTGTTATTAAAGTGGCTATTTTTCCCCCTGAAATGTTAAATTGGCATTTTTACCCTTAAAAATAATTATTTCATTTATTTTTCTTCTCCAACAAATTATTACTTATATGTATGGATGATCACGATTCGGTTCGAACTTAACCAAACACTGTAGCAATCATACCAAAATAGTATGAACGGTTCTGGTTACGATTCAGAACCGAAAAAAATAAAATTAAATAATTGTTGAACCGTGAACTGGAACTGAACCACAGTCATATATAGTGAAAATGATCAAACACTTATTTTGATAAATCGGTACGGTTCAATTCCAATTTCGATTTTGAACCGCCAATCAAAACTTATTTATTTATTTTTTAAAAAATTTATTTCTTATTTCAAAATAGTCTAAATTCAACAATTATTTTATTTTATTTTTTCGGTTCTGAATCGTAACCGTAACCGTTCATACTATTTAAGTTCAATTGCTACAGTGTTCGATTAAGTTCGTATCGAACCATGATCTTCCATACATATTAGTAATACTAGGTTGGAGAATAAAAATAAATGAAATAATTATTTTAAGGGTAAAAACGTCAATTTAACATTACAGGGGGAAAACCTACCACTTTTAAAATAACTGAGGGGGGAAAACTGCCACTTTAATAACACAGGGGGGAAAAGTGCTATATGCACATAACATAGGGGGAAAAAGTGTCATTTTCCCTTTGTTCAATATCCACAGAGCTAAAGTTTGGGTATTGTAGAGCATTTAACTACTTGTTATGATATGCAATGCCTACATTTTATGATGAAAAAATAATATGCATTGTTTATTTTGAAGTGAGCAGTGAGCAATTTAGTTTGCAATTTACTTTGCAATAAGGTTTGGTATTGCTTGTAGTACGAATAAAAATTGTATTACCATATTTTACAATATTACGCATACCTTAATAATATAGGAGTGTTTTGGGCGGGAAGTTAAAATGGAGGATTTTGTTTTTATTAATAGTATAGATTTTAATCTAGAATTGTATTACGAATAAGAAAGTAGGAAATAATTAATATATTGTATTAGGAATTGTATTACCATATTTTAATGTACAATAGTAGTACGAATAAGAATTGTATTATCATATTTTTTACAATATTACACAAACCTTAATAGTACATTAGTGTTTTGAGTGGGAAATTAAAATGGGAATTTTGTTTTTATTAATAACTAGTATTTTCACCCGTGCGTTGCACGGAATGTATTTTTTTTATAATAATTTAAAAATATTTGGATCAATATACAATTATATAAACTATAACAACAAATATTATATAGTGCAATTGATGAAATGGATTGGATCGATTATGTCTTCTAATGTTATCTTTACTTGACTTCGAGCAAATAATTGTCCAATTATCCGTGCGATGCAAATAATAAGTAGAATTGTATTACGAATAAGAAAGTATTTATATTGTAACTTTTTTCAAAATTATTGCAATTTCAATATTATAATTTGAAGAAATAAGGATGCATGTTTCATGTGTATTACGTGCTGGTCCCGATAGGTGAGTAAGTGAGTCTAGAGGGGGGGGGGATGGGGGTTGAATAGACTCATTAGGGTTTTTGAAAATTCTTTCACAAGTAAGAATACTATTTCGAGATAAATACTTGATCAAAGGTTTTGGCAGGGAAAATATTGTTGTATACGTTTTAATATTAACTTTGCACGTTTTTGAATTATAAAAATGTTAGGCTGGGTTTGATGATATGCAATGCAGCAAGTAATGAGGCAGTAAATAAAAGAGTAAGAGAGAGAGAGAGAGATTTTTATAGTGGTTCGACTGTTAACTAAGCCTACTCCACTCTTCATCACTGTAATCATCATGAATTAATAGAGGTGGAGGCAGCACATTCGATGCCAGAGCAGCAGTCTCAGCATCTTCTTCAGGGGTAAGTAGATGCAAGTTTGAAGTTGAAACAACAACTTTTGGATCAATGGGGAGAACATCATTATCATCGGAATGTTCATGACTCGTCTCCTCGGTCGTTGGTAAAACAACTGGCTTATCAATGATTATAGCCTCTACTTAGGCTACTCCTTGCAGGTGATGTAGATGTCTTGGCCTCCTATCCTCGTTCTCTTCTCTTAACTGGTGGAACAGGCACAGTTGAAGTTTCTTCGACCAATGTCTCGGTTGCTGCAACTGAAGGCTTAGGTGTTTTCTTGGGTCGCTTGGAAGGCCTTTTTGAGGGCTCGTCCTTCCTCTTCTCAGGAGGTTTTCTCTTCTTCTTTTCTTCAGCAGGACCTTTTGATGACTCGGCGCTTTAGAGGTTGAGACATCCTTCGTAGTTTGCACAGATGCACCCTTCGTCACCGAAGTCTTAGACTTTGTCTTCTTCTTCGCTTCTTGGGATGTAGCAACAATGCCCATTTCTATTGGTTTTCTTTTGTCATAGTTTGGAGGCTTGGATCTCATGTGGTAGTGAGTTCGGTGGGTTGGAGTTCCAGGGCGAAGACTTACACCCTTAGACTTCAACACTTCTCCAATTACAAAACCAAAGCCTAAGGTTTTGGTAATCCATCCACTCTCTAGATTTACTCCTTTACTCACATTCTTCTTCAAGAAGTCAAAGACCACTCTTGACCAATCAACAAGATATTTGCCAAGTAAAGCACTTAGCATTTTCAACTTGTCTTCCGAAATGTCATCTGTTCCTGATTGTTTGCTCTCAACAATCTTGTTCATCAAAATGTCAATTGTGAACTCAAAGTCCATTTTGAGCATTTTCTTCTTAATAGGAAAGGCCACAAATGAGGGCTGATTTCTTGCCTTAATATCATCCCAGAGTTTGGAGTTGATATACTTTCGACCGAAACAATCTTTATGGAACCCTTCATCACAGTTGGGAAAGTCGAAAGCTCACTACTACAGAAATCACATACAACGTCGACTAATTAACGTCGGCTAAATACTTAGCCGACGTTATATGTTATTTAAATAATTAAAAATAAATAAAAACCCCATAACGTTGGTTATTTACTAATAACCGACGTTAAAGGGTGTACTTTATAAGACGGTGCGATACGACGTCGGCTAAGAGATTAGCCGACGTCGTATCGTGTATATTAGCCATCGGCGGACGATACGACGTCGGCTAACCTACATAGTCGACGTCGTATCCCGCCTATAATTAAATTCGGGCATCGATACGACGTCGGCTAGGAAGGTTAGCCGATGTCGTATCCAATTAGTATTAAGCGCGACGCATACGACGTCGGCTAACCTACCTAGCCGACGTCGTATCCCACCTATAATTGAATTCGGGCGTCGATACGACGTCGGCTAGGAAGGTTAGCCGACGTCGTATCATTAAGGTCGGGCGTGATACGACGTCGGCTACCACTCCTAGCCGACGTCGTATCGCGCTGATTTATAATATTTTAACTTAACCGACGTTGTAGGGTTTTGAATATAGTCCAAATAACTTCAATTTTAGATTTTACTTGTGTGCTTCAAATTAGGGATTCAGTAATACTACAGCCGTCTTCCGTCCAACAGTAGTGTCCCAAATACTACAGCAGTCTTCCGTCTTTCGTCGTCTTCCGTCTTTTCCAGAACGCCGTCTTCCGTCGTCCAGCCGTTGCCGTCGCTGCGAAGCCCTCCATCCGCGAAGCACGCCGTCGCCGCTCGGAGGAACGCAGTCGTCGCTGTCCGCAGTCGTGGCTGTCCGCAGCCGCGAAGACGTCACCCGGAACTCCTCTGCACCCGTCGCTGTCCGCAGCCGCGAAGACATAGGCCGGAACTCCTCCGCAGCCGTCGTTGTCCGCAGCCGCGAAGACGTCGCCAGGAACTCCTCCAATGCCGTCGCTGTCCGCAGCCGCGAAGACGTCGCCGGGAACTCCTCCGCGAAGGTTGGTTACTCTTGAGTCTTGATCTCTCGACTAGTTTTGTAGTTGGTAGGCCACTAAAACTTGAGAATCCCAACTTAAAACTCTTCTTTGGCAATGCAACTGAGCTTAGAGAAATTTATCTTGATGGTGTTAATATCTCAGCTAAAGGTAGTGAGTGGTGTGAAGCCTTATCTTCATCTTTGCCTAATTTGAGAGTATTGAGCTTGCGAAATTGTCATCTTTCTGGGCCTATACACCCTTCCCTTTTGAAGCTTCACTCTCTGTCTGTAATCCAACTAGACCAAAATAATCTGTCCAGTGCAGTTCCAGAATTCTTGGCGAATTTGACTGCCTTGAGCCTTGGCAACTGTCAGTTGCAGGGAGAATTTCCAAAAGCAATTTTACAGCTACAAACTCTACATCATCTGGACCTATCAAATAATCATAACCTTAGTGGTGGGATCCCGGAATTCCATTTTTCAGGCTCCTTAGAGACAGTATCACTACGTTTCACTAGTTTTTCCGGCTCATTACCAGATTCTATTGGTAATCTTCACAACTTGTCTAGTATTGATCTCTCCAACTGCAACTTCTTTGGGCCACTACCTTTTACAATGGCTAACCTTATGAGTTTGGCATATGTGGATTTCTCTCACAACAACTTCAATGGTAAATTTTAGTAAATAGTGTTGTCAATGTCACAAAAAAAAAGAGAAAGAAAACATAGAAAAAGTCTCCTTTGTCTCCCCCCCCCCTTGTTTTTCACTTTCTTATGCTTTGTAATTGTCTATGGAAACATTAATTGTCCTTGGGGGCTTTGGATTGTGCTTATATCATATATTATATATATAAATACTTTTCTTATTCATGATTTACTTTTGTCTTTCTGGTAATTGCTATGATGGTTGCATATGGAAGAACAGTGCAGATAGCTAACATAGTTCTAATTTTCTCAATGATGGTTGTATATGTTGTCAATGAGATTATTATTATTATTGTTGAAATACTCATGATTCTTTATAAAGTAATACTCCGTATATCTTTTATACTTTTTAAACATTTTCAGTCCAAAGAATCTAAACTCACTATCAGGTTCAAACCCATGATAACCGGGATGTCGTAACACTATATGATAATTTGCAATGAGATTATTATTTATGACCACCTAATTAATTACCATCATGGATTTTTAGAAGACCATATTATCTAAAATCCAATTCCATAGTGCTTTATTAGGTGTGTGTGTGTGTGTATATATATATATATATATATATATATATATATATATATATATGTTTGACTCTATTTGCTTGTAATGTTAAGGTAGGTAGTTGTTAATTAAGGAGTATTATAAAATCATTAAATCATTAAAGTATTTAGTTTCTCCTTTAATTTCCTAGAACATTACTTTATACTACATTACAAATAGTTTTAGTTATTATCAAATCATCCTTTCCATTGTAGGTGATTAGTTTGATTCGAGGTTTGCTTATCGACGTGGATAAAGCTTTGGTGAGGTAAGATCTTTATTTATTTATTTTTCTACGAACATTCGGCTTTCTCGTATGCATCCGGTGATTAGCCACACCGTGGTATGTGCTTATTTATGTTTTCGGCTTTCTCTTATGCAACCGGTGATTAGTCACACCGTGGTCTGTGCTTATTTATGTTTTTTGCATTCTCTTATGCATCCGGTGATTAGCCACACCGTGGTCTGTGCTGAAGTCAGTTTTAGTTATTATATTTGTTGAATCAATGATTGAATGATATGTTAACACAAGATTAATTAGAGTTAATATTATTTTAGATTGAGTTGTCATGGATATGTAATAGGTGTCTGTATAAGGAATTTCATTTGGCATCAAAGACCACGTATGGATTTATAGATCCATCTTACATTCATCCAATATTGACGACTAAAGCACAATGAACAGGGTATATAAATGTCACCATGCAATACGGACAGAAAAAATGTTATTTAGCCCCTTACATTTATAAGTAAGTTTTAATTGCTTTAAATAAAATAACTTAAATACAATGTGCTTTTATTACATATTATATTTACTTACAACTAATAAATTATTTGTTTGTAGGAACATTGGATGTTGATGGCAATTTGTCCACTGTTATATGAAATCTATTGGTTTGATTCCGTTGGACGCGAACCACATCAGGACATTAAAGACATAGTTGAAACGTCGGTAAACTTATAACTAATTAATAGTTATTATATATAAAGTACGGTGCCATATAGTATTTATGTATACATATCTCTTATATTTATAGGTGTATGAAATCAACATTACATTCCAAAGGAAAGAAAACAAATCGTCAACCAAAATGGATTAATTGTTTGGTAAGTATTTTATACATTTGTAAAACTACATATATTTCATAGATTTTAATTAAATGAATTCTTAATTGTATTATAATTCAAATATATAGTGTGCCAAACAAGTTGGAGCTACCGAATGCGGGTATTATGTGATGAAGTTCATGTTTGAAATTCTTTCCAAAGAAGCATACGAAGGAATAGATAAGGCAAGTAATTTAAGAAAATACATTTCTCATTCAAATTTTAAAAATACTAGCTTAAATTAGCTTACTAATTATTATTTATTACTTTTCAACATTATTACAGATAGTGGAGAGAGTTGGTTCATCGAGCTACAATCAACAAGAGATTGATGAAGTTAGAGACACATGGGCCAAGTACTTCATTGATGAATGGATTAATACATTGTATTAGTATGTGAAATAGTAATGTGAGATGTATGTATTGCTTTTATGCTTTTGGTACAATGTTTGGGAGAAGATCAGATTATGGCTTGTATTAATTAATATAGATAATTTTTGATGAACTTGTATTATTAATTAGAGTTTATTACCAAAATGGTCCCTCGGCTATTGCGAAATTACCAATTTGGTCCTCAACAATTTTTTGTGACCAATTAAGTCCCTCAACTTTGAAAAAGTTAACCAATTTGGTCCTCCGTTTATTTTTCCGTTAAAGATCCGTTAAATCAGGACTAAATTGGTAATTTTGCTTTAGTCAAGGGACCATTTCAGTGAAAAATTAAGGGATAAACTACAAATAAGCCATCATACTATTTGTGAACAAGCAATTAGGCTATCCAACTCAAATAACCCCCAAATAAACCATTGAACTCAAAAAAAAATAAAGCAATTGAGCCACTAAAACCGAAAAAAAAGAGCAATTAACCCATTTTAAAAATTTTCGGCGACAAATTCCAGCGCAGGCGACCATTTTCGGCAACCGGCGGCGACGGCGGTCGACATTTTCGACGAGGGCGACCATTTCTGGTTGCCCTCGCCGAAAATGGCGTCGCTGCCGGTGCCGAAATTTGTCGCCGGAAATTTTAAAAATGGGTTAATTGCTCTTTTTTTTTGGGTTTCAGTGACTTAATTGTTTTATTTTTCTGAGTTCGATGCCCTATTTGGGGGTTATTTGAGTTGGATAGCCTAATTGTTGTTCTCAAACAGTACGATGGCTTATTTGTAGTTTATCCCTTAATTTTTCACTGAAATGGTCCCTTGACTATAGCAAAATTACCAATTTGGTCCTAATTTAGCGGATGTTAACGGCAAAATAAACGGTGGACTAAATTGGTTAAAATTTTCAAAGTCGAGGGACTTAATTGGGCACGAAAATTGTTGAGGACCAAATTGGTAATTTCACAATAGTCGAGGGACCATTTTGGTAATAAACTCTATTAATTATTATCAATTGTGAGATTTATTGCTTTTATTAATTTTGAATGTGATTGTGATAGCTATATATATTTGAGTAGGTTTTGGGTGTAAATAGAAAATTAAAATGAATATTTTTTTAAAAAAAAATTACCCTACAACTAGGGGTGCGAATAGGCCAGGCCTCTACAAAGGGGCCTATGGCCTGGCCTGTTTAGTAAAAAGGCCAGGCCTAGGCCTATTTCCAAGCCTATTTACTTAAATAGGCCCAGGCCTAAATATGAAGGCCTAGCCTACGAGCCTACAGGCCCAGCCTGTTTATATATATAATATAATAATAATAATAATAATAATAATAATAATAATATAACCTAATAACCCACTACCCAGTATATATATATATATATATATATATAACTATCTTAACCCTAATCCCTAATCGCATCACACCAACCCAGCCGCCTTATCCCATTTTCCATCCCGTTCGGCAGCTTCCCAGGCTTCGTTTCCTTCACATGGCGAGGTGGCGAGGCAGCGAGGCCAGGCTCTAATCTGTGGAGGCGGCGAGGCCAGGCTGCAGTCTGTGGAGGCGGCGAGGCCAGGCTGCGGTCTGTGGAGGCGGCGGATTGCGACGGAATGGAGGCGACCGACTGGAGGTTAATGGAGTACGGGCTACAAAGGTAATCTGTTGGATCCTTGATTCTTCTTTAGTTTTTAATTCTGTTTTGTTTAGGTCCATGCTTCAAACAGATGTAGGTGAGGTAAATTTTCATCCAATATTGCATCTTGAATATATTCCCAAGTTTAGAATGTTATAATCTTGCATAATAATATTTATTATAAATTTCAAGATTTTATGCTCGTTCTAGTTATTCATGTCATTGGTCATTATATACCCTAACTTACAAAAAATGGGATTTGCAGCGGGGCATAGAAAATCAGATGTCGCTAAATATCGCCCATCAACCCTCTTAAAAAGTTGATCACTTGTTCTGCTCCAGCCTCCCTGTGCAAGTAATTTTAACAGAGGTATATGGAGTTGAATAGCTTTTTCTCTTTTCTCATTTTGACTTATCATATATATTATTTGTTTGTATCAAGGATCCAACATATGACATGCAATTAGCCTTTAGTTGAAGTAGCATTTTACTTGTTTGTTGCTCCATATTTACTTCTCATTCATTTTGGTTATGTTACTTGTCTAAAGGATATTCACACAATTGTGTCTGACAGCTCATAAGCACCACAAAGGGCTTGGTAATTGTTTAGCTTTACAAGGATGGCTCTCCTGAAGTTGTTGAAGAATTCATTGATTTGTGGTGCGTTTTTTTCTTTAACTAATAATCAGTTCTATTCCAACCAATTTAGTATTAATGGTGTTATTATCACCAATTTTTTTTCTTTAAGAGATAAAACAATAATAGGTGTAAAGAATTTATGGATTTGTGCTGCCTTACTCGGTTAATACTCCTATATAGTGTTGGATTAATACTTGTAGTTGCTACTTGCTGGCTTGCTGCCTCAGTATTCATTTTCTTGGATTTTAATTGTAATTGCAGAAAGCCATAAAGGATTGGTAGTTGGTACACTGTTTGTTAATAATGTTTGCAGAATTGCAGTGGTAAATTGCAGTGGTAATAACATTAATAATAATGTTTGTTAAACATAGTATTAATTAGACTACTAAAGGTAGGAATTATATTTTATAGTTTATATTACTACATGAACTTATAAATTTGTATTGGACTTAGATATTTATTCTGATTTTTTCATTGTGTAGGTGGATTTTGAACCAGAGGAGATTATGTTGAAGGCTTGACTTGCCATTTTTGGTTTATTGATCGATTGTAATTTTATATTATGATACATAAACTTGTGGTTTTATATTTATGTATGTATTAGTATGCTTTTGTAAATTTTTTATATGTACAAGTGTAAAGCCTTAAATTGTCTCAAAGCCTATTTAAATTAGTCTCAAAGCCTATTTAAATTGGGCTCAAACACCTATTTAAATAAGCTCAAAAGCCTATTTAAGATCCACTTTGAAGCCCGTTTAAAGGCCTATAATTATATAGGCCTGTAAACAGGCTTTCAGGCCATCCCAGGCCAGGCCTTTCGTAGGCTCAGGCTTGAGCCTAGTACAAAGCCTACATGCAAGCCTAGGCTCAGGCCCAGGCTTTAAATTTTCATAGTAGGCCCAGGCCTAAATATCTAAAGCCAAGCCTGGCCTGGCTTGGCCTATTTCCACCCCTACCTACAATGTCGGCTAATCTTATTAGCCGACGTTGTAGGGTAATTTTTTTGTTTTTAAATTACCTACGACGTCGGCTATTTCTAAAGAGCCGACGTGGTAGGGTATTTTAGTAGTTTTCAAATTACCTACGACGTCGGCTATTTGTAAAGAGCCGACGTTGTAGGGTATTTTAGTAGTTTTCAAATTACCTACAACGTCGACTATTTGTAAAGAGCCGATGTTGTAGGGTATTTTTTTGTTTTCAAATTATCTACGACGTCGGCTATTTGTAAAGAGCCGACGTTGTAGGTTATTTTAGTAGTTTTCAAATTACCTACGACGTCAGCTATTTGTAAAGAGTCGACGTTGTAGGTTATTTTAGTAGTTTTCAAATTACCTACAACATCGGCTATTTATAATTTTGTAAATAGCCGACGTTGTAGGGTATTTTTTTGTTTTTCAAATTACCTACGACGTCGGCTATTTGTAAATAGCCGACGTTGTAGGGTATTTTAGTAGTTTCCAAATTATCTACAACGTCGGCTATTTGTAAATAGCCGACATTGTATGTGTACACATACAACGTCGGCCAGATCAACGTCGGATTTTAGCCGACGTTAAAAGCGTGTAGTAGGGGCTGCCCGAATGTCACCATGAACAATGGTAACATTGGTTCCATTGACGGTCGATCTTATCTCATCAATTTCTCCACTTTCATGAATGCTTGAGTTGATGTAGAACTGAGCCACATCAAAAGCGTGAAAAACCTTATGGGGAAAAATCACAAAGTTATATAGCCCTCCATCCTTGAGGCATTGTATTACGTTATTGCCAAGATCTTTGTCAATGACAAGTTGCATGTATCCATGAGCATAAAAAAATCGAACCTGCTTTTACGAGACTGTCTCTTGTATTTTGGCCTTTCAATTTCCTCATAAACCAGTTGATGATCTTTTTGTCATTACATGGACGAATGATCCAAGTAGGTGGTACAAACTCTTCTTCTTGTTGTTCATCTAATGCTTGAACTTCTGGGTTTTTAGAAGGAATATCTTTCTGATCATTAGAGGACGTACACCATTGATGAGCAGTAAAGATTTTAGAAAGCTTCGGGAGGAAGAAAGCTTAGGGTTAAAATGCTTGAGGGTAAAAGTGAAAAGACAGAGGTGAGAGAGTGTTGGTCCCGATTGGGTGGCGAAATGTCTAGAGGCGTGGGTGAGTGGGTGAATACACTTTTCTAACAAATTAAAACTTTATAACACTTCAATAAAAATAATTCTAAGTAAATAAATTCAACTTGAAATGCACAACGGAATATTCAAACGGTAAAGTGCTATAAAATAAATCTGCGTAAAACTAAAGAGATATATGACATGCAATACGTTGGAATGCCTTGAAATAGCTCAAAGTTTGAGGCACGTGCGAACGTTGGAACACACAAACCCAGATGGATAAATCAACATAGTATGAAATGGGTTAGTGAGTCAAACATGCAAAATATGTAAAGTGCTGTAAAGTAAATAGAGACAAAGATTTATAGTGGTTTAGAGGTGGTGTAATCCTCCTAGTCCACTCTTCTCCTTTCACTCCAAGGAGGGAATTCCACTATCTCGTTCTCCCATATACAAATAGTGAAACACCAGTGCTACACAAGCACTTCCCGAGTGTTTCGCACAAAGCTACACTCAACACGAGCTCCTCGCACAAAGCTAAGCTCCCGAGCGCCTCGCACAAAGCTACACTCTAACCAAGTGTCTTGCACAAAGCTACTCTTAGTTCTCCCGAGTGTCTCGCACACAGATATACTCAAACAAGGATTTCACAACTCCTTGCTATTCTCCCTCTCTCTACACTCAGTAGAGATATTTTTACAAGAAATAAATATTTCTTTTCTAAGACTTGAATATCTCATGTATAGCTCAATATCAACACTTTTGGTCGTTATATCTTAATCTTATTCTTTGTAACTGTATCACCACCGTTCGTGCTTGTCTTCAAGTCTTCTTGGGCTTTTTATAATTCAAGGAATTATTTGCCCGTTGTGAATATGCCTGATGACTCTTGACGGTAATAATGTGTTTACCGGTATATTATTTGAGTATTTGAATGTTTGAATATAATATTGAGCGTAGTGCTCAGTCTACAAGTGAATTCAGTATGTATTGTCTAGTAAGAAGTGTCCTCCTCACTATGTGGTTGTGAGTCCTTTTATTCCTTTCAGCTCAGTAACGGAGCATTGATGAAGAGTTGAACGTTAGACATCAATACCTAAGGTGTTGAATGCTGAGGAGCTGAACGTCAGTCATCAATGCCGAGGAGCTGAACGTTGGCCATCAATGCTAAGGAGTTGGACCGTTGCGCATTGATGCCGAGGAGTGAGGTGTCTTGGTAGTTTGAACGACAACTATCTTGGTTATGACAACGGTTCCGGGTCGGGTACCCAATTACCCTGTCACCAGCCCCCCACTCCCTAGCTAGCGAGAATGGCTGAGGTAGTTAGGGAGTACCAGCCGGTGTTTGAATGGATCGGCCTTGGAACTTGTGGAAGAAGATTTGATATGTTGAATTTTGGAAGGAAATTTTACCGGAAGGAAACTTCACATATTTGTGGAATATTTCCTAATTTCCCTGCGATTTTGTTTCCTTGTATGGGCCGGCTGCGTATGTATATAAGGACCCTCTCAGAATCTGTGTCTTTCACCCCTCCTCATTACGTTAGCTCAGCTGGGTTCATCATGAGTCCAAAGAGAGCAAGTGCTGCTGAAACAAGTGCGGGGACGAAGAGGCGCCGATCGTTCCGTTTGATAGAGCTGGCCAGACGTGAGAAGTTGAAGCAGAGGAAGGAGCGTGGGCACGAAGTTGGGGATACCGTTGAGGATCCACTAACCCTTCCGTCAGATGGGGAAGAAGAGAAGGATGCCGTGAAGCAACCGAAACAAGTTCCCGTGGAAGAAAGTATGGCCATCGTCCTTGTGCCTGATGATGAGCTCCCTTTAGCAGTGGAGTATCCCAAGTCCTCGAAGTCCTCGAAGTCCTTGAAGACCTAGATGTTTGAGTAGGAGTTAGTAGTTTGAAGTGTAATAGTGCGTGATGACATTTATTGGAAAAAAACGTTTACTTCGAACTAGTTTTGTGCCGTTTTCTTTTTTTGTCGACCTTGGCACTGGGCCGCGGTTTCTCCTCGGCACTCGACCTCGGCATTGTGCCAAGGTTTCACCTCAGCATTGTGCCGAGGTGGGACCCCAGCGTTGTGCCGAGGTTTCACCTCGGCACTGGGCCGAGATTTTTTTTTTGTTTGATTGTTTGTTTTTTTTCGTTCACCCTCCTTAATTATCCGGAATAATTCAAGATACGAACTATCACAGCATACTTAGGGAGTCCTTAAAATCTTGAAAAATATATGCCAAGATTGTTTCAGGAAATCCCATTGATACTAGGAATATTGGTTTCCTTATACAAAACCCTAGGATTTTGTATAAAAACCCTTCTTCTTCTTTTGTAATCAACCTTTCTCTTTCTTTCGTACCGATTGCATTCTTGCTTCCAACTATCCTGGTAAGTTCAATGTTTTTTTTTTGTTTTTTTTACACACTTGCACCTCGGCATGTGACTTCGGCGCTGGCCAAGGTCACGCACCGTGCCTCGGCGCTGGGCCGAGGTCACGGTACGTAACCGTGCTTTTTCTTCTTCTTCTTTTTTTTTTTCCTTTTTAGCTCAGGGCTATGCTTGTGTTGAACTGACGAGTTTGTTTTGTTTTTCGTTTTTCTTTATGTTGTGCTGATAGGTTGGTGATCATGCCTACCAATAACCATGTTAGTTCCTCTATTATGGATTCGAATTCAAATTCGTGCACGGAGTCTTCTGACAATGAATCTTCATCTTATGACGGTGAAGATACATTGACCTATGGTGGTGACACCGAGGCATTGGCCCATGGTGATGACCCCGAAGACACCTCCTCTCTGTCTTCCTCTCCTTCCGAAGAAGACACCGTAGATCTCGATCTTCCTGCCCCTTCTGTTAGTCGTAAAAGGAAGAGGCGCCAGATCTCGTATTCCCCCATAGATAGTTCACTTATCGAGAATACCTATCGCTGTCTAAAACTTAGCGATTTAGAAGATATCCAAGGTCTAGTGTGCGGGAATGTTAGAATTGTCATCTCTGGGCATGATGTTAGTATCATGGAACCCCCAGAGCCCTCCTTCTTTGGTGTTCACCTGTTGTCCGTGCAGGTAGGACTTAGGTTTCCCCTTCACCCTTTCCTGATCGAGTTTCTGAATTTTTATGAAATAGCCCTAGGTCAGCTTGCCCCAACCAGGTTATCGCAGGATTTCTTTTTGTGTGTCGCCAAAAACGGATGAAACCCTCCTTAGGTCTCTTCCAGTCGTTGTTTAGAGTCATGAGGGCACCTAGAGAGGGTAAGGGTTTCGTGTGTATCTCTTCTATGCCCCATAAGCCGCTTTTCGATGATCGTCCCTCCTACAACAAGGACTAGAAGTCTAGGTTCTTCTTTGTCTCCCTAGGTATTCCTTCTCCTTTTGCTGTCGCATGGGGTACCCGAGTTAGATGCCATCCAACGTTAGACGAGAGTCCAGATATGCTTAGGAAGGTCAAGAAACTTCTGAAGGGTGGTCCTTTTAAGGTTGTCAGGAGTACTTCTGAGTGGTGGCTTCAGAATTTGGGGTTTAAGAGGATCCGGCCAGCTGCCCTTGACGTACCTGGTACCCTCTCGGTGTTTAGCTGTTTCTTGCATGCTGTTTTCTTGTAACTGTTTGTCATAACTTGAAATTGTTTGCAGGTGCTATGTCGTCGAAAGATGCTATATCGTCAACAGGTGCTCGGTACTTGTCGCAAAGCGGGCAATATCCTTCCAAGAGAAGCAAAACTGACAAAAAAGGAAAGAAGAGTCAAGCCTCCACATCTGGTGGAGGAGCTTGTAACCTGACGCTTTCGCGAACAAGGTCTTCAACTCAGCCAGGATCTTCAATTCAGCCCCCGGCTCCAACTTCGGATGTGGATCCCTTACCCGAGGGATTGTCTGCCCAGCCCCCCGAGCAAGGGGAAGCCTTGCCAGTTCCACGCATTCGAACCAACTTGGTCCGGCTCGATATGGATGTACTCCCCGGGAAATCCTTCTTAGAAGGTACTATTGACGCCCCCGAGCTTGTTCGTAGCCTCGTCACCCCAAGAAATGCAGAAATTCTTGAAGAGCAGGGTTTGGCTGCGCTACGGGAGCGATATTGCAAAATGGCAATGGAGTCTGTGTTGATAGGGGACAGTCTTCATTCGCAGTACGAAGCTATGCTCCGCGATTCTCTTTCGCAGAGGAAGAAACTCGCAGAAGACCAACTGCTGCAGGATGCCGAGTTGAAGGAACTGAGGGAAGAGATCATAACGCTGAAAACTGATTACTCAAAGTTAGAGCAGAAGCTGAAGGATGAGCGAAAGGGGCACAAGGAGACTCGTGCTACTGTTACCAAGCTGTAAAAGGCACGAGAGACGTACAAGCAGTCATGTGAGTTCAAGGATGACGTCCGGGAGTTCATTAGCACTCCAGAAGCTGTAGAGGAGTTTTCAGCGTCCGCGGCTGGTCGGGTTGCACTCGAGGCACAGAATCAGCTAGCATTCGACCTTGGAATGTTCACCATGCAGCAGTAGATTTATCCGGTGCTTAAGGAAGAGAATCCTAATTTTGATCCGGAGGCTGTGGGCTTGCCTAAGTTTATGGAGAATCCCGACCCTGAGTCTGAGGAGTACGACATATCCCCTGTTGATGCTGATGATGCGGGAGTGTCTGATCGTCCTGACAACACCAACACCGCTGCCCAGGAGTCAGGACGCTGCTGAGGATCCCACCACTGCTACGAAGGATGCTTAGCATATCTGATTTATCTTTCGTTGTTATCCACATTCGCACTGTTTTTTGAATACTAGTTTCGCAGTTATTCGTGTATTGAACACTTGTATTGTTTTTTTGAATACTGAATTCGAGTTGTTTTGAACACTTGTTTTGTTTTTTCGAATTATCTTCTTGTATTTTTATTATTATTATTATTTTTTTTTTTGCCCTCGGCCTTGTGCCGAAGCCTCGGCACTGGGCCGAGGTTTTACCTCGGCATTGTGCCGAGGTGGGACCTCGGCGTTGTGCCGAGGTGAAAACCTCACCTCGGCCTTGTGCCGAGGTGGGACCTCGATAAATATTTTTTTATTTTATTTTATTTTATTTTATTTTTTTCAACTTATATGATGCCCCTCTTTATAAAAAACATGGAATTTTATTCATCTGGGTTGGACGGACCAACACTGTGGACGGACCAAGACAACCTGGACAGACCAGGACTTTACTTCTTAATGATAAAATTTTGTTAAGTGTTCTGAATTCCATATCCTATCAATCAACCTGCCACCTACTGTCGTCAACTTCTAAGTTCCTGGCGAATCACCTCGTCAATGATGTGCGGACCCTCCCATTTTTTCGCGAACTTGCCTCCTTCCAAGGGTTGACTGGCTTCTCTCCTTCTCAAAACATAATCACCTACTTGAAAGTACCTGGGTTTAGCTTTGGCGTCATGATAGGACTTCAACTGCCTGTTGTAGTTTTCCATCCTACAGAACGCAGCTTCTCGCCTTTCATCTATGAAATTGAGATCGGTTCCCTGTTAGATCTCATTTTGCTCTGCCTCGTACTCTTCCATCCTTCTACTTGGTATCATCACCTCTGCTGGAGCTTGAGCTTCGAACCCGTAACTCAATGCGAAAGGAGTTTCACCCGTAGCCCTCCTTGGGGTTGTGCGATAGGTCCAAAGGATGCTGTCAAGTTCTTCAACCCACGCCCCGCCAGCTGCTTCTAATTTCCTCTTCAAACCATCAAGGATGGTTCTATTGGCATTCTCTACTTGACCATTCACCTGTGGGTATGACACCACCACCCGACTATGCTTGATGCCCATTCCGTCAAAAAGTCTGAGAACTCTCTGCCTTCGAATTGACTTCCGTTGTCCGTGATTACTTGGATGGGGATGCCGAAGCGGCATAGTATGTTCTTCTCCACGAACTGCTGTGATACTAGCTAGCGGTTCAGCTTCCACCCATTTGGTGAAGTAGTCAATGGCCACGATAATGTACTTCCGGCTTCCCGAGCCCGTGGGAAGGGCTCCTACCAAGTCTATTCCCCATCTTGTGAATGGAATTGCTGTGTGTGGATCTCAGCGCTGCACTATGCTTACTTCCCAGGGGGTCACCCATCCCGTGACTGCCGGAAGTCAAGCACGCTTAACCACAGAGTTCTTTGGATAACTGGTTGCCATATCCTTCCTAAAACCAATTGGTGATAGGTAGGTGGACTAATACCATTTAACCACATCCCTCCATGGTAAGCCACAGCGCCACGTCTCGAATCGAGCAGGGGCTGAACTCGGCCAACCTTGCCGACGCCCAACAATCCCCTCCCAGCACCTGCATCAACCTTTGATCACCAAGCCCAGCTATGCAGCATGCCTGACTCGGTCCTTAGCCTACGCGCCCAACAATCCCCTCTTGAGACTTGGACTTGGCACGACCTACGCCCACATCCCACCTGGGATTGGACTCGGCTTTCGCCTCGCCATCGATTCGAACCCGTGACCTCGGCTCTGATACCAATTGATGGATCTGAGCGCTGCACTATGCTTACTTCCCAGGGGGTCACCCATCCCGTGACTGCCAGAAGTCAAGCACGCTTAACCATAGAGTTCTTTGGCTAACTGGTTGCCATATCCTTCCTAAAACCAATTGGTGATAGGTAGGTGGACTAATACCATTTAACCACATCCCTCCATGGTAAGCCACAGCGCCACGTCTCGAATCGAGCAGGGGCTGAACTCGGCCAACCTTGCCGACGCCCAACACTGTGCTCACCGGAGTGTAGTTGGTTGCGGGTCGTCCTGGCAATGTCTGGAACTCTTGACACTTAGGGCATCGCTTGGCGTATTCTGCGCAATCCTTCAACATCTTTGGCCAGAAGAAACCTTGCAGCATGATGCGTCGAGCTATGGTGTATGCTCCTTGATGCACGGAGCACACTCCTTCGTGGACTTCTCTCATCATCAGCTCTGCTTCGTCAGGGTACACACACTTCAAGAGTGTGTCATTATAGGATCGTTTATATAACTTGTCTTCCAACATCACGTAGCTGGGTGCCCGCAACCTTGTTAGCTTTGCATCTTGCTCGTCCACTGGTAAAGTGTCTTCCTTCTTGTACTTTGTGATGTGGTCAATCCAACATGGCTCTCTGGATTGCACGAGGCAGACCCATGAGATATCGATGCTGGATGTCTCCAAA
>CM008344.1:13642484-13660135 GCA_002525835.2 Ipomoea batatas
ATTTTATAGCAAGTTACAAAAAGAAATTCTAAAAAAGGATAAATATTCACATATTAGAATATTTGACCAAAAAATTGCATCTATCACCTTCAAGAAAAATCTGAACAAAAACACATTATGTTAAAAGTGAAATATTCAACCTAGTTGTTGACAGCAATTTAAAAGCAAAAACAAAGTTATTGTAATTTTGACATCTACATTTGTTATGTATTTTATACAAGACATATACATAAGCAGACAAGAAACTAAATGAAGGTTAGACAAAAATGCCAAATAGTAATATGTTAAGACCCATAACTACCTCAATCGGCACAAGTGCTTTTGGAATCACCCTGCAGGTTAAGAGAAGAAGGAATAAATAAAGTTCTTCACTTCTGCACTAAATCAAAGAGAGTGTAGCTATTGATATTGAAAACCTGCAATGCCTATACATTATTAATCGATTTTTTACCCAAAAACATGGCAGTCTCCATCATAGACTCTCTGGGCTATCAACCCCATCAAACCAACACTTCCACCTCCATAGACCAAGTCCATCTTCCTCAGTACCTGCAACCAAACTTCAGAGTCAAAAGGTGACACCTACATGCTTCTCTTGAAATTAAAAACCAAGAAGAATGGTAACCCCAGCCAAGATGGCAACAGATTCACCCTTGTAGCCACAAGGTCACGAGTTTGAACCTTGCCCCCTTGGTTTGAGAGTATGGGTAACCTAGGCTAGGCTAGTTTGCTTTATTATGATCTTTTGTGGGCTAGAGTCATAAAACGAGGTTTGGGTTTCCCTCGTCATCCAAAAAAACCAAGAAGAATGGAAGTTAGTAGTTTTTCAAAATGGGCAGAATAACAGTTACAAAAGCCAATCCTTAGCTTGTTTAAAAGACCACATGACAAGAACAATTGGAAATAAACAAAACACCACTTCAATGCAACAATTCATATATAGAACCCATTCTACTATTGCATCAACTCAATTCAAAATCGTAAAACCCAAATTTTTGCAAAGCAAAAGCCAATAACATCAAAATCCCATGCCGGGTATTCATTCAACAATTCATGTATGTTTAAATTCGATCCAAAAAACTAACCAGTTCATTCCCCAACTCAAGAGCAGCATCACTGAAGACTTTTCTGTGGCCTGGGTTGCTTCCACAGAAAACACAAATTTTCTTGAATTTGCTGCTACTATTGGGTTCCATTCATACAAGTCGCAAACGCCTACCAATCCAAAATGTCCCAATATAAGTGCTAAAACGATCAAGAACCTCAAATTTATCTTAAACCCACCTCTTAATGTGTGTAAAGAGAGAAAATTTATTGAAAAAGGAGTCAAACAAGACAGAAAAAACAACAGGGAATCTGGGTATCGCCTGAAGTGATGAAGAAAACAGTCGAAATCATTAAGAATTCAAGAAATGAATACTCCTTCCTATATATGAATAGAATAGAATATAGGATGATTGACAAAAGAGATTAAACCTACACCTTTTGCTTTCAAAACCAAGCCTATATATGTCGGCTTTCAGATATTGAGTCCAACAATACCCGAATAAATACTCATAGAAGTTGTCGCATTCATTGCCTAAAGCGTAAACTGTGACATTTTGTGGGCTATTATGTTTTTATTTTATTTTTAAGTATTAATTTTACCATTCAAGAAAGTAATTATTAGTATTATTAATCACAAGTATTTTCTCCCGTTAGTTGTACGGAATGGATTTTGTTATAATATTTTAAAAATATTTATATCGATATATAATTATATAAATTATAGCATCTAATATTATATAGTGCAAATGTGCAATTGATGAAACTAATTGGATCGGTTATATTTCTAATGTTATCCTTACTTGAAATTCGAGCAAATAATTGCACAATTATCCGTGCGATGCACGGATAATTTTTTATTATATATCTAGATAATAAAATTAAAGAAAATTATAAAAAATTCAAATATTGAACATGTACATTTATTTAATTAATGTAAATGTTGACTCCACTGAGGCTCAAACCCACTAACATCATCTATGTAAGAGTATAAACTCGGACACCGGATGCTACTAGACTACAAGATCTTTGGCATGTTATTACCTAATTAATACATATTTTCTATACGGTATTATGTTATTGCGTTAATACGTTAATATAGAAACAATATTACCAATTAATAGATATTAGTTAATTTCTATTTTACATTTTCTTACCAAATAAGCTTTATTAATTATTTGACAAATAAATTATTTAATTAATTGACTACAAAAGTTTGGACGAGAAAAAGAAATAGAAAGATTTTACTTTTATATATAGTATAGATTAAATATATTTTCCTTTTTTCAAAAAAAAAATATTTTCCTCAAAATTGAGTTTCATTCCTTATCCTATTTTATGTATTCATATTTTTAATAGACACCATTTAAAAATGAATATATTCCATATTTATTGTTTCATTTATTACCAAAAAAATAAGTTATGTCATCTAATGTATTTATTATTACACCCTCTATCTCATTGTATTTACACTTTTTTCTTTTAAAAAACATACATTTTACTTGTATTATTTACACTTCATTGTGCAAATTAATTATTTTTCTTTAACAAGAATATCAATTCGTATATATATAAAATGCGGTATATATATATATACACACACACACACACACACACACACACACATACACACACACACACAACCGAAGTGGTTCGGGTGAGATAAAAGCCACAGGTGAGAAGTGAGATAGAATCTCAGCCCTAGATAAAAAAAAAATTTGCCACCTACGAACTTCAACAATGTGCACTGTAAGACACAACAATGTGCATTGGAAGAAGGGACAATGTGCACTAGAATGCAAAAAATGCGCACTGGAGGCACAAAGATGTGAAACAATTATTGAAAAAATTAAATTTAATATAGGATCTTCAACACAAATCATAAACGACCATTGATAATAAACAAACAAACAATATTCAACTCAAATTAGTAACTAGTGATCAAAATTAATTGATCTTTTAAAAAAAGTTCGTCATCTACAATTTAAAAAAAAAATGCTCTGGAAGGGACAACAGTGTGCACTGGAAGAAGGAACAGTGTGCACTGGAAGAAGGAACAATGTGCACTGTATGACATAACAATGTGCACTGGAAGAAGGAACAATGTGTACTGTATGACATAACAATGTACACTGGAGGCAAAAAAAATTAACTTACAAAAAATTATAATAATGTCACCTCATTAAAAAAAAAATATTCAATTTGGACCCTTGATATGGACTCAATCTGCGGATATAATTTCATCATACTTTTCACCTAAGACAATTATTTCACATGATCCTTTATCTATAGTCAACAATATAATAACTTTTCTCAAGTTTTGATTTTAATATTTATTTTCAACTATTTTGCTGGATGACTTGATTGGGTTATACTGACGTTGATTGGGTGGTTAAGTAGATATATGGTTTGATTGGAATCAAAATTGTTGGCCATGCATGGTTGGTGTACGTTGTTGCGGGAGCGAGTCGTTAGTTGCAGATAGCAAAGGTATATATTCCAGATTTTATCAAGGGAAAAAATAGTGAGAGAGAACAAAGGGAAAAACAGGAAAAAAGATGAAAGAAATCAAAGTCCAAGGATATTCCAGGAAATTTAATCTATTAGATTTGGTCATATTTGATTCCGATTATTTAGTGTTAAAATTGAAGACTAGAGATGGTCCAGTATTTAATTTGTTGGGTACTCGACAGTCTCGAACCTTATGAGCATATGGGCAAATTATACCGTGCATCACGTACTTAAAAGACGTCGTTTTGAGCATTGTAAACTAATCGTCCGTTTTTTTAGAAATCACGTTTCCCGTTTCGGCCGGTCTCTGTATTTATGTTAATATTCTGTGTATTCCAGACAATCATTCTGTGTATTCTAGGCAACCGTTCTGTGTATTCTACGCAACCGTTATGTGTATTCATGTTAATAACACATGTTGTGATGTGTTTGTGCATTCGAATGTTTAGGAGGATGAGTTCTGTGTATTTTGTGTCAATATTCTGTGTATTCATGTTATTAACACGGTTGTGATGTGTTTGTGCATTCGAATGTTAGGAGGATGAGTTCTGTGTATTGTGTGTCAATATTCTGTGTATTCTGGGCAAACATTTTGTGTATTCTAGGCAAACGTTCTGTGTATTCTAGATAATGATTATGTGTATTATAGATAATGAATTCCCTGGAGTCATTCGCGTCCGCGTCCACTAACACCAAAACGACGTCGTTTTACGTACGTGGTGCACATTGCTATGTGCACCGTGGTGCATGGTATAACGATGGGAGCATTTGTCTATGACAAATTATTCCGTGGACCCGGTTCACTTTGCAAAGTAGATCCGTGTCTAAAAATATACAATTTATATAATGAATTATCATAATTTACTTACGGGATGTTTACAATTTACATATTAAATATTCACAACTTTAATCACTAAATGTTCACAATTTATATATTGAATGTTTCGTTCACAATTTGTATTGTACTGTCTAGGTGTTGTCTAAACAAGTTTGGAATGAATTTGGATAGAGTAAAGCACTCTCGTCATGGATTTAGATAGTAGTGGAGTGTCCATACCCAATAACCAATACCCGTATATAGGCTCATTTACATGAAAACATCTCTCACATAAAAATTAAGGACAAATCTTAGTCGTATAAAATAATGATAAACAACTATGATTAAAAGTTAAAAACCTATATTCATGCACATAACCAGTAATTCAATATCCATCAATATCAAGGGGCAAATCAGCCCAAGTAAAATTTTAAACTTTCGTCTAAATAGGCAAGTCATGATAAAATAAGAGTTTCTATATTATTAAATCATAATAATTAATTATTATTGTTGTTATTATTATTATTATTAAATATACGAAATTGTTTTGTTAATGTCTGGTACTTTAATTTAGCAAGATAAACACGTGGTGTTGTGTTGTGCTCAGGTCGACTGCAAACTCATGCACAATATCGTGTGCACCGTAGAATGTCGCCAGAGTTGTGTGCACACATGTCACACTCATACATTACACTGCCCATACTCTAAATTTACATTGTGCACACGTTCACATGGAAATGCACACATACACATCATGCACTATTACAAGCAAATGTGTAGCATATGTACTATAGTGTACACATGCCTAGTTTACGATGCACACACATCACATGAGCACAAAGTGCGCACTAGGTCACGACGATGTGCACACATACAACAAAAACCTAGCAACGATGAACTACAATGAAAATGCACACTTACAAAGGCCACAATGCACACTAGTACATTGCCCGCGAAAACTACACATAAGTCAATCACAAATATAGAAAATTTTATATTCAAACAACAGACACTTAAAAAAAATGCAAAATTGAACTTGAGTCCATGGTTAATTAAAGAAACATAGAGGTAAAAATTCAAAGCAAGATGGAGAGCGACTCCACACGAAGAAGCTAGGAAAATACATCAACACAAAAATCCAAACTAACCATAAATTCTTTCCCTACGATCATGCATAACAGTTATATAAAATATTATACATATTGAAAACAAGTGTAAATAACTCAAATTACCGCTCTGAAAATTATCGAAATTAAAAAACAAAATAAAAACCATAAAATTGCAACCACACGTATTCTAAATGGAGAGTCCAGATTTATCCATAGTTTTTATGTGTGAGGATGTTCTCAAAATTTAAAAATATTATATTATTTTTCTTCAAAAGTAATACACTTTCCCTTATAAGTAACAAATACTTCATTCTTAATTATTATTACATTTTTCAGTACGTAGACATGATCACGATTCGGTTCCGATTCCGAACCGGCGGTTCCCGGTCCGAAATCGACCGAACCGGAACCGAACCTTCCATGTACAGTTCGGAACTGGCGGTTCCGGTTTGAACCGCCGGTTCAAACCGGATTTTTTTTCAAATTTTTATTTGTAATTTTTAAAATTGTCCAAATTCAACAATTAATATTTTTTGTTAAAAAATTTTCATTCTAAAATGTTTTTAAAATAGTTATATTAAATATTTAAACTTTAAAGTTAAACTATATTTAAAAAAATTGTTATAGTTGAATTTTAAAATGTTACTTAAAGTTTAAACTTTAATCAAATAATAATTAAACTCTAACTAAATAATAAATAATAATTAATTGTTTTTTTAATTTTCCTGTTTGGAAACGGAACCGTCCGGTTCCGAACCGGAACCGGCGGTTCCAGTTCCAAATATTATGGTACGGTTCCGGTTCCGGTTCGGTTTCAACAATGCACGGTTCGGTTCGAACCGAACCGTGGTCATCCCTAAGTACGTAGAAGTATTAAATTTTCATATTGAACAGACTCAACCCAACCCGTCTCACACAAAGTGTGACCTTTCTTATATTTTTTATCAAGTCCATCCTCATGGTGTGTTGATAAGTGCTTATTTGTCCATATTTTCACCCCATATATAAACCTATTTTGAGTGGTAAATACTTTGGTTTTATGCAAAATGTGCCTTAATTCATTTGTTTATATCCTTAGGTGCACAAATTGTTGAATTGAGGACAATGTATGTCTTTCGGGGCATTTTTGAATGAATTTCAAGCCAAAGGGGAGCCAAGGTGAATCTAAGATGATGGCTAAAATACTTCCAAGTGAGCCAAAGAGTTAAACTTTCAATGGATTTGATCACATGAACAAAACAAAGGAAAGGTTGAGCAAAAGATTCCCGCAACCATGGCGACATCTCGGTAATCAGATCATATCGCTTCCTAGGAATGTCCAAATAATATGATTTCTGAGCCATTGGAAAGAAGACTTAAAGGGCTACAACTCGTATCAAGACATCAAAGTGTAGATCAAAAGGAAAAATGGTCAAAAGATCAAAGAGTTGTAATTCAGACTAAATATGGCGACACCTCGGTAATTGGACCATATCTCAGTCTAGGAAATTCCAAATGCGATGATTCTTGAACCATTGGAAAGAAGACTTCAAGGGCTACAATTCTTATGAAGACATCAAAGTGTGATTCAAAAGGGAAAAGGGTCAAAATCAGGCTGTAAGTTTGAGCTGCGTCCCAGGCGGATTCTCGCCGCGGCGAAAGTCCCAAAATTTGGGCAGCATGTTTTTGGGCTGGACTCTCGCCGCGGCGAAAGTTGCAGATCTGCGATTCTGCACTTCTCAAATTGCCATTTTTGCCCCCCATTCTCCACCCACTATAAAAGCATCACTTCCTATCAACCCTAAGAAGCTTGGCTGCGGATTTGGACCAAAAATGAGAGCAAGGAAGAAGATTTGAAGCAACAACAAGAGAAGAGAAGAGCTTGGAGGCATCATTCGGGAGAATTTATTCCTCTCTTTTCTATTTTAAAGCTTTATTGTATATTTGTTGAATCTATGTTAGCCATGATAGGCTAAGCTTTCCTTTGGGATTTTTGGATTGATAAGTGTTTATGAACCTATGTGCCTAGTTCTTTAATTGCTTGAATGAAATATCTATTTGGGTTTATTACTTGTGTTGTAATTGTGGCTTAATTTCTTGATGCTTGTAGTTAAGGATCCTAATTACTTGTTTCATTGCTAAATTTGTCTATGAATAAGAGCACCCACAATTGCACTTGATTCTTGTACCTCGAGAGAGGACATGTTGATTAAGGGATTTATTGTGAATAGCTCACGAGAGTGAGTATTCCAATTGTGAATAGCCCACGAGAGTGGGTATTCCATTTATTGCTTGTTCTTGATTATATGTTGTGAATTACCTTGTTTTGGGATTGAATTACGAGAGTAATCTTTCCCTTTTAGATTGCAATCATCCACACTTGTTGAACCCGAATGATTATTTCACTTTAGATTGGCACTAGGTGATTAAACACTTTGACCTCCAAAAATCCCGCTCTTAATCTCTTGTATATAAAAGTCCGTTTGCCTTGCTTCATTTATTTTGTTTTCATAATTATAGATAAATACCCATTGTTAACGTAGGAATAACTTCTCATGAATTAATTAGTAACTAGTGCTTGATACCCCGCTTCCCTGTGGATCGATAACCCCGGAATACTCCGGGTATTTGCTTGTACCTAAAAAGTTTACGACCATGTGTCATTATCCAATTGGAAACTAAATTTTATTTTTAATTATTGGTAAGATAGGTCAATTCATGGCACCCAATAAATGGAAGTTATGTCACAAAGAAAAATATTGGATGAGAAATTTAGTACAAGAAGAAATCATTTTTCTTTTTAAGATCGATCATTATTGTGTGGATCATACTATTAAATAATGCACATTTAGTACACTAATAATATATTTTTAGTATATTAAAAATGTACATTGCCATTTCGAAAAAAAATGTACATTGTATTAAGGGAAAATACATTATTTGAGTACTGAAAATACATTATTTTGTATAATATATATTCAGTACACGAATAATGTACTTTTAGTATATTAAAAATGTATGGTCCACTGGATAGTTTGTAAATTGACTAATTAAAAGCATTACGGACTTAAAACTCCAACAGGCCGGTGCAAGCTAATAAGAAAGCGTGGATACTTTTTTGGTATTGTAGGAAGCTTTTAGAGGAAGAGAGGACTTTGGGGATTTTTCAATGTGATGGTCAATTTGAATGAATCGAATTTGTGGAAACGAATCACTTCTAAATATAACCCCCCTCCCAAAATCAAGAATTTAGTACTTTCATATGCCTCTAACATTGAGATTCGAAAGATTTTTTTTTTTTTGAATAAGATTCGAAAGAAAATTATAATTCATTTGATTATAATTATTTTTTTCAGAAATACATAAAATTCTTAAGAGAATTCTTAATAGAGTGAGTAAAAATAAAACTTGTGACTTTCATTTATGAAAATTATGTTTCACTCACTCATTTATTCATTTTGAGGCTTCATGTAACATTTTTAACTCACTATGTTATTTTTATTATTGTGTATATGGCTTTCCAGCATTTGCTTGTAGAATTGCATAGGTAGGAGATGGGCATTAAGAGTTGTTTATATAAAGTTTGTTAATTGGTCTCTTGTTTTGAGCAAAAATAGCGAGAGAGTGTTTATTTTTGAGAAAGAGAGGGAGAGGAAGTGCGCTAACGCATAAAGTGTAGGGTGCCAAATTACAAGAAAAGGAAAAATAAGCATTAAGGACGCATTTGGTGGAGCGAAATTAAAGCAATGAGGAAAAAAATACTCAAGGGGGGAAGGGGGTTGACCAGTGCCCCAAACTCTACCCGTTGGTATATGGCCAGGGGTAGCAGGACTGGGTAACTGCCGTTGATCGACTTTTGGGTGGGGTGCTAAACTAGCCCTTACCCATTGCCCAACCAACAGGCAGGCTAGTGTAGTCTCAATCAAACTATGTCGGGGTGTGGTCGGAAGGCTAGAGGTCATGATTTGGCTTGTTTAATTTGGTGGTTTAGGCTCCTTTTGACTAGCAAAGAAGTTGGTCCAAGGTCTTCTAACTTCCTAAGCTACGCTGCAAGTTAGCGACTAACAAGGGCACATGTGTGGTTGTGGTTTACTGTAAACTCTGGTCCATTAATCTCCCTATGGTCTTCACTCCCTAGAACATTATAAAAAGGGGAGCCTTATCCATTTAAGATATCATCATTTGCATTAAGACATTTATTTAACTTTTCTCGTTTGTTGTTGGCAAATTACGGTGTGGACCCAGGTCCACCTTTCTGGGTCCAAAACTACGTCGTTTTTGTCTTCTTTTTTTTTTTAGTAAACATATTGCTGAATATAGAGTTGTCCAAAAATGTGTGAATGTAGTGGTTTCAAAGTGTGAATGTAGAGTATAGAAATCGTGAATGTAGATTTTTGATTGTGTGAATGTAGAGTTGCCCAGAAATGTGTGAATGTGGAGGTTTCAAATTGTGAATATGGAGTATAGAAATCATGAATGTAGAGTTATGCATGTGTGAATCTGTAATAGAGTTAAGAAGTTCTAGCAACTTGTAGCCCTGTAATGTGTGAATGTGGAATTCTCAAGTTGTGAATGTGGAGTATATGACCTGTGAATATAGAGTTTTGAATGTGTGAATGTAGAGTATAGTGTATGTGAATGTAGAGTATAGTTACTAAACATATAATCCTGTAATGTGTGAATGTGGAATTTACAAATTATGAATGTAGAGTATAGTGTATGTGAATGTAAACTCATGTTCACCTTGTAAGGTGGACCTGGGTCCACGGCATAACAACCCTTTGTTGTTGATCATAGGCAAATTGCAAAGTTTCTTGGTTGGGCTACTTGAGTCTGATTTATGCTCTTATTTATTTAAACCTCATTGTAGCCCAATTACAATGTTTCAAGAGTTTTGACCGTTACTATTATATTATTATTTTGACTCAATTTTTCAAAAACAATCCAATTTTATGATTGGTCCGATCCATTAAAATCATCAGTATGAAAACTAGATAGAATTATGGATGCTTGAATGATAGTGTACTGCTAAAAAGGATATTGTGTGTAATAAGAATATATGAGAAATTATATCATGGACAATAGTCAACAATGCATAATGGACTCAAATACATAAATATATATATATGATAGAGTAATATACGAGAATATGAACGGAATACTCTTTATTAATATTTAGAACGAGTACAATACAAAATACCCTAGGAGAATCCGGTCTACGTGATAGTGGGTCAGAGGTTCCCTGTCTCTTTGACTATTATATAGTAGAAACAGTCAAAAGTCCTCCACCTTGCATTAACAGCCCGTTTGGTTGGGAGGAAGGAATTAGGAGGGAAAATAATTGTAATTCGGTGGAATTGCAATTCATTGAATAAGGTAGGAATTGAAATTACAGTGTTTGGTATGCAGGAATAGAAGTACAGGAAATTGAAAGGTAATAAGTGACAGAATGACTAAAATGTCCTTTATGTAGTAGAAGTAGTAGTAGTAGTAGTAGTAATAATAATAATAATAATAATAATAATAATAATAATAATAATAATAATAATTTACCATATGAACATATTACTGCATCCACACATATATAAACATATTACTGTGTCTATCTTTTTTTTTTTTTTTTTTTGTAATATAATTCTTCTTGCTGCATCCTCACAGAATGCATAATACATATATACAAAGAAAAGAACAGATAAAAAAAAACCAAATAGATCTCATTTTAGGCTAAAGAATTGAATGAAAATAATTGAATGAAAAAAAAATGGCCAAAATCCAAGATGGCAGACAAGTGCAATATTTCAGAGGGGTAAATTTGTCTTCACAACCCCATTTTTCACCCAAAATATGCTGAATTGTAATTCTTAGGGGGGGGGGCTTCGGAATTGGAAATCAGCAAAAGGAGGGAATTGCAATTCCCTCCAACCAAACGCAGTAGTTTCTCAATTCGTTGAATTCAAATTCAACGCATCCTAAACTACATTGAACCAAACACCCCGTAAATGCGCTATTTATAGGTGGTCTAGGGGACAGGTTCCGGACCGACGGCATGTATTACGCGTGTCAAGCATGCACCGGCCTAAAACGCGGCCCTACAGATGAAGGCCATATGCAAGCCCCTAAATGGGGCAAAACTCTACAGGCAAGTGCCCCCTGACAGAGGTCGGGACACTCAACTACCGAGGTCAGGGCGAGGTCCCAAGAGTTTTGGTGCCCCCGACCCACGAAGGTCGGGTTACCAACCTGATCGGCTCGTGCTGGCCAGGCAGCCGGCGAGGGCGATACGCGAAGATAGACCGGTAGGCTAAAATAGACCGGTAGTTATTTTTAGGTCGAGACATCCGTCCCAGGATACGTAGATCGGGAATTTATCCCTATCAATATATATTTTATATTGTAGGTTATATTACAAATTTAGGTACATAAAAAAATACTGCAAGTGCATAAAAATGACACCAACAGTAGTGAATCTAGGTACTTATAGTAGTGAATTTATATACTTACAGTAATGACTTTATGTACTTGCATTGTAAATTTATTTTAATTTTTTTAAAAATAATATGATTGTTATTTAAAAGAGATTCATACATTAATTTTATCTGAAAAAAAATAAATTGAGATAAAAAATTTTGAACCAAGATTCATAATATAATTACCGGAAATATATTTTTAGAACTTTTTAATGATATATTTAAACTAAGAGTGGGTCTCTCTCCAGTTGTGATTAAACAAAGCAGAGGGAGTGAATGAAGTGCATTCTCTCTAAAATTTCTTCTCCTCCTTCTTTCTAGCTTTTCCGGTCTCATTTTTCCCTTCCGGCGGTAGCCGCCTCCGCTTACTTTGCGGGATAGCGGAGGCGGCATCTTGCTCTCTTCCAACCATTTTCCTTTCCTCTTCTTTCTTTTCCTCCCTTTTCTTCCTCCATCCTCACTCACCACTGCCACCACCTTCTTCTCCCTCCCTTCCTCCTTCCCTCCGCCGTTTTCCTTTTCTTTCTCCCCTCCGTTTAGCCGTCCTCTTCCACCACCACCTCACCTCTGCTTTCCACCACCACGGCGCCTCTTCCACCGACGGCCACCGCACCGGCACAACTGCACCGCCATCCCACCGCCGCCACCGCCGTACCTCACCACCACCGCTGTCGTCTCCTCCTTTGCCATCTTCCATCAATAAAATATTTTAATATATATGTGTGTGTGTGTGTGTATATATATATATATATATATATATATATATATATATATATTAATAATAAATTAGTGGGTAGGGTAATAGGTTGGTAGTAGCCTTGAGACCCGTGCGTCTCGAGCTCTTAACTTCGTTGTCTTTTACCCTTTTTTATTGTCTCCTAATAATTATTGTTGTTTTGTCTCCCTCTGCATTTATTGCAGTTGTCTCCTTCTGCATTTATTGCAGTTTATTATTTTCCTTCTCGTTATTCTACGAGGTTCGTTTTGGAGTGCTTCAAGATATATATGGTCATGGCTAGTGTGATACTCATCCTAATCGAAGTAGACGACAATGAAATGCCTCTCATAAACATCAGTTCAGTTGGGAGGATACCCACTGATGAACCGGCCAAAAACTCAAGGCTGGATATGTACCTTCATTGGGAAAAATGTCAATGGACTTCAGTAAGAAGAAAAAGACTCAGGTGGTTTGCAAGTTGTTCCATCCAGAGGTCGACTTGTACACATTCTGCAAGGCCATCAATCATTTGACAAAAGTTTTAAGGTCCTAAAAGGATCAAAACTCTCTTGTAACACAGTCTGCGAATCTAAGTTTTATTAGCTTAGCTAGAAAATTTAGTTCTATGTCAGATTGTATGGAATGACTTTACATTCCATTGAACCTTGTTGTACTTGTTTCTAATGTTTATTAATGGAGGTTTATTATTATCAAAAAAAAAAATTAAACTAAGAGTGAAAAAAAGAGAGCAATCCAACCATCTAAACCCACTCTCAAGCGAAGTCTACTGCATGCACAAATCCTAACACGAGTAGGGGCGTGATCAACTACTCTTTAGAGTCATACACCAACCGATAAGGGGAAGGATTTGTAGTGGAGAACTGTGTCTTAAGACGTTTTAGGCACATAATTACCTAAGGTTAACTCTTATGAACCGGTATGGGTATCAAAGTGATTGTTATTGTTTAGTTGATAGGTTTTTAGAATGCTACTATGGGTTTGGAATAACCCATTAATTGGAAAATTCATACCTTAATGAAATAAGAGTTTCATTCCCCTTCCTCATTTCTTCCCCAACTATTAATAATCATTCACATTCCACCCTATTACCAAACATGCAAAATATTTTCACCAAAACCCATTACCTTTACCACGTATTTGATACCCATACCGATTCCGATTCCCATGTGCGAACCAAACACACCCTTAATTTTTAATCTAAAACCCATCAGACCCATTAAAATTGTCATTCATATTCTTGTTCGTTGATGCATGTTGGGATGAGATTAATGCCCATGGATCAAATTGAAATTGAAATTCCTATTCTTAACTCTTATTTTGAGTGATAAGATAAATTTATCAGTCACTATTTAAGAATATGTATTAAGTAAATCATGTATTCTTGAGTGTTAAACATTAATTGTAGTGTGATGTATGAAAATCTCTAATCTTATATATGTTCCTATTATTAATTGAAGTCTCCTAGTAGTGTTGTGAAGATGTCGAAAATGCTATACCTAACATTATTTTGTTTTTTCGGTGGCATTGCATGCAGCAAACAAATTTGACAGTTGGATAACTAACTTAACGGCCAGTGTCGGTACTGTATATAATGCCAAAAACAAACATTTCTGCGATTATTAGCCCATCATTCTTTTGCGTAAAAGAGTGCTACTTTCGGTTACAATTTTCAAACCAACAACAGAATTTACCTTCATCTCCATTGTTGTCGTCTCGACCTCGTACTCTTCTTTGTCAATTAACATCACTCTCGCTCTCACAACGAAAATCAACAATACAGCCATTAATTCTTTCTTGATTACAGCAAAAAGATTCTTTGTTATAAATAATGGGAAGAAATATTCCTGCGTACCATGATTACAACAACTATAATCACAAAAAACACCCCGTCGCACTATCCCTAACATTTCTGATCGCGTGCATCGCCGCGACAATCGCCGTAGTGTGGTCCCTGTGCGGCGCCCTGTCGCGGAAGAAGCCACCGGGAGGAGCTCCGGTCGGCGACGACGAAACGCCGCCGTCGCAGAAGAGAAACCACCCAGAAAAATTCCCATCTTCCCCGCCGCCGGCGAAACCCGAATTCACACCCCTAACCCCGCAGCCAGAGGCGGAGGAGGAGGAGAGTATCATCATCAAGAACGACGGCATCATCAGCCGACGCTACGGCAACTTTTCACGGCCATTGCCGCCTCCCCCGTCGCGGTCGGCGTCGTGCCACGTGCGGTCGCACTCGCAGCCGGTGAAGCTGGAGTCGAGCGTGAGCGAGCGCGTGTCGACATCGTCGATGATGATGATGATGAGGCAGGGGTCGAGAAGGGGGGACCACCACCACAACAACAATAATAACAGCAAGATGAAGTACTTGAAACACGAGGATTCGGTGTGGAAAAAGGCGATCATCTTAGGTGAGAAGTGCAGAGTCCCAGACGAGGACGAGGAGGCGATTGTGTACGATGAGAAGGGGAAGAGGATCTCCACGTATCATCCCAAAACCAAGTCCAATGCTTTCGAGATATTGTCGACGCAGAATTCCATTGCTGAGGAGGAGGAGGAGAAATTTATCATCCATAATGCATGACATACACACACACCTCGAATTTTAGGTAGGAAGGAATGGGTAATTCGATCCGCTTTTTGTTTGATCGACGACTATTGAGTTATGTATGTGTATGTACGTGTAGAATATATAGAATTTTTAATGAACAATTAAAGGAATTTACTTTTAAAAGTATTTGGTTGCCTTTTAGAAGTATCATACTTTTCAACGATAGGGTGAGCTTTGATATTTTTGCCACAAACATTGAGATTTGGGAGTTTGGATTCATGTTGGTTTCTGTGTGAGTAGAACCAGTAGTTATGCCGTGGACCCAGGTCCACCTTGCAAGGTTCAAAAATGATGCAATTTTTTTTTTTAAACATATTGGCCTGAAATGTGGAACACAAACTCTACATTCACATACACTATACTCTACATTCAAAATTTGTAAACTTTACATTCACACATTACAGGATTATATGTTTAGTAATTATATTACCGCGGTTATGCATTCACACATTCAAAACTCTATATTCACATGTCTTATACTCCATATTCACAACTTGAGAACTCCACATTCACACATTACAGGGCTACAAGTTGCTAGAACTTCTTAACTCTATTACAGATTCACACATGCATAACTCTACATTCACGATTTCTATACTCCATATTCACAATTTGAAACCTCCACATTCACACATTTCTGGGCAACTCTACATCCACACAATCATAAGTCTACATTTACGATTTCTATACTCTACGTTCACACTTTGAAACCTCTACATTCACACATTTTTGGACAACTCTATATTCAGCAATATGTTTATTTAAAAAAAAAAAAAAAAAAAAGAAGAAGAAGAAGAGAGAGACAAAACGACGTAGGTTTGGACCCAGGTCCACCTTGCAAGGTGGACCTGGGTCCATAGCATAATTCGTGGAATAGAACTATACAGTTTAGTGTTGAGCCTTGACTCTGTGGATCGTGGCTCACGATATAACAATTGCATTTATCAATGATGGATTAAGATATGAATTGGGCACAGACGGATCAAACAATAAAAATTTTGACCCAACACACAAACAAAAAAAAAGTAATAATAAAATTAATATGTGTTCTTCAATTTCTTTAGTTTAGAATTATTACATTTCTCAATGCCTTAGCTTATTAAATATAAGTCATGCAATACCGAACCTGGCGAACCAAATAATAAAAATCTTAGTCTGTTACAAGTTATTATAAATTTAACTTTTTTCTTCAATTTCTTTAGTTCAGAGCTATTATATTTATCAATTTAAATATTCATTTTTTAAAATAAGTTACAAGTTAAAAATTATTTATTCACATCTTTTTATTATATTTATTGTTAATCTTTATAACTATTACCAAGTACAAATTTTAATTTATAATTTTATTTTAAAAGAAATAATAATAATTATCTTCATCGAAATAATTAATATTTTATTAAAAAAATATCTTTGTAATAGATTTATGTTCATATTTAAAAAAAATGGTTCAAACAGAAAAGATACAATTTTCTGAGTCAACTTTTAGTCAAACATTAAAAAAATAAAAATAATTTCATTTTGCATAAAATATTTTTCATATTTTCAAATGAACCCTATATATAGGCCTAAGTGAAGGGCTAAGATCCTTTATATAGGCCTAGTAGCTAACATGAGCCATTTGACCTTGATCTGAACCGTTTGACCTCGACCCGACTAAAGAAACGATAGCGTGGACGTATCGGGAGGTAGAACCGGGGTATCAAGTCAGTTCAAAATAGAATAATGTTATATTCTCTATAAAAATAAAAATCACTTTTTAATATTTATACGATGCTATTATTGCATTGAATTTATTTTGTATTTGATTATTATGTTAACTCTTTTAAGTCTTTATTACTCCGTAACTTGTTAGTTGTTATACCGTGGTCCGTGGACCATGGTCATAACTGACTGATACTGCAGTTGCGTTGAACTTATAGTTTGATACTGCAGTTGTGTTGAAAGGGAACTGCAGTTGTGTGAAACGGATGCCTTCATCCGTCTGGAACTGCAATTGTGTTGAAACGAAATTGCAGTTGCGCAGAATGGATACCGTTTCATTTGTTTGTTTTCATTAATCAAAACAACGTCGTTTTGATTGCGCGGTCCACAATGTAATTTGCTATAACTTGTAATACAAGTAGTATTTACGGTTGGGATCCAGCCATTATTGAAACTTGGAAGCAAAGCAAATACTAGCGTTGCTTGACCTAAATTCACGCAATTATTCCAATTTTAAAGAAAAAAAAATAGTAGTATTTAGGAAATATATGTTGTCATTATTCCCGTTTTTGGTGAAAGATTCCATGTTAATCCAACTCATACACATATTAGGAAACAATATACACAGTCCAAATCCTAATCAAAATAGGAACAGGTATTCCAATGGCCTATATAAATC
>CM008344.1:13672720-13685882 GCA_002525835.2 Ipomoea batatas
TTTTTTTTTTGAGTGACGAGGAAAGTCAATTCAAATCAAGAAGACTAATAAGCTAAGTTGTTCTTACGATAAGTCAAATTTGAAACTTTGTAATTATTAAGGCAACAACATGACTAATTTGGTTACAATTGTCCCATTGTGTTTAAGTCGACAGGGAGCAACAAGGTGGGTATTTATCTATTTAACATTACCTAAATTGAATTACTTATATAATTTCTAGAATCCATTCTAAACTGAACTAAACATTATGCATATCTATTTTAAACTCATTTATCACTACCCATAATATACTAAACTTGTTTGAGATATTTTAATAAAATAAGAATAAAAGAATTATTATAAAACTGATTTTATCATATTTTATAAAAATTATACACTCTAATTAATAATAATAATAATAATAATAATAATAATAATATAAATATATATAATTGGATCCAGTATCTTATAAATTAAAATCCAGCTCGAATAAATATTTTTAATTTCTAAATCTAATTATATCATCTGTAAACTCGTCATATTAGGATTTAATTAGAAATGTACCTGACCATTCTTATTCAATTAAGTTTCATAAAAAGTGACAACTATCATGTAGTGTGATGACATTTCGATTATCATTCTAAATGTGTTATCATAGGTTTGAACTCCAGGGTGGTGATAAGGGTTTAGAACTTTAGATTCCTTGAGCGTCTAAGAAAATATAGAATAAATACTCTGTATTTCATAAAAAATTATAAGTATTTTTTTTAAAAAAAAAATTCCATCAAAAGTATATGTGAACAGCGAAGCATGGTTACTACATTGATCAGTGTTTTAATCTCTTTTTTTTTTTGGGTCACACTTGTGTGAGACTGTTTCACAGATCCTTAGTCGTGATACGAGTGGGGTCGGGTCAAAGCACCATGCAAATGTCATACTTATATGTGCAAATGTCATACTTATATGCTCAAATATAACACTAATCAAGAATACACTTGTTGTTACTTATAAGAGAAAAAGTAACACATTTTTCATAATAAGTAATGTTGACAAGTGCCCTTTACTTATAAGGGCAAATATAATACTTTTAAATCGAAATGTAAAAGTATTGTATTTTCCAAGTATTACATTTACCCATAAGTAAAAAAATTTTTATTCCTAATTAGTATTACATTTGAACATATAAATATGACATTTGTGCATATAAGTGTTACATTTGCATCTTGACCCGACCCGACTCGTCTCATGGTGAGACGGTCTCACATAAGTTTTTGCTTTTTTTTTTTTAGAGTTTATTGTATTTTATTTAATCAATTAGTGAATAATTATATTGATTCAATTTTTTAATGTAAAGATGAAATAGTGGTGTTTGGTAAATTAGATAAATGTGAATCGTACATGTACTTTTGTCATTTTTATCGTATCGTCTCAGGAGAATCTAATACATTAACTTATAGAGGTAAAATGTGGAGGTCAACGGTCAACCCTCAATTTTCTGACCTATTCCTTTTTCATATTCATAAAACCGTTTAAATGTACTTTTCATGTTGGACAGCGACAGCTTTAACACCCAACTACCCAAGACTTGATTGAGAGGCCAATTATTTCGGCAAATCCAAAGATTAAATGCTCCTAATCTCACCTTTGTTTTCATTTACATCAAATACTATAAGCTCGCACATTGTAATTTATTAAACAAAATCTCATAATTATTCTTACTTTATTACTTTGTGAAATTCCTAACTACTTCAATACATGAGTTGTCCGCCTCCCTTATGTGGTGAATTTTGTACAACATGCCAAATATGAGAATACAAAATCATTAATTTTCAGAGTTTCAATTTCTTTAACTATTATATTTATGTCGCTCGATAATACACAACAAACCAAAGACATGAAATCATGAATTATGGCAAGGCTGAAAGGGACAATTTCCACAACTATGTAACATAGTTTTCAACCTTTAATTTTGATGTATACTTCCATGATTCAACATTTATACACAAGCATCTATTTATTATAATTATTTTTGTTTTTTTTTCTCTACGACAATCTATGAAAGAAAGCAAAATTACAAATTCAAGAAGAAAAAAAAAAGGCAATTAAATAAATATATTATCCTAGATACAGAGATTAACAGTGTTCCTAGTTGTCTGTCAGGGTCTGCTAAAAATTCCCCATAACTTGCCATGACAGAGACGGTGCAAGAGCTTCTTGGCGCCATCTACTTCCATCTCCACCAGTTTCTGCAGATGAGCGACGGCTCCGGCGGCCACCATTGTTTTCCGGCAAGTCTTGGACTCCATCACGGCGTTCAAGATCGATATCGGAGCCTTTTTGTCAAGATTATGGAGGATCGGGTCTAGGAGCTGAACCACGCTGGGAATTCCCCTCTCTTCGTTCTTGAAAATCCGGTGGTTTCCGGGGTAAGCCATGAGATTTGAGAGGGCTTTCGCGGCGGCGTCTTTCTCCTCCACCGCCTTGCCGTCCAGCATTGCTATTAGGGCCGGGATGGATCCGATTTCGCCCAATTCCTTTCGGGTTCTGACGGTGGACCCTAGGTCGGAGACCGCTCTCGCGGCGGCTATTCGGACGCCTAGAACCCCGCAGTTGAGAACGGATGCAATGCGGGTCAGGAATTCGTGCTCCACTAAGAAATCGGCGATTAACGGGCACGAAGCTAGGGCTCTCACCATTTCAACGGGAGCTTCGAGGCTCTGAATCGAAGGAGATGAGTCCCAGAAATTCTTGAGGCTCTCGATTCCTCCTTCTCTAGCTACGATTATCTTGAGATTATCGTCTCCGTTCACTAAATTGCATAAACACCCGATCGCGTTCTCCTGAGCAGAGGTCGTGCCGGAATTTGAGAGGTGCAGGAGGATCATTATCGCGTTTTCTTCGATGAAATCGTCCTTGATTTCTCCGAAAACGGCTAAGCTCTTGAGGACGGCGGCGGCCACCGCCTGGCAATTGGGCGTGCCGGTTTGGCAAATCTGTAGCAAAGATGAAATTCCTCCTCTGCACCCGATGGCCCTGGCGTTCTCCTTGCTGTGGCACAGTACCTGGAGGGCAATACAGGAATTTTCCTTGGCCGTAACGCTGCAGGACTCGAGGACGCGGAGGAGGTTGTGGAGGAGACTCAATCCCTCGGCTACCAAAACGTGCTTGCTCGAATCGACGGTGGAGATTTTCGCTAAGGCGGTAACGGTTTTCTCCTTAATCTCCGGGGAGGAGGTGGAATCCAGTAGGGTGACGAGCACCGGAACCACTCCCTGCGCCACCGCAATCAACACGTTCTTATCGTCTCCCTGCAAGAGCCCTAGGAGCGAGTCGAGCACCGAGTTCTTCGACTCAGTGGTCCCGATCTGGAGCCGAGTGATCAGATTCCTCGTCTCCGCCCTAATCGTCTCCCTCTTCGAATAACTACTCCCCGAAACGGCGCCGTTTTCGCAGAGAACCCCGCTCTTTATCAAAACCTCGAGGTCTCTGCTCAGGCTATCGATTTTCGCGGACAAGGAGTCGATGTCGTTCTGCGTCTTCAGCTTCCCGCCGGGAGGGTTAGGGTTATGGCAGCGAGCCGAGAGAGATATCCCGTCGGAAAGCGCGGCGGAGAGCGACCGGAGAAGGTCCGCCGACAGAGGATTGTCATTCGCCGCCGCGGAGGAGAGCTCAGAGAGGTGAGTCTGAAGCGCCGAGAGCTTCGTTCTCATCATAGACCATTTTCCCTTGAAGCTTTGAGTTTCAGTAATGGAATCAAGGAGGGACAGTAATACTTCGGTGCTTGATACAACGAGATCAACCGGCTCTTTGAGCTTCTCCTCTGATACTTTCATGGCGACTCGACTTTCAGAGAGAGAACAGAAAGGAGAGAGAGAGAGAAAGGAACGTATTGAGGAAGGCAATGAGTTGACACACAGTACTTGGAGCGATATACGAAAATGGGGAAATATACGCGGTGTCACTGCCACACGCCACATGAGAGCGTGAACGACACTCCTTTTGCGTTATAAAAGAAAAAAAAAATGTGGGAAGGCATGCATTAGCATGTGAAGTAAATATTCCTCCATTTTATTATTTTGTAATTAATCTATACATGAGAAGAAAAATATCTTGCGCATTAAAAAATATATTGAAATTTTTATTAAAATTTAATTTTCTTTAATAAAAATATCAGAGAGTTGAATGAAACAAAGAAGAATATATATTGACATAAAAATATTCTATCAAATAATATGATGGGTATAATAAAATACATGAAATGATATTTTGACATGTTTGATTGAATTAATTTGTTTTAATGTGACAAAACAAATCTACATATATCTAGTGGAAATAAACTACAATTTAAATTAAAATTTATTCATAATCATCAATCTTAGGGTGTCTTTGGTTCTCACATGGGAATCAAAATCAGAATAGAAATCAAATATTTGGTGATAGTAATGGTTTTTGGTTAAAATATTTTGCATGTTTAGTAGTGGGGTGAAATTGAAACGATTATCAATATTGATGTTTGGTTATGTATGTCCCTATAATCAGAGTAAATGTTTTAAAAATACAAAAAAAAAAAACAAAAAAATCAAAACAATTGATCCTATATATAATGACATTCAAAGCATCAATATGAACAAAAAAATCAAAACAAAAATTTAAAAGTATTAATCCAAACTTAAAAATTAGATTACCGATAAGATGGAGTGATACCCATTTTTAATTAGAGAATGAGATTTTTAATTGAAGAGGCAATCAAATCTTATAGTTGTGTTTTAAAAAGTTGTCAAACAAACACTAACTATGATATTTATTTTCATTCCTAATGTGTAAACCCATGATCTAAAATTAATGCAAAAATATTTATATTCAACTAGTACAGAAAAAAAAATGATTATAGTCTATATCCTCATAATATTTTTTTTTTTGAAAACCACATAATAATTTAATCCTCAATTGATTACATAATCTAATACCAAATTGAAGCATGTGTTTGATCCCAACTAAAAGACTAAGTTGATAATTGGACTGCACATTTATATTTATATATTACATGTTCAATATGTCTCCTCACGTGTACAGGCCGATTTATTATTAATGGACTCCAAACAATATGTGAACTATAGTCTCTTAATATGTATGTATGTGGTGGCCAAACACTTTGTGCTCAGATGACATGTACTTGACTCTCCTATATAGAAGGTTATGAGATTGAGTCTGAGTGGATGCTATTATATGTGTTATGCTATTAAATGGTGTGAGCTGAAGGGTTTGTCTAATTATTTGAAATTTTGGTTAATAGTGTTAAGTTTTCAAAGAATAAATCGTTACTAAATTAGAAAGGGAAAGGCTTGGTGAGTTATGTTGGTGATGAAACTGGAAAATGACTTACAATTTTACAAATTTAGAAGAAAAAATGTGTCTTTAGGAGATTGGTATGGTCTAGTAAATGAAAAGACATACTTAAAATATGCTTTCAACAATAAAGTAAAAGTTCAAGGTATAAATCGAAAAACTTAAGTTATAAAATAAACGTAAAATTGTGTGGGCACGTCCAGCTGGAATTAATGAAGAATAGACCGGGAAGGCAAATGGGAAAAGAGAGAAGATTTTATGTTAGTGTTGTTAACGTTGGGGTCGCTCTCCGGACTAGGAAAGTTGGGTTGGTGATTTCAATTATATTCGTATAGTCTTTCTCAAAAAAAAAAAAATTATATTCATATAGTCTCGCTGTGCAGCTAGCTAGCTTTTCATACTTTTTTTTTTTTTGAAAATAGCTTTTCATACTTTAAATACTGTAAACACAAACTTTTCATGCCTCGGCCTCCAGTCTGGCCTGCAGATATGCTTACGTGTTTTTTCTGCGCACCATAGTTTTCTGTTTGCTCTGAGATTTTTTTTGTGCCAGCTCTACTCATTACTTTCTTCATTCACTACCAAATTTCAACTACTCTTTCACTCCGTTTTATCTTTCTTATTTGCCTTATTTAATTAATATAATTTGACTCTAATTATTAGTTATTTAATTTTTAAAAATATTTAATTAATTGTTAATACGTACATAACAATTGTATTTAGATACTCCATTAGAGAGATAAATTATACTACGTAATTAATAATTAAAATAATGATTCATATGAATAAACATTAAAAAAAAAAAAAAACTTAGAAAGATCAGCTTCAGAATATCAAGATCATTCATGTCCTGCGAGAAGGTAATCAATGTGCGGATTTTCTAGTCAACATGGGACAAAATTTGCTGTAGGGTACAACAATTATGGACCAGCCTCCCGATAACTTGAAGGAGCTGCTGCACCGTGATGCTTGGGGCATTGCTACTAGTACACGTCGTTAATTTTTTGGAACCCCCAGGTCCCTCCCGCTCTCAAAAAAAAATTTAGAAGAATAAATACATTACAAGTAAAAAAAATTATTATTATTATTATATTTAATTATTTATTTATTTTGGAAGGTTCCCGTGAGAACACCTCCGCCAATAAAAAATGTGGACACATCTACATCCTGCATCATAAGTCATGCAATGAGATTATAGTATAGGAAGCTGTGAATTTAATTTGCCTTGTTGTATTAGGATCTTAATTGTACTATGAACTCTTGATCTTGCAAGCGCATGTTGAATTTTGTAGTGATAACTTTTTCCCCTACATGCTTCATGTGAAAGTATTGAATAAAATATTAATTTTTTGTTATATTTGTTGAAGGTTCATGAGTAGTATATCTTGTTCTATTTTCATAATTTGTTTACTTGATAGTAACTGCAGGTAGTTCGACTATTAATGTCGCAACGTGTCCAGTTTCATCGATAATTTCCACATCCATTCATGCATCCATTTTGCACATGTTCATTTTCAAGTTCATATATTTTGAAATTAGTATGAATGAGTGTAGTACTTGAAATTGTGTGTGTGTGTCTAACTTGGAGTTAAATTGTTTGTCGCTTTGTGCATAAACATTTTTTATGTCAAGGTTGATGCAGAATAAGTATTTATATACATTCCTTATGAAAATCAATATGACCACAGGAAATCAAACCTGTGATCTCTCACTTAGGAGAGCTATAAGTCTATAACTATGCCGCTTGACCACAAGATCTTTGGCATATGTTTAACTTTATTGGCTCTTATTTGTATAGTTGCTATTCTAATTATTTACAAAGCTACCTAACATGTGTCCTTTAGTCACTATATGTTGCACGCTAATGGATTGTGATAAAAAAAAAAAAAAAATTGAAAAGAGCAAAGTATAAATATAGGACAAAAAAGGGAATTTTTGTCCTCATTTTTTACTTTACTTTTGTTGTTTTAATGCTTTTCAGTTTATCAACTTTTACCCCAACGTTGTGAATAATAATAATAATAATAATGTAATAATACTATTTTTAATTTTAGATATGAAGAAAAACAGCCTTTAAAAATATGGACTATTAATGAAAATGAAAATATTTTCCACTCTTCCTAATCTTTCCCTTCATGACATGTCATGTATCCTACTAATTAATTTTTAATAAAAGATTAATACATCTAATCAAATAGTGTTACGTCATGAAGTAAATTTGGAGTTGAAATTTCGTTTAGAGCATCCTTGTCAATGGAGTTTTTTTGCGATTTTTGAAAAGTTTTTATAAGTGTGATTAGAAAAGAGAAAATAGGAGGGGAAGAAAAAAAACAAATTTAATTTATTAAAAAAATTAAAAAGCTATTTGTCAAGCGCGCCTGACACGTCTGGTGGGCGCGTTCAGTGCTAGGCGCTTCTTGTGGATGTCGCGCACGATTTTCGCGGCTGAAATATTAAAGCCGTGAGTTCCACTTTATGAAATAAACTCAACTCTTGCACAATGAACTCTCCTCTTCTCTCTCTTCTTTATCTCTCCTCCATGTGGACAAATATTATTCCAAAAACCAGCAATAATCGTTTGATGTAGATGCTCTTAGAGGTAAGTATCATAAAATGGGAAGAATTTGATAAATTTAATGGTTGTTGAGTTTTAGGCTTTAGGCGTGTAGGGAATAGAGTGTAAAAGAAGAAGAAAAAGAAAATGAAAGGACGGGCGGGCATATGATTTAGGTGATTCAGTGTTCAGCTTTAGCCTTTAGGAAGGGAGTAAAGTGAAAAAAACAAGCGGGAAAAAGGAGGGTTGAAAATTGCGAAAAGTTTTGAGGAAAGAGAGACGAGTGGGGTTTACTACTAAAAGCAATGAAATTTGGAAAGGTGCGGAAAAGCCTCTGCTATCCCACCTGGACTTACTGCTAATTTTTGTCGCCGCTCAACATTTATCCCGCTAACAAAAATTATTTTTGAGTTGTGGGTCAGGTGGATCTGAGTTTTTATTGTTTCACTTGATTCAACTCAATCATATTTGTTTTCAAAAAAAAAACAAAAAAAACTCAATCATATTTAATAAGGCATTGAAAATATAATAACAGTAATTCTATAAACTAGAGAAATTGAAGATTTAAAAAAAAATTGAGTTGTGCACCGATGCAAATTTTGTATTGTTTAGTCTAACACAATATAATTTATACTTTAATTGGCCATTGATAAATGTAATAAGTCTATACTAAGAAAAAAAATAACTTTAATATTTTTTAATCTTTTAGGCTATGAGTTGGTTCAAATTAAGATTTTTAACTTTTTGTCCAACCTGAACAAATTCATATTTAACCATATTAGTGTTATCTAGTTCAAATAATAACTACATAGATCGCAAGTCAACTCACATATTTGACACCGCTTAGAGGAGGAGAAAGAAAAAGATTAGACTTCTTTTTCCAGGTTTCAAACCAACCCTTAATATCGTAAAGGTATTTACATACCGTATTTATTAAAATATAGATAGTAATAGTTTTATATATATAAACTGATAACTATTTATACAAAATAACAAGTTTTTTTTTTTTAAATTTATGTTACGGAGAAAGAGGTACGATACCTTTTATTAATTATATTTTTTTCTAAATAAAATGGTAAATATTAATTGTATTTATTCAAATCAAAAGTAATCTCTAATTAACTTGATGATTATTAGTTAATTTGGGTTGTTTAGTAAGTGAAAAATTGGAGTAAATTTATAGAAAAAAAAATTGGAGAATTAGAAAACGAATTTTGTAACCTGTCTGTGCTCTTTCCTTTTAAAAAAATGATTTTGGTGAATTTAAAATAACATCAACCAAATATTCCTTAAGATAAATTTTCTGGACGTAAGATATGCCATTTTTTAAAAAAGAAATGTAAATCATATATAATAACGCCTTGTAATCTTCTAGAAGGACAAACAAGTTAAAACACTTTATAATCTATGCTTTCATAAGAACTCCCATTTTAAAAAGATGCAATTAAAAGAAAAATAGAATCATCAATTCAATAGTTTATAATCATTATGAACACATTTACAAATATTTCTGATCGGTAAGTTTGAGACAAATCTCACAATTTATTTTTTCTATCAGTATTTAAAATAAGAATGATGAGATATCTTTAAATTTGAAGTTTAAACTTATAATCATCATACTAACTAATAAGTAATAAATAAAATGACACAATTTTCAATAAATAATCACAAATTCCATTTTCAAACTCTAATAATCGCAATTCAATTTGGTAGCAATTCATAAATATGCATATAAAGAAGCAGACGAGGTAGTTTGGTAGAGCTCTATTGATATTAAAATCATTCTTAAAAGGGATTGATATTATTTGATACGATATGTACTGTTCACCGAGAAGTTAATAGGTATGCAAATTGGGTGACGTATTTTTGTGATGTATCTTCAAATTTAGGGTTATATGTATTTGACAAATTGCATGGTAATGTTTACCTTTTGCTGTAACGGTCCTATAAAGATGTGATGATCTAAATTTTTATAATTTTTCTTCTTGTAGTGATCTTTTCTCATGTAACTAATAAAAAATAGAATGTGCCCACTAGAAATTTAAAATAATATAACACATATTAATAAAGTATATATTGTTTAGTAAGATTATGATTTTGTTGGAAATGGTCAATTATTAGAGGTACCAAAACACAGTCTTTAAGCAAGAAACAAGATCCCCTCAGAAAGGCGAACTTTGTGTGCCAATAAATATAAATATAGCATATTATAGCACATTTCTTGAGAACCTTGTCAATTGTGATCATCAAGTAGTTAGTAATATTACCCCTATATTTCCTAGATAATTGACCAGATTACTAAATTAGGTAGCAAATGTATAGTCAATGACTTAAGTTTTTCTTCCCAAAAAGGTTGAATCCCTAACCCCAGGGGGCGTAGCCCAAAGAGTACATCATTACAATTCAGTTGAACACAGAAGTTAGACTTTTGCTTGACTTCGCACAAGGAGACCCTCACATTGAGAGGTTGTTCCCACACATTGCCATTGATGAGATTCGATCGCTGGTATTTTTTTTCCAAACTTCACCCATGTGACCAACGTAACTGAGCTGCCCATGCAGGCATCAATGACTTAATTTGGTTTAATTGCAAGTCGAAGACTAATCTTGATATTTTGAAATAATCAAAAGCATTGTTGCAAAAATCGGTCCCCTAGGCACTAGGCGCTCCTACGCGGTGGCGAATTGCTCTTATTTTTTAAATGCTACCTAAGATAGCGTTTCAAAATAAGCTCTTATTTTAAGTTACTAACTTATTTTGAAAACATTACTAAACAAAGTTTATAGCTTATTAATAACTTAAAATAAGTTATAAGCTCTGCCAAACAGAACCTATGAAGAAAAACATTTAGAAGGATAGGATAACATTTCTATCTCTTTTAAATATATTTTCTAAATAAAGATACTTGTCTCCTCACCTAATTGAACCAATTGATCACGTAAATAATTTGTGAAGCCTCTAACCATTGCACCAGTGGACCACACTATTAATTTACTAATATATTTATTATTTTATATTAATATAAACATTAACTTTAAAATCACATACTAACATGTATTTTTTTTTTAAATTTGAGTCTTTTAGTACACCTATTTGTCAAAACTCAAAATTATGATTATTAGTTGATATAAATAAGCTAAAGTAAATATTTATGTTAATTATAATAAATAAATAAAATAAAATAATTATAGTAAGTTTAAAAAGAAATATTTCTAAAGTCAAATTATTTTACTCCTTAAAAGAACTATTTATTTGCAAAGTTGTCATTATTATTATTATTATTATTATTATTATTATTATTATTATTATTATTATTATTATTATTATTATTATTATTTACACGGAGTAATAGTATTGAAAAGAAATATTTTAAAGAAATTATTTTAATCATAAAAAAATTATTTATTTCTAAAGCATTTGTAGTTGTTAAAAATATTCTTTCATAAAATAACAATGACAATTAATAATAATAATAATGATAATAATAATATTATTATTATTATTATTATTATTATTATTATTATTATTCTTCTTCTTCTTCTTTTTATTATTTTATTTGTTTAAAAATATTTATTTTAGAAAAGAACTGAAAGACTTTGATTTTAGAACAATTATATGTATTTTAGAATATTTTTCAAATTAATGTTTACATTAAATAAAATAATAAATATGTTACCAAATTAATAGTATGGTATAAGGTTCAAGGACCTTGTGGTCCAGTAGCACCAAGTTACTCCTTCATTTGAAAGGTTGTGGGTTCGAGAAGAGATACAACATTCTAATAGAGCCTATAGTATTAAAAAAAAAATAGTATGGTATAAGTGGTTGAATTTGTGGCTTAATAAATTATTACCATGGTTTCATTCTAGTTTATGGCATTTTTATTTATTTATTTATTTGGAATGGTTTCAGTCTAGTTGATGAAATTTTTGTTTATTTATTTATACTACTTACCCCAAAATGTATGAATTCTCATTCAAGAGCCTCTGCATCCCCAGCTTGACAGAGCATGGTAACTCAGTGACTTAGTAGACATGACATAATCTTTATAGTCGCTGTCGAGTTTCGAACCTTAGTCTCTTGTCCCAAATAATACCTACTGAACAAATGAGCTAAGCTCGTACGACTGTACGAGCAATAAAGTGATATTATTGATTTACTGTTAACATCGTAATGCAATTGTATAAATGACGTGATGAGAATGACATGACAATAATAATGTAGAAATAGCAATGACAAAGACAAAAATCCTATATATTTACCTTGTAAAATTTTTTGCACAACTGCTAATCTATAATTATATGTACTATATGACAATCGAAAATCCTTACAAAAATTTAATGTCTATTGCGCTCGTATCATATTTTGTAAAAATTGGAGTTCTTATAGATGGGTTGTTTGATAGGCAATCATATCACCAGATTTGCTTACTTCTAAATAACAACATGAATCATAATTATTTAATCATCCTTAATATTAAAATTACTTAATTAATCATATACCTAATCACATACCAATACTTCTATTATTGGTTAGGGAACACAAAAAATATGAAATTAAAAAAATCAAACACATCTTGCATGTTAACTAACCATTCTATGCTTAGCTAGCTTGATGCATTAATTTTTAGAATAAAATAAAAACAAAATTATTCTATGCTTTACATACAATATAATTAATATATTGCTCCACATTTACACAATTATATGATTTTTTTAAAATTATTTTACCTAATGCGTAAAAAAAGAAAGCATCTTATTATATTCCACACCCTCTATGGCTCTAACCCACATAGAGTGAGTTTAATTTGGGTTAAATTACCATTCTTTTTATAAAAAATCTCACATTATCTAAGAATATAATTTAGAAGTGATATTACAAAATGTAACAAAAAAAAAAAAACAAAAAAAAAAACTATTCTCAAGAAGTGAAGAACCTCACATCTTTAGAAACCAAACAAAAATAAATAACATTCTTTAAGGTAATGTGAAATTCATTAGCACATTACATAAACCAAATGATTTCTAATGTGATGATGTAACAAATGAGGTCATAACAATTAAATGTTAAAATTTAGAAGAATTTGTAAGCATACTATTAATACAATTGTAAAGTCAAAAATTCTATTTCGTATGTGTTTATCATGTTGAACTCTATGAACAAGACTTGTGTTACGTTAAATTCTGATTAGTCTTACAATAGTGAAGATATAATAAATAGAGAATGATTTTTATAAGTGAATATAAAGCATTCCTCTATTTTAAGATTTTATATATATATAT
>CM008344.1:13719025-13732053 GCA_002525835.2 Ipomoea batatas
TCGAATCTAAATTAATACACATCAATCATATTTGTAATTACTCCTAGAGTTTTACATTACATTACATTAATAATATAATATTTTCATATATTCTTAAGTAAAATTGTCCTTATGTTATAAAAGAAACTAATATATTACTATTTTATACTATCATACATTTGAAAAATAAATTATGAAGAATAAGAATGTGTTTTAAAAAATATAATAATGAATTAAGGAAACAATATAAACTCATCATATATTCAAATTTTAGAAAATTTTCTTATATAAAACACTAAAAACCCAAAAAATAATTTTTAAAAATCATTTTTCATATTTCCAAACATACTCTAAATATTTTTTTTTCTTCTTAAATTTATTTCACTTTTCGTTCTATCAGTAATAGTAGATTTTCTACCTATGTTGCTTTAACTATGATTTTGTTTTTCATTGTTAATGCTCCCTTCCCTCTTATTTTACTTTTTCATAATTTTCAGCTATGGACTCAAATGCACACCGGTGGAGGCTACAATGCACATAACACATTATATATATAGGATTTAGATCCAGTGAGATCACCTAATTTAGATGAGATCATGAGATAAAATCCTGATTATCTATTGCCTTTTTTTTTAATGGTACAGATTTGATGGGATTTTAATATTATTGTAGGTAATTATGGTATGAGAAAGGGTTGTTTAGTCTTTTGCTATTTAATGCAATTATTAGCATTTTAATTTAGGTGTTAATTTTATGAGTCATTTCCATTTTTGGTCATACTGTTATTGGAACATTGTCAATTTTAGTCTATTTCATTAATTTTTACCATATTGCGGTCAGTCTTATTTAGTCATTGCCACTTTTAGTCTACCGTAAAATTTTCGTCAAGTAACCGTCCAAAACAGGGGTATTTTGGTCTTTTCATGTTTTGATCATTTCCTTTACCCTTTGCAGTGAGTTTTCCTTACACATTTTCATCAAATGAAGATGTCCGGCGAAAGCCATGGCTTTGTAATGTGTCTCACATGACTTTCACCGGACCTCTTCATTAGATGAAAATGTGTAAGAAAAACTATTGCAAAGGGTCAAGGAGATGACCAAAGCATGAAAAAATAAAAAAAATATCCATGTTTTGGACGGCCATTTGACAAAAATTTTAACGGTGGACTAAAAATGGCAAAAACTAAATAAGATTGGCCGCAATGTGGCAAAAATTAATGAAGTGGACTAAAATTGGCAATGCCCCAATAACAGTAGGACCAAAAATGAAAATAACTCTAATTTTATTTATTTCCTTTATTTGTTTGGTTTTCCCTCTTCCTAGCGTAGCTTCTGATCATTTTGTTCTTCTTTTTATTTTCTATCCCCAAAACCCGCCCAGTAGACGTCGGCTTGTGCTCCTGTCGTATACCACTCTCCACGCCCAAAAGGCGTCAACTTGATTGTGCTCAACAGAGATACTCCATGGCTGGTTCTTCTTCAAGGTAGTCGAAGCGGCTTAGGATGAGTTCGTCCTGTGGCGGAACATGTAGCCCATGAATGGTTTGAAGCCAGGAGGAATGGCTCAAAGGAAACGAAGGGGTTAAGGCCCTTTATATAATTGTAAGGCCTGACCCAACAAGAATATAATAATACAATGATTACAACAATAATTTAATACAAATAATATTTAATCCGAGATTGATATTAGACTAAGTTGTAATTCTAATTGAGTTTTAGACCGTAATACCATATCCAACACCAAGAATTTTTCAATCTAATTTATTTAATCAACACTTTCAAATTAAATTAATAGATTTTTCAACGAAATTTGCACAAGCTGTGCGGAATAGAATTAACAATAGCTTGGGGCAGAATTTACAATTCCAAACTCTAGATATCCCAAGTTGCAATTTACGATTAGCGTAACACCAAGGCAATCTTTCAGTTTCAGAGCAATCCCTTCATCTGCTGTTTCTGTAATCGTCGAAGCCTACACCTCTTTTCTGCAAGACTGCCACTCTTGTTTAAAAATCCATCTATTTTCTCTGACAATTGTAAGTTTTTCTCTCCTACTCTCTTTACAAGTGACAAGTCTTTTAGGCTTTATAATTGTTGGAAAATAGGTCGTGCTTTTATCATTAAGCAAAAATTATCAGTATTTTGTTTATCTGTTGTAATTTTTTTCTTCGTTATTATGTATTTATTGTGTGTTAATTTGCATCTTTTTCTTTGTTATTCTGCTATATTGTTTAGTGTAGTGTAAAAATGGAAAATTTTGAGCAAATTGAGGATGGAAATGCCCTTAATCGTCCCAAAGAGGGTGTTTCTAGCTTTCATGCTGGCAGAGATGATTACAAGAAAGTTGGGGCTGATGAGAAGAAAGCAGCAGTTCATGAAGAAATGACGAGATTGAGCAGACTCCCTCAGAACAGCGCATATGTATCTCATCGAACGCGGGTTTTGAATAAAATCCTCCAACTTTTGTCTATTCAGGTATTATGGTTGATGATCCTTTTCTATTGGCACTTTAGGGAGAGTTCGTTAAGAATCTGTCTGTTTTGTGGTAGAATATATGTACTTTGGTAAACTACTAGTGTCCGGTGGTAAACAAACATAAATAAAGTAATTTTAGAGCTCGTTTATTAAACGAACAGAGTATGAACATTTGTATGCTTGTTTGCTTATCCTATGGTCTATAAGGAATCTAATATGATAATTTGTTAACTTGGCTTAATTCTATTGCAGAGAACCACATCACAGGATGAGGAGTTGGAGTTGCTGTTTGCTGGGCTCTCTCTTGGGTGATCAGAAGAAGTATTTCTGGTTCTCCACAGATTTTTTCAGTCATTTAATAGGTTTGTTAGTCAATCGAGGGTGTGCTTGTATCTTCTTTTTCTTTTTTTTTTTTTTCCAGTTGGGCTTTGTCTTAGTAACTTAAGAGGTATTATTTTATTGAATGTTAAGCCATCTCAGATAGATTTTCAACTTATCTTTTTACTTGATATGGTCAAATTGATTTAGTATTGGTACAGATTCTAACTCCATTTTTACTAAAAGGGGTACATATTTGATTAATGCCTCTCATATCTTCACATGACTTAACTCATGCTGAATTGCCAACTGAACTTTATCATCTATTTTTGTTTTGAAAGACATTTTGTAGAGTACAAATGTTGGATAAATGCCACATTACTTGTTTTATATAGGTAGAAATATATGAACACTTGTACGATTGTAAACCCTTGGAGTCTAATATTTTGATGAATTGAGTAATCTTATAGCTGCTCTTAACTTAAATGTTTGAGAGGAGGGATATTTTGGGCACCTTTTATGTATTGGCACTCTGTTTGATGATTGGTCACAGAAGTAGACCATGCTGGAGGTCATTTAGAAGTTGGTTAAGTCTGATGCTAAATTATCATGAAGCCACCTCTCCACACCATTAATTTGCATATATTTGCTTTATTGTGCATAGGTAATCTTGAATTAGTTTTAGCCACGTGGTGAAGGGATTACCTTCATTATCAGATAGTTAGTTGTTCTTTGAACTTTGAACTGTACTTAAGGACCTAATTCTTAGCAGAGTGGATGGTTAAATCCTTAGCCTATAAATTTTAGGACATTGAGAATGTGCATAATGAGTCCAAAACCACTATTCACTCGTCTTGTTCTGAGTGTCATTTTCATATCCCATTAACATAGCCTGAGGGCAAGGCCAAGGGTGCAGAATAGGCTATGCTCCGGATTATAACTGCAACATAAATGGTCCTGCAAATTTGATTGTTGGGCATCATGAATGCTGAATATAATTATTCCTAGTCTCTTAACTTTGTGAATATCAAAATGATAATGCTTGCAATTTTTTATTCTTGTTCTACCTTTCCAAATTGCAAATACTGGTCATTTCTCTGTCGCTTGCCTTCTTTTAGTCCGTTATTGCCTTTGTAGTGGTAACTCTATATCTCTGTGCTAGATGATGTGTTCTTAAATGATTGTTCATTTCAATAATGTCTTCTAACATTCGAGTTAAATTCCTTGCAGAATATCGAACCTCAAATGCCCGCAAGTTGAGAAGAGTGCCTTACTGCATTGAAAGATGAGTAATACACGGTTGGTTCGCCAACATCAAATTCTCACTCATCACCGAGCTTGAGCGTCACTATATGATTAAGCCAACTCATCCCTGTTCCATGTCTGTGATGGTAGTTTCTGCTGGATGTGCTGAAACTGGTATCTGAAAGTTTCCACTGTTTTTGTATTACAGTTTTGAATGATGTTGCTCTTGTGGTGTTGTTGCCCAACCCAACTGACTATGGATTCCATTTTATTTTCTGGAAACTAATTGTTTTTTGGTGTATATATATGGAAATGGTAGAACAATGGCGAATGTGAATTAAACCATTACTACATTTGTTTTTAACCCTATGAGACTTTGTATCAATGGCAGTTAAACTTAGGAGAAAGTGTCATATTTTTCTAAGGTTGATTAAGGTCAAGAACTCTTCTTAACCAAATTTGTCATATTATCTTCACTCTACATATTACAAGATGTTTGGTTTATGAAATAAGTTAAAAAGGGAATAATATTCTTGAGAATTCACATATTTCGTTGTTTAGTAAGTCATTTTTATTAGGTAATTTAGGATCTAATTGAGCATTTTAATTGGTTTAAGGAATTTAAATAGAGTTTTTTTTAAAAAAAAATATTTATTTAGAGTACTCAATTGCACTATTTATTTGACTTAGGGGGACCAATTTGAACCATTTTTCCAAATTTTAATTGCTCTAAGGCTTAAAAATGTAATTTTTTTTGAATAGTTAGGTGTTCATATTGCCACGGTAAAAAGTTAGTAAAAAGTTAGGGATTAAAATCGCTGGTAATGAACAATTGAGGGACTAAAATTGTATTTGTCTTATTACAAAATGATTTGAATCTAATGGTAGGATAGCAAAACTTTTGGGCTAAACTTTTGGACTGAGATTGACATCCCTAACTTTTTACTGCAAAAGTAGACAAACAAGGTAATATGTATCAAATCTGGTATAAAAGTCCCAAACCAAATTGTAATTCTTTTTTTACTAATGCAAAATACCTATTGGGCGTTCAAACATTGGAAGTAATGGTAATGAGTTTAAGTAAGAGAAGTCTCTTTTATTTTTTATTTCATTTTTTTGTTTGTTTTTTTGAGTAAAGGGAAAGGTACCTTTGTTTGGTAGTAAATTGAAATCGGAATCTAAATAAATACAATAAAATAAATATATATATATGGAGTATAAAATATATATAATACACATATATACGCATACATATGTGGTGTGTGTGTGTGTGTATATATATATTCCATATTGAATAATGAACAATAACCTTATTGTAAGATAGTAAAAAGAGACAAACAAACATGATAATGATTATCAAATCTCATAATAGGGTACAAAAGTCTCCAATCAAACACAATCTTAATAATTTACCATTTTTTGTGGATATAGCGCCCAGGATTTCACCGTCAGACATGGGATATTGACGTTTAGTCAAGAGTGAATGTCTCTCTTCCATTCAGTCACACCCTTTACGTTACGTTTAATAAGTTGCAATTACATTATAATGGATAATGCTTTTTCTGAAATAATTTTAAATGATGAGGAAACCCACATTCAAATGTTTTTTTTTTAAATATTTTTTCTGAAATAATTATACCATGAAGGTTATTCATATTTTTTTATCCTTAATTTTTCTAATTTCAATGCATTTTTCTTTTGAGAAAATATCATTTTTAGTCTATCGACTATACTATATGTATCAATTTTGATCATTGAATATTAAAGTTTTTAAATTAGATGCATGACTATTTAATTTGTATCACATTTAGTCATTGACTATTAATATTTTCAAATTAGGTGCATGACTATTCGGTTTGTATCACATTTGGTCCTGCCGTTAATTTTTTCGGCCAAGTCACTGGTGACAAGCTAGTTTATTTAATTTTTATTTTAATAATATTTAAATTAAAAAACTTAAAAATAATTTAAAAAATACCGGTCACCCCCCACCTTCCTCCTTCGTCTTTGGCGAAGACAGAGGAGGAGGGGGTGGCCGGCGTTATCTTTTCCCGCCCTTCCTCCTTCGTCTCCGCCAAAGAAGGGAGGCATCCTTTCTTCCTTCGTCTCCGTCTGCCAGAGACGAAAGAGGAAAAGGGGGGAAGAGAACGCTGGTCCCCTCCTCCTTCGTCAGGAGGAAGGGGTGCCCAGCGTTCTTTTATTATTATTATTATTATTATTATTATTATTATTATTTTTATGTTTATGTTTTTTTAATTTAAAAATTATTAAAATAATTTTTAAAATAAAAATTAAATAAATTAGCCGGTCAGCGGTGACTTGGATGGAAATCTGATCGAAAAATTTAATAGCATGACCAATTGCGATACAAATTGAATAGTCATGCATATAATTTGAAAATGTTAATAGTCAATGATCAAATTTGATACAAACTGAATAGTCATGCGCCTAATTTGAAAATTTTAATAGTCAAAGACCAAAATTGATACATGTATTATAGTCGAGAGACTAAAAATAATATTTTATCTTTTCTTTTTATTTAGTACAAATTATTAAAAAGTTCTGATTGATATATTTTAAATGACACATATTATTATTTTTTATTTTTTAATAAATCTATAGATACATAAAATTACATACTTTAGGTTCAGATCACTGCATTAGTTATAGGTACGACACATCATTACTAAAAAAGCTTATAAAATCACTATTACAAATTCATCAGAATTTATTAAAACAGTATATTAAGAAACTATATTGATATAATTTTTATTTATTAAAATATCTCAATAAAATATTTATTATATATTTATGTACATGTGTCCACTGCCATTTTGAAGTAGTTCCATCATGTTTAAAACAAAGTGGACACATGTCAATGTTTACAATTTTAAAACTCTATGTTCATAATTTTAGAACTCTATGTTTATAATTTTTGAATATTATTTTCACAATTTTTTAATTCTATATTCACAATTTTTAAATTCGATACTCACAATTTCAGAACTCTATATTCAATAATATAACACAAATTTTGAATCTATATAACAAAATTGTGGAGTTCAAAAATTGTGAATATTGAATAATGTAATTTTGTATATTAACATTTAAAATTGTGAACATAGAATTTTAAAATTGTGAACATAAAATTTTAAAAAAGCATGAACCTGAGTCCACCGGTAGACCAGTGTCAATAGCATAATTTGCGCTTGGGCCTGGCCTTAGTTGCCAAACTGAGCCAGCCCAAGAAGATCCCCAACAAGCGGGAAGGGCGTTACGGTCTTTTCGACCGATTCTCTTCTCTCCCATTGTACCATTTTCGCCGACTCATTTCCAACTTTTCACTCTCGCAGCTTCTTTAACTTTGCTTTGTTTTTTTTTTTCTCCGACGACCGGAAGAGGCCTTTGCAAATACTCATATGGCGGCGTGGACAGCTGCGGCGCGGCAAGCCGCGAATATCTCTCGATTCTCCGCTCCCAAATCAGTCCCTACTGCGAGCCAAGCCGCCAACTTCATCCAGCGGCGCGGTCTCGCCGGCGGCGGCGGTAATTTTCTTATATCCTATCTTTTTAGCCTTTCTCCGTGCGATATTTAACCTGATTTTCGATTTAATGACCTAACTGCCTGTAACTACTTCCGAATATATGAAATTTGGTTAGATTTTATGTACATTTGTCATTTGTGCATGCACAATTACGATTGGAATGAATTCTGATTTATGTTTTTCTGCGTTATGCAATTATATGCATGTTTGTATACATCTATGCATATTTTTGGCTCGTGTATATTTATGTATGCAAATGTCTCTGTGGGGAACTATATTATTATCTTTCATCTCTTTTATATAAATACATCAATGTATCATTTTTCATGGTAGATGTTCTAAAATCCTGCACTTTAGTAGTTGCAGGAGAACCTATGTTTATGGATGCTTATGTGTTACTTAGGAAACATAAATACCAATTTTCCCATTGTTTAATTTGTCACTGAAATGTTTGTAAGTTTGTAAGTTTTTCAATTGGGTGAGTCTCCTATGAGATCGTCTCATGGATAATTTTCCATGAGTCGACTAGGTTAGATAGAAATGTAATACTTATGAAGTTATGAAGGAAATTGTAATATTTTTATCAAAGATAAATTGATTGTTATTTATGAGGGAAAGTGTGATACTTTTGAGGAAAAATGTAATAATTTTAAATCAAAGAGTAATATTTAGGGTTTGAAAAGTTACTTATTAGAAAAAGTGTAAATGGATAAATGAATTGATTATTACTTATGAGGGAACACGTAATACTTTTAAGGAAAAGTGTAATACTAATAATGGGTTAAGTGATTATTACTTATAAGGGGAGGTGTAATACTTATTAGGAAAAATGTGATACTTTTGAGGAAAAATGTAATATTTTTAATTCAAAATGTAATATTTAGGAGTTGAAGAGAGTTTTTTTTTTTGATAATGGAGTTGAAGAGAGTTACTTATGAGGGAAAGTGTAATACTTATGGAAAACCTGACATGTCTTACGGATAAGGATCCATGAGACAGTTTCATAGGAGTTTTTGCCTTTTCAATTTGAAGTTCAAGAAAATCAGCTGCCCTTTATTGAAACCATTTTTGAAGGTAGAAATTTGAAAATAGTTTTCTTATAGGTAATACTGGAACTAAAAGTATAGTTTCTACATTGCATCATATGTTATTATTGTGTTATGAAAGCTACTCACTTGACCAGTGTAGAAGTATCTATATATACTAATGGCAGAAACTCTGTAAAAACTATGTACGAATTGTGTAATTTTTTGACAAAAAATTTGTCAAAGTTTTAACCTACCTCGGAGTCAATTGTTGAAGAAAATTTGTCGAAGTTTTGATCTAGCTGGGGATCGATTGTTGCAGAAAACTTGTCGAAGTTATAATCATCCTGGGAATTATTTGTTCTTTATTATAACCATTTTCTGAAGGAACTGATAACTCTTGTGATTGACTAATTTAATATTAAACTCTGATCAAACAATGTAACTGATTGGGTGTGTACTCTTACCTTTTCACACTATGCGGTTGACTGAGAAGAATTTGATTCTAAGAGATGTTGAGATTTTACTGTATGCTAGAGGTTTAGCTAAAGTGAAGAAACAAAATCTTCATCTAATTCCTGTTACTTTTTTATGCAGACCATCATGGTCCACCAAAGGTGAACTTCTGGGCGGACCCAATGAGCCCTTCAAAATGGAAAGAAGAGCATGTGAGTGTTTCTGACTTCAGATACAATTTGAGCTGCTTATAGATTGTTAGTAGTTCATTCTTTTCATGACTTGGTTAATTATATCATACTGTGTATTTGGTTCCTATTGTCATTATATCAATTTGCTAACTTGAGAATTTGAGTTTTGAATAAATGCATGCCTGCAACAGTTGTAAATCATAACCTGTAAGGTTGATTTGTATTTTGTTCTCTTGTAGTTTGTGCTCATTTCCCTTTCTGGTTGGGGGTTGGTCTTCTACGGAGGATATAAGTTATTCACAGGAGGCAAGAAAGACAAGAAGGAAGAGGTACATGATTCTTGGTGTCAACTAAGACAAATAGAAATTATATTTGTTAAAATAAGTCTATGATCATGACTTAGCTGTGAATCTAGAACATGTAGTTAAAGTTTATAATTCCTAATTCTTACTTTGTTCCAGCATAGTTTTGATCATCTTATAAGTTGCTCATGCATCGCCTGTTAGCATCTTTCTGCTTAACAGGGGGCTTTTTTCACAAATCCTTCTCTTTATTTGATTCTAAATAAATTTTGAAAAAGAAAGCATTTTCACCTCATCAATGTGCAATAGCACTCTGATAAACTGCATTAATTTTTGGTTCTGGGTGCTAATTTGCTTCATCATCACATTGCAGAAAGTCAGTGAAGGATCTCATTGAGTTCGGGTTAGTTCAAGTCGATCTGGAATAAATTTCACTACACTTTATGGTAGTTCCTTTTCTTGATGTGATAAGAAAAATGATGTCAAGCTCTGGTCAAAGCTTCAAGACAATTTGTTCATCTGTTATCTCCTCTCACCTATCCTCCTTTCCACCTTGCTCTTTTTTGTTCTTAAATTTGTACATTTACTCTTGAATGGGCAGACTTGTTTTGTTCTGCTTTTCTTCTAGAATTAGTACAATGCAAACACTTCGATTGTCAAATAAAAGCTTCTCTTCAGATCCAATTTCCAGGAACTGTCAGTCTATGCTTATAGGGGTGTGGCAATTATGAGATTGATTACCAATTTATAATCTACTACAAAATCCATGTGCTCCATCTCAAATAGACTAAGGTGATAATTGGATACACATTTATATATATATATATGTTCAACATGCCTCCTTAATGGAACTGGTTTTGATACCAAATTGATTGAAACATGTGTTCTATCTCAACTAAAAGCTTAAGCACACATTTATGGTTATATATTATATATGTTTTAACAAAAATAACTACTTTTAAATCACATTCCATAACATGAATTCAAAAATCTATACTTATAATCATAAATTATCTAATACAATAACCGGAGCAGAATCTGCAGGGGCTAATACTTATACTAGACAAGCAACTCATATATGATAATACATATTACAAATACACACCAACTTTGGAATTAGTCCTTCTTGTTCTCTTTGCGGTAAGGCTCTGCAGTGTACGCATGCTGCTGAACGATGGAAAAGAGGACCATCTCCACTATCACTAACATATTCTGAAGAGCTTCTTGAATGTGCTCCACATCGAACCAGACATGGTGGGATTTTATTATCCCGAGGGCAACAAGAATCTCAATTGCAATCCCCTGGAAAACCGAGAACAATATTGAAAACGCAGATCGAGATTCAAGTAGCAGTTTGTGGCACTGATATAAAGGATCACAAGGACGTAAACCAATCTAGATTTTCCATAAATCTATAATTGACGAGCTCAAACCAAAAATGCTAGGATTCAAACTTGTGACCTTGTGATTACAAGTTTGTATTCTTAGCCATCTTAGCTGGAGTTACCCCCAGAGATAAGAACACATGCAATGGATATCAGTTGTGAAATTCATGGCACTTGAAATCAGCCATGATATTCTATCAAAACTAGTTGGGAAAGATGGCCACTCTGGCCTTACTCTGGTGAAAAGAAAGTGCAATCTACTCCGATGTGGAGATTTTACTTCTTGAAAGATGATTAGAAACAGTGCACAACTCTAGATGGGAAAGAGAGAGATTGAGAGAATTAATTACCTGCCAGAAACAGAAGAAGACAATTCCCTTCACACACAAAAACTTGGCAAGCGGCTTGTGTGGTGCCAACTCTTTTGCAAACACATGGTAGAATACCACAAGTGAGTATAAAGCTAGTGAAACCGAAATGTTTAGGATAATGGTGAATATCCAGCTAACCCAAGTGGGATACATTCCAAGAAGTTGTAGAGCTATCATTAACACAGAGCATACAGGGCGGATCAAAACAAATTGCCATGTCCAGTCCTTGAGAAGCTTCAATGTGTGGTGGTTTAAATGGGCAGTGTGAGGCTGCAGAGCACGAAGACAGTATGTAAGGTATATACACCTTCTTGAGCATATATAATATATAAACATAAATATGCAGTCCAACTATCAACTTAAGCTTTTAGTTGAGATGAAGCAAATGCTTCAATTTGGTATTAGAGTCAACCCCATTATGGTCTACGTGTTGAAGCCCGTCAAAAGTAATTGGCTCACACAAGTGAGGGGCGTATTCAGCATATAATTTTTTTGGGTGAGAGTATTCAGCATATAATATATAAATATAAATGTGCAGTCTAATTATCATTTATCAACTTAGACTTTTATTGAGATAGAGCACATGCTTCAATTTAGCTATGAACCACGAGATGAAGGTGCCAAAACTTCACTAAGGTTAATTGATTAGTGACTCAAGTGAATGAAGATTCATCTATTGTCAAATACTTTATAGTATCAAACATAGTATTGCACATATAAATAATATACTTAGCATTGTATTACAAATGGCATGCTTCTTCAGTTCTTACTTTGACCATGACTACCAAAAAATAAAGATTGATTATTTTGCCTTCCACGAAAAAAACCGGCAATTGTCCTGCTTGATAAGATAATGATAGACAATGCAGATTTTGAAGGAAACACTCTACCTGAAAGAGAGTCATCGGAAACGAGTGGTGAATCTCTCTTCCTTTAATCTCATCTGGTACTATGTTTTTGCTTATGGATATATTTAGGTATGTGTACATCAAGCCTAAAAACTTAGCCATAACCTGCATTTCATAAAACAATAGTCATTAACTGAGTATGGAGTGCCACGAATTCCACTTTCGAGAAGAAACAGTGAAATGATCAAACACATCATAGGCATTTAATATGTAAATATGTTAGCTACGAAGACTTACAAGAGCTTCATAACATTCTTTGACAGACTCCAGAAATGTGAAAAAAGTGTTGCTCCCGAGAAAATCTACTAAACCAACATAGGAAACAACAGCATACAAGGGAGCCATTAGGATGATGATAAGTATTGCCTTTTGCTCCTTTGGTTTCTTCCACGCCGAAAGATGTTGTGATACAAGGCGTACTGTGAAATGCAAGGTTAGCACCAGGCACACAGTGCACGCCGTCATTGTAAGGTTCACACCAGCCATTCTCTTAGGTTTTTCTGTACTGAACCAGCAAATAGATCAAACACAGGGATTTAAGATCGTACATCTAAAGTAATAAGCAACAAAGTGCAAGTCACTCTTTTTTCCTAATTTTTGTTTCTTTTGGACTTCATCATTTGCGTGTCCTAGATTGGCTTCCTAAAATTTTCCTAATTCATTTCTATGTCAGATGATTGGGTTGAATGGCTGATTATCCCTATGCCTCCTTTGTCCTCTCATCTAAACTCTCCCAATACCTTTTTCAAAAAAAAAAACATACTATCATTGTTATCGAGTATAGCACGAAATTATTTTACACAATCACTGCACACTATCCAAGTGATT
>CM008344.1:13952699-13964756 GCA_002525835.2 Ipomoea batatas
TTTTTTTGAAAATTTAATATTGACTTNNAAATGAAAATTAAGAAGACTTTTAACCCAAGATACCATATATGCATCTAATCGCGAGACCAAATTGTGGGCCTAGCTTCCATATCCAATTGTTATATCTTCAAGTTAGATAGTTTTTATCTCTCTATAATTCTTTCGGTCCAAGCTAGGTAGAAGCCTTTGGAAAGATAACCCTTTTAAGCTAGGCAACTTCTTGTGTTCTTTCCATGTAGATAACCTTCAATCTGATACGTCAATTAGCTGATTCGGTTAAAAAGTATAATTAATTGATAATATTAGCTTATTGTAAAAAAGTGTTTGATAAATTAGCTGATAACTGGTATAATTTCTTTTCTCAAAAGGCTAATTGAAAATGTTGCTTTGAGTAGCTTTTTGAAATTTAGTATTTTGGATTTACAAAAAACTTATTAATCAAATACTTATATTAATTTTTTTAACCAAGTTAAACAACTAATAATGATCAAATAGATCAAAATTGACTGATAGACTAATTATTTACCAAACATTGTCATAATTGTTGTTATCAAATGTATTGATCCCGTGTGGCGTGTGCCACACTATCATTACCCGCCATTGCTTTCAATGAATACAACTTCCATAATTTTTCATTGCGTTGAGCAAAACAAGACCAAAATTGACTTTGAATAACATTTATCGACAAAAAGATCGAACAAAATCAGTTACAGTAGTAATTCATCACAACCAATTCAGAAAATACAATTTTAAAAATGGCCACAATTTACTTTGCTGCAATTGAATTACAGATGGATCTCTAATTTGCAATTAAAAATATAATTTTATAAATTGCCACAACCCAAGCTTCACATGCATTTTAATTTGCCGCAAATAAAAAACTCCACTGTGAATTGTTTCACAGCTCTTGCCGTTATGGTGTTTGGATAAATTGTTACACAAAAAATACTTGGAGAAGATGATTGTACTAATAAATAGTTTTTGTATTTATTTTTTTTGGTAAATCTGTTTAACGGTCCAGGTCCACCCACATTCACTCCAGGAGGCACGAGAGCTGGCTCAAGAGCAATCGTCACTTGTGGGCGTTCTCCCGAAATTCTTCCCAACAAAGAGAGCTCACTTACCACTTGAGCTACCCCATTGTGTTCTGTTTTTATATTTATAATGTTTGGATAAATTGTTATTATTATATTATGTTTAAAATAAAAACAAGTTAAAGACAACGGCTATAACCCGTTGTAGTTATGAATAAAGACAACAGTTTTTAACGTTGTCTATGAACCTGAGACAAAATAACTAATAAGTTTAAAGAGAAAGGGATTCATTAATCTTTAACCAAACGTCAATTAAAATTTAGAAGTACCTCCAATTCAGCGAGGGATTAATCATTGTATCCGACGATAGAAACCTGGGTACAAAAAAAGAAGTTTAAATAAATAGATGATCTATATAAAATTAGGCCCAAGTGTAAAATAACACATTAATGGAGGCCTGGGGGACAGCCCAAATCTTTCAAGAAATAATTAGTTCGGCCCAGGGAGTGGGGGAGATAATTGGGCCGGGTGTTGAAATATTGAGGTCAAATTGAAGAGGGGTAAATTAGCGCAAATTATAGCATGGACCATGGTCTACAATATCATGGTTTAAAACGGTGCCATTTCTTTAAATGAGAAGAAACGGCACCCGGAAGCGATATAGTAGCTCGCCGGAGAATAAGAAAGAGATATGAAATGACTAAAGTAACCTCATTATTTTAGTTATTAATATTTTCTAGTGAGATTTGACAGGCAATTTGGTCGGCGTGACCAAACTTGATAAAAATTACATATAGCTAATGTACAAAATTAACAGTTTTGAAAGTTGTGAATTGTAATTAACAAGACCCCAATAGTCAGTGGACCAAAATGACAATTTACTCTTAAAAGAACAAATTCTACATTTGGATATCAATTATTGTGTGGCACTGCCCATTTAATCTTATTTTTTAAGTTTTCAAAAAATCTTATTTTAATTTTTTTTTTCCTTAATGCGTCCTTTACTTTTATTTGTTGTTACAATTAGTCTTCTATTCAAATTTTTGTACAATTTAATAAAAAGAACTAGCCCAAATTTATCAGTCAAGCCTCTTTTATCAAAAAGCATGTAATTTCTTCCCGTGCATCAATTGTAAAAACTCTTATAATTGAATGATGAAAATACATGTCAGTCATATTTATTAAATGGTGAAATAACAAAATTTTTTTAAAGTAAGACTAGTTGTGACAAGCAAATGAAAGTCAATTATGTAATGTGACAAAAAATTTTAAAAAAATTAAATGTAACAATGCTGCAATGGTCGATGACTAGAAGTAAAGATTGTCAACTACCATGTAGTATGATGACATTCCGGTTACCATTCTAAATGAGATGTTATAGGTTCAAATTCTGGTGGTGGGGACTTAGATTCTTTGAACTAAAAATGTTTGAGAAAATATAGAACATATATTAACTCGTAAAGAATCATGAATATATATATATATATATATATATACTAACCCCGAATCGGTCCCCAAAAAAAGAGCCTGGTCTTCATCGGCCCTGGGTCAGTCTTAGTCCAAACTTGAACTGGCTCATAGAGGGCCTGGTTGAAGTCCTATTAAAAAAAATAGCCTGGAGCCCAACTCAAAACCGCCCAGGCCCAGGACCGGACACGACCCAACTCCCTAACTAGCCCAAGCCCTGATCTAAGCTTGGGCAAAATCTAGCATAAACTTTATAAATTATAACACTTTATAAATTATAACACGTTATAATATTTATACGTTATCAAATAATATTACAACTCTTATAAAAAATTTAATAGTACAAGTTCAAATGTTATTGAAGTCTTACCAATTTTTAATTCTGTAAGAAATCATATTAAGTTTTTATTTTGAGATTAATGGTCAAAATATTATTTTAAACAAAAATATAAGAATATTATAAATATTGTATATAAAAATAAATAAAAAATTCTGGACTTAGTCCTAGATCGGCCTACAAGAGGCACGGGTCAAGGCCCGGGACCGTCCTAAGTCATGTGACATGTGAGAGAGAGAGGAGAGAGATGACTGATGAATCGACCAGCCTCATATTAGAAGACTTAGGGTGTGTTTGGTAACATGTAAAATGACTTCTGGAAAATGTTTTCCGAGTTTTCTGTGTTTGACAATGTCAGGAAAATGTTTTCCGTTGACTAAGGAAAATCAGTTCATTTTTCTGGAAAATGACTTACGGAATTTTTTTCCGTAAGTCATTTTACGAAATCGCCAGAATAGCTGTTTCGCATGTTTTCGATCAAAACCAAGTCTTATCACCCATGCCCATGGACTAAGGAGGTGGGGAAACCGCCGAAAACCTTTGTTACATTTTTTTTTAAAATTTTTTAAATTTTTAATTTTTTTTTATAAATTCTATTTTTTATTAAATACCATTATTTTAATAACTATTATAATTTTTTATATTTTAAATAAAACAATTACAATGCTTATGTATACAATTCTATCCATTTTCCAGAAAATGAACCAAACACACAAAGACAGTTTTCCATAATACATCCAAACACTGGAAATGAAACTGTTTTCCGAAAAATGACTCATTTTCCAGAAAACATTTTCCAGAAGTCATTTTCCTGCTTTCCAAACGGACCCTTAGCTTGAAATATTGCCAGGTGGCATAGCCTTCGTGATGTAGCTAAAATAGTCAAGATTTCGCGCGATGACTTGGGTCATGCACTCACGGACCACCTTGCATATGCCAGATCTTATTCTCCTTTCAATAATGTTGTTCACACTCGAGCCTCTCTCTCTCTCTCTGGCAGACCAAACTATTTCACAATGACCTTGTGGTCTAGTGGCATCCAGTAGTGGCATTTGGTTGAACCCCATGTTGGAGGGGGCAGGTTCGAGCCTCAGTGGAGGCGATTCTGACTCTTTGTACTTCAGTACTTTGAGAAAGTAGTTTATAAACAGATACTACATTGTAACCGAGTCAGTAGTACTCAAAAAAAAAAAATGAAACCGTTGTATTTTTTAGCGCTTAATTAGATTTTAAGGTGCTATTTTTCTTTTTGGTGTTACCTAAGATATTCACTATATAACACAATAACTAATTTTCTCACTGAACTGTAGTCATATTTAAAATGGGACAGTTAATCTGAAAATTTATAGTCTATTCCATACACAAGGCCAAGGTTATTGTTATTGTACTGTTATTGTTATTATTATTATACATAATAAGTGATACTAGTTTTGGTGGACTAATCCTAAGACCACAGGACCCTGCCCGTAGGGTCATTGCAGAGGTAAATCGTGAGTCTTGTAATAAGCCCACTAGCTAGTCAGACTTGGCCCTAGTCCTCATGCGCGCATAAGAGATCATATCCACACATTCCATCATCTAAGCTTTCTTCTCATTCATGTTTTCAGTAGGATTCGAACCTCCACAATACCGCATTAAGTTATGACATCAAGTCAGACGACAAATCACTACATGCAGTTGGACAAGACATTGTTATTATTGAATGATCACTCTAAATATGTCTCTTTTCAAGTGTTTAATTAGTCTCTAATAACACATACGTCTGCTAGTATAAGGTGTATATTTATCCCATTATTACAGACTTTTAAATTTACTGATTTATGAGTTTATTTGGATTAGATACACTAACAAACAATTATTTTTAAGTATGGTTCTAGTTTGAATATTGTGGATGAAATAATACCCGTTAAAAGAACTCTTCAACATATGATTATGCAGTATCTCAATTTAATAAAATTAATATATATAAAAAAGTCATTGGAATTTTTTTTTTTTGAGTACAAAATCATTGGATTTTGATTTAAGTAAATGTGACATATATACTGCAAAATATATAGCGTGATTGATGTTGATTTATTGACTTTGTGAAGGAGACCAGAAGAATTGGAGTGGTTCGAAAAAATTAGCTTAGATAACCATGAATGGAACTGTTATGGTTGGTGTGTTTTGCATGGTTGTTTTTTCTTTACAAAAGGTTGAATCTTCAATCCCAATAGTCTTTATATTCAGACCCAACAAAATATATAGGAGAATGTAAATCATGATAACTCAATTAAATATAAAGGCTAGACATTTATTTATGCACATAAAGAGTCCTCTCATTTTAAAATGTTGCTCTCACACTGCTGCTGATGAGACTCAATCCAAATTTTTACTCACTAATGGTTTTGCATATTGCAGGTTCTTTTGTTGGACGGGATGGGAGAAATGATTTAATTAATATGATGCATGTAATGATTAGGGTTTTAAATCGTTGACGAAGTCTATTGTGGAATTCTATATCCAAAATGGAAATTGAAAGACCCCACAAATAAAAGAGGTTGGTGATTTTTTGTTTCTTTTCTTTTTAATTGAAAGAATTGGAAATTGCCCAAAACCTTTAGTAATTTAAGGATGCGTACAACCGCAAATTATACCGTGGACTATGGTCATGGTTGATACTTTACTTGTGTTGAATTGATACTACAATTGTGTTGAATTGATACTGCGATTGTGTTGAAAAGGAATTGTAATTGCGCGAAACAGAGGTCATTTTGTGATATGATACATTATAGTGCTCATATTTTCACCCTCATATTTACTATCACCATTTCGCCCCACTCTTACATAACTTCGCCACTATACTTAAGAGTGATATGATACATTATAGTTGACACTCTTAAACTTTATTGTCTAAACTAGTTTTTCACGTGCGCATTGCGCGAATGAGATATTGCCCAATGTTTTTTTGAATAAGTATTTTAAAGTATATCAATGCAAGATTATATAGGAGATATTCATGCACATATAATTGAATGTTGATTTTTTTTTTAAATCGGTAATTCAAACTTTATGAATGCAAGATAATATATGAGAGATTGATTATAATTGTTACTAAAATAAATGTTTGTAATTTTGTAAAAAGTTAATCTAAATACTTAGTCTAAAAATGATAGTATAAATAAATACTACTTTTCCGTTTGAATTTCTCCAATTCTTTTTAATTTTCTTTGGGATAGCATTGTCATTGTCTTTATCTTTAGTACTTATTTTTTGTTTTAATTTATTTATTATTTTTTTGTTTTAATTTATTTATTGGTATTTGGTAATGTGTCATGTGCAATTGAGTTATTGTAGTAGTATAAAGGGCAATGTCATGCAATGAGATTATGATGTAGGAAGCTGTGGATTTGTCTCGTTGTGTTTGTATATATGACTGAGATCTTAGTTGTACTATGAACTATTGATCTTGCAAGCGCCTATTGATATTTAGCAGTGGTAGTTTTCCCCCTACATGCATGTTTCATGTGCCGTGAGATGTTGGTCGTACATTCTCATGTGAAAGTATTGACCAAATATTAATATTTATTATATTTGAAGGTTAATGAGTAGTACATTTTGTTTTACTTTCATAACTTGTTTACTTGATAGCAACAACAATAACTTTGCAGGTAGTCTGAATTTTGATGTTGCAAATGTCCAGTTTCATCAACAGTTTCTACATCCATCCATTTTGCACATGTTTATTTTGAAGTTCATAATTTTGGAATCAGTACGAATGAGTGTAGTACTTGATTTTGTGTGTGTGTATGTTTTTTTTTTTTGTAAATTTTTTTTTTGTCGATTTGATACTAATTTTGGAGTACCCTGCTGCATTTTTCATCACAATGCATGCAGTTAAATAGTTCACCACTTTGTGCATAAACATTTTTAAACAGTGGCTACATCCTATATACCAATTATTTTTGTTGTCAAGATTGAGTATTGTCTTTAATCCAAGCAGGTTGATCGTAGAAAATGAAATGAATTATAAATTTATATTAGTTCTAATATATTTAAAGAATGCACAATAAGTATTTTTACATACAAGATTAATGAATGCTGCAACATTAGCTATTTTTGAAATTTCTTCATTTTCTGAATTTGAAATATTAATAGTGCAACGTTGTAGTCTCAGCATCTTTTCAATGCATCAAGTGTGTCACAATGTTCTATTGCCCTACATTGACATTTTTAATAATGAGTTTCAAATCAATATATTGGGTTATTTGAATGTCTTCTTTGTTAACAAATCCTCCATAAGTAGTTAATATGATTGAATTGGTTTCACACTGTTTTTTTTTTTTTTTTTTAATTTTAAGTTTTCCATATTATTAACATAATACTTGGTAAATAATTATATAACATTATTTTGTAGTATAACTTTGATATATAATTACAAGATAGTGTAAAAAGAAAACAATGAATAATGTAGATAATATAATTAATTAATAAATTTGAAGGTAAGGAATCTTTGCATGGTAGAAAATATAGACAATATAACTAATGAAATTATATCACTTTTTAAATTTTTATCATAATAATTTTTTTTTAATAAAGGCATTGTAGACATCGAATTATAAATTTAAAATATGCATATGTATTAATTTTTTATGTTAACTACTAATTATTTATTTAATTTAATAACAACACGTTTGGTTCACGGAATGAATTTGGAGGGAATAGTAATGCTATTCCACAGGGAATGAAATAGGTAAGGAATAGAATATAAATTATATAATATTGTTTGGTTCGTTGAAGGAATCGACTTTAGGAATTGTATTCTAGTGTTTGGTTGGTTAAAGGAATAGAAATGGAATAGGTTTTAAAGACATAAATACCCTTATACAAAATAATAATAATAATAATAATAATTATTATTATTATTATTATTATTATTATTATTTGTGTGGGTGTGTGTGTGTATGTGTGTATGTGTGTGTGTGTGTGTGTGTTTGTGTGTGTGTCTATATATATATATATATATATATATATATATATATATATATATATATATATATATATATAGGTTAAAATTATAATTAATTAAATATATACATTTATATAATACATTATATTTATTAAATATAAATATTAAATAGTGTACAAAGGGTATTTTTGGTATTTATACTATAAAAGCTATTCCCAAGAGCATGGGAATAGTTAATACCAAAACCCCCCAAGGAATGGCTATTCCTTTTGCAAAGGTAATAGCTCATTCCTTGGAATGTCATTCCTATGATAAAATGAACAAAACAAATAATGGAATAGGTCGTTCCAAGGAATGTTATTCCATTCCTAACATATTCCATGAACCAAACATGCCATAAGAGTAATAGAGTATGGTACTTACTTTTGAATAATATACTCTAACATATTCGTAGTATACGTCCAACAATTATGCCAACTTTGATTGGGATGATGTTCGAACCTAAGACATTTCTTATATAAATTATTAATGGGTAAGTTAAACGTTAACGGAATATTAATGGAAAATATAATATTTAATAGAAAATTTAACGGATAATCATATAATTAAGAAATCTCAAGAAAAATATAAATTTAAACAATCTGAACCATCAAATTGATTTAATAATTTAATCGTCATTTTTTTCTACCAATTATAGGCCTAACTTTTTTTTTTTGGCTCTTATTAGTGTGTGTGTGTGTGTGTGTGTATATATATATATATATATATATATATAAAGTGTGTATACTATTTTATATATAAGTGCGTATACTATTTATAATGTTACTTTTATTTTATGGGGTGTAGTCCAGGGTTTTCACCGTCACACAATTACTAATTACTTCGCTGAACTGTAGGCACCTCTATTGGGTGGGACAGCTGGCTTGGAGATATAAGGCTGCACCATACCCAATGCCTATTTATAGTGTTACTGAGCTAGCTTTTGCATGCACACTTACATTTCATGAATATTAGTGTAGTTATTGGTAAAGTTGGCTTGACAAATTTGTTGATAAACCACTAGCTATTGTCTTATAGACTTGTACTTATATAAAAATATAACTTTTATTATTTTAACTTACACAAAAGAACAATAGAGTTGTAGAGTTGGAGATGGCCATTTGTCACGCTTAATTAATGTATGTTGAGTTGTTGACAAAGTCCTTGAATGACTCCATTAGGTTCTACACTTGTATATAATATAATAACCATTAGTAGCCTTTTCAATTTTAGTATTTTGGAGTTACAAAAAACTTATTAACTAAACAACTAATAATGGTCAAATAAGCCGTGGTCAAATAAGCCAAAATTGGCTGATAGGCTGATTATTTACCAAACATGGCCTATATTAATGTTTAAAAATGGTAAGAAACAAAATAGAAACTAACCTTGCTTTGCATGGTATGAAAATATAAATAAATATATAATGAAATAGATGAAGAATTTTTTGTAGCGTGATTAGCGGTAATTAATAATATAATTAAATTAGCTAAACTCGGAAGTACAACGTAATTACGTAACCACACCTGATAGTAACTATATAATTTAACTAAGAAATTTAAACACTTCCAAACTAACCCCTTTCATTGAATATAATAAACTTATACCGCCGGTCCTTGCAATTGGGTAAAATGCAAAGTGAAGGGTTGATTTCGTGTCCCACGTTATAAGTTTTAAAAGTTTCTCCTTTTTATATGCAAATACTTCTTAACAAGTTTGAAATATTATACTCCGTAATAAAGAGAGACATTGGGCCAAAGATTTTGTGGTCAATCGGAATGAGTCCACCATAAATTGGAAATAATAATATAAAATGGACCAAAAAAAACTAATAAATAATAAAGGATAAATACCTTGGACCTAGGAATTGACCCCTGTTTCTGTCACAATGTGGATCTATCAGACCCGGACCGCTCTACTGGAGAAGTATTCGTGTCTTGCTGTGATGTCCTAAACGGCGAAGTCTGGTCTTTTATACGGTAGGCAGACTCTTCTCTACCAACGACGTGTGTGGTTCTGTCTCTGCGCACACCGTACCCCCTCCACCCACGTGGCATGCCTATACACCTCACCCCATGCGCCACTCACGGCTGCAGCCCTTCCACACCCCCTAGCCGCCATTTTGCTACACCCTTCAATCGTCACCCAGCTGCACCCCCACCGTCACTCAGCTGCACCCCTCAGCCGCCGCATTTTGCTACACCCGTCAACCGTCAACCAACTGCACCCCCAACCGTCACTCAGCTGCACCCCTCAACCGCCATTTTGCTACACCCTTCAACCGTCGCCCAGCTACACCCCCAATTAACCGTCACCCATCTGCACCCCTCAGTCGCCATTTTGCTATACCCCACCCACACGACCACACACGGTACAACCCCCACACATGTACGTGTTGCATGACCGTCCACGTTAGCCGCCACCACGCCACGGGCAGCACACGACCCACCTCACTCTACCCATACCCCATGGGCCTGACACACTCTCATATCCATCCGACATAATTGTGACTCTTTTAAATGGGAGGTCACAAATTCAAGGGTATTGACTCTTTGTGCTTCAATATGTTACGAAAATAAGTATAGAGAGATACTACAAATCACATGCATGCTGCCATTATCCGAGTATAGTGTTGGAGCTTTGTGTTTGTTTTAAACCACCTATAGTGTCCTTTTATTTCATAATTTTGTGGCATCCGGTTCTTATTACCCATGTCTTGTTGTTTTGTAAAATCATTACACTACTACAAAAAAAAAAAACACCATTATTCGCGTTTATAGTAGCATGCAAACGATAGGCACATTTACTACTACAGACACATATGACTCAAACGTAAAAAGACTTTAATTTTACGCAACTAAAACACATAATTTTTTTTTAAAAGAAAAATTTGACAATATATAGGCGTATGTAGCAAGCTAGTACAAATGCCTAAAGTCTAATACAGAAGTTGTATATTATGGACTAGGGTCCACTGCACCTTGCAATGTGTACCATATTCGAAAACAAAGCGGTTTCATAATTCACAAAATTGGTGCCTTTAGTAGCACACTTTAGTTTTGGCACAATTAAAAACAATGTTGGTATTCTTGGTACTACGGGTACATACTCTGTTAATTGCATGTTTATAAAATCAATACCTTAATTCCATAATAAAAACTTGCGGATTTTTAATTAAATATCTCTCTTAAAACGATATAATTAATGATCATGATTACATGTAAAACACTCAAATATTGAACTTTTAGCTTTATGTTTATTTACTTATAGTGTTCACATATTATGAATTTAGAACAAGGCTAGAATCTACTGTTAAGGGCATGTACATAATATATTAATTACAAGTACATATATAATCTGTTAAATATATGTTTATAAAATCAAGAGCTTAAGTTAATAAAAACTTGCTAATTTTCAACGAAATATCTCTTAAAATTATACCATAATCATGCTTAAATGTTAAAATACTTAATTTATGAACATTTAACTTTAAATTTATTTACATAACTTTCACATATTATGAACTTAACACAATGTTAGAATTACTTGACCTAATATATTTATAGTTAACAGATTATGTGTACTTATAGATGTAAGTTTATATATATATATATATGAAAAAATCATGCTAATTTAAATAAAACGAAGTCGTTTTGGACCAAGGTCTACAATACAGTATTGTGAATCGTAGTCCACAATATAATTTTCACTAATATGAAGTAATATATATATATATATATATATATATAAAATAATAATAATAATAAAATTATAGATACATTTTCCATAATGATTGGATAAAAATCTAAATACATGCTTCAGTATAAAATATTACGGCGTAATATCCAACCACTCAAAGAATTCGATCATTAAGGAAACACAATGAATAGCTATCGCAATAAAAAGACAACCACTCAATGAGTTCGATCTATCTATTTTCCCATATATTATTTTATTTATAACTTTTTCCATAAATCAAACACACGCTAATAATAAAAGATCTTGTTACACAATCCTAATTTTACATCTCACAAATTAACCTTGGACAAAATTCTAGATATTAGTAAAGTTAAAATTAAAAAAAAAAAAAATTGGTGCCTAAGATTTCACTACATCATGGAATGATTGGTAAAATTAGGGTAATTAATATTTTTCAATAATAATTAAATAACTTTCATGCGTGCTCTCGGGCACATAATTATTTTTGACACATGAAAAATAATCCCACCATT
>CM008344.1:13976414-13989604 GCA_002525835.2 Ipomoea batatas
TCTCACATATTGAATGTATATTGTTAAGTTAGATTAAACTGTATTTTAATTAAAAGGATACTTTGGTGGTACTGTAATGAATTTACAGTGTGTATAAAATAAAACAGCTAAATAGCAAATCTCATATATTGAGTGTATATTGTAAAATGAAATTGTAGTTGAATAATAATGATAGTTTAGTGGTGTTGTAATAATGAAACTTCATTGTGTATAAAATGCAACTGATCGAATAGCAAGTACTAGATATTGAGTACGTGTATATTGTCACATAAAACTATAGTTGAATTAGAATGATATTATAGTGGTGTTGTAATAAAAATATTGTGTTTATTAAATAAAACTGAAAAATGACAGAAGTTGCTAATTTTTCCTCTACCATTATTAACGGAAAAACTTAAAACGACGTTGTTTTGGTTATAGTCCATGTGGACCACAACCTATAGTAAAATTTGTGGCGATGGGAGGCAAATTATACTGTGAATCATGAATAAATGTTTATTTTTTTATATATTGAAGATACATTATATATATTGGTGTACTGAAGGTACATTATTATCTGGTAGATAGTATACCAAATAATGAACATTCCGTACTCAAATAATGTACATTGAACAATAAATTAGCCTTTAATGTATTAAAATTTTCATTTATTATATTAAAAATGTAATTTATGTGAGTGATCCATGGTATAATGATTGGCGTTTAAGTTATTAGTTGTCATCCTACCAATTTTCTCCATATCTTATTGTATTATCAAAATTTTCCGAGGGTTTAAGTTAGAAGTGGATAGAAAATACTAAAATAGAATATGGTTGGCATGCTCTAAAACTTTGATATCATTTCAAGTCAAGCTCTCAATAAGAACCCAATTCAAAATAAATGCCCCGGTTTCTGTTGACCATCACTCTCCGATCCGCCGCCGGCAGCCGCCACGACCCCATCGCCGCCCTCAAAAAGAGCACAGAAGGGGCTGCCGAAACTGCAAGAATAGTTCAACTCAGCACGATATGTATGTAATTTTTAGTAATAAATAGATTGCAAAAACCAAATTGTAAAATGATTGAATATAATAGTGAAAACTTCATGCATTATGTATGCATGGGTACAGACGTTCTTGTGGGATAATAATGCCATAATACTGAAAGTTTCACATGTATGAATACATGCGTGGAATTTACAATACAATAAGAAGCAAACACGTAGACGATCGAAACAAATTAAATCAAACAATATAATCCGATCTACTTGAAAACCCACATTCTCTTTAGCTAGTTTCAACCGTAATAAATAACAAATAAATGTAAATTTATAGACTACACTGCCACCAGTGAAACTCAATCTGTCTCAATTTGTCATCAGTTGAGCTGTCTATGCTGACACGAACAGAGCTTGCTTCATCTAACGAAGCTTTGATCTTTTGTTGACTTGTGACCCAAGCAAATCCTCGAGCAGATTGTTATCCAAGTACTCAAATTCAATAATCTTATCCTCAGACGTGTCCCCCACGCGCTCATAATAATCTTCCCTACTCACAGAAAATGAAGGCACATAAACTGAAGAAGTAGACGGCGGCGGTGGCGGCGGTGGCGTGGAGGAGCTTGGTCCCGGAGCCGCCGCGGCCGCCACTACATTACCGCCAGCGTAATGCCCATCGTTGGGGAAGTTAAGGATGGCCTGGTGGCCCCTGAACGCATACGCGGCGCGGTCGTAGGCACGCGCCGCCTCCTCCGCCGTGTCGAACGTGCCAAGCCAAAGACGAGCTCCGTTCCGGTTGGGGTCGCGAATCTCCGCCGCGTACTTCCCCCACGGCCGTCTTCGAATTCCTCGGTATTTGTTCTCTCTTCTTATTACCCTCTCCTCGTTCTCCATTTTTACGTTGTTGCTCGAATCCTCGATCTATCTGAGTACGATGATGCTGACTATAAATATAAATATATGATAAGGAGGGTCGCGTTTGGCGGTTAGCATGCCAGGAATGAATTCAATCTGGAAGAAAAGTTCCAGGGGGCACATATGGAATTAATTAATTAATTAAACAATGATTTAATGTTTTATGTCCATAAGCCTGCATGCATATATGAAATAAAAAGACATAAATGCATGCATTTGGATTGAGTGGATGGACGTGGACATTAACTAATACCAGCCACCCACCAGTGTTTCTTTTTTCTAGACATCTTATTTTACCGAACATTCTAGGACTTGACTGGAACCATCCAACATCAACTTTAACGAGTGTGCTTAATTTGACCGGTCAATTACTTCCGCAAATAGTCATAACGTGGGGTAAATAAATTAAATAATAGTCCACCCTGGTTGTCTATGCCTAGATAAGAGCATCTCAACATCAAATTTGTTGTCACTGTGATTTACTAATCACTGATTTGGACCAATAAAGTTAAACTTATAACGAGAACTACAAAATATTGGTTCAATGGTTGGTTTAAATGAATTGTTCATATTATTTTGATTTTAATATTATTAGTATTATTTTTTCTACTTTATCTTTTATTGTATCATTTACTTTTTTCTATTTACCCCGCATCCCGTGAGTGCAAACTTTAGTAACGGAATATTCCGTTAACTCATAGCATTAAAGATTACAAATAAGGAACTTTGAAAATCATTGCATTTTTGTTAAAACAAATCAATGTTAAGTTTTTTTTTTCATTTAATTAATCCTCTTATCTTTTGATGATTTAGAATAAGACTCAATATTTTAATTATGCTTTTGCATTATTAGGAATGATTTAGATCACCAAGACCTTGTGGTGTAGTGGCACCCGGTTGTACTCCCATATGGAAGGGGCGGGTCTCTTTGTGCTTCAGTAGGTTGAGGAAATAGTTATGAATAGATGCTGCATTATAACAGAGTCAATAATATTCAATATATATATATATATATATATATAAAATCATGATCAAATGTGAACTAGGTTTCTCATGATAATGTTAGACTAATTTTATCTATCCGTCTAGGATAATCAATAGCTAAACAATGGTGGGTGAATTTTATAAATATTAGTATAAGGGAATCAACTTAGGGATTACATGCACCTATTTCTTTAATGTAGCAAAACTAATTAGACAAATTCAATTCTTTTTGCAAACTAGCATTGGTAACCCAATTGCACCTGATACACTACCAACAATAAAGACAAAGAAATTGATAAACCTATCTAAAAGCAAATTAACAAAAATTAGAATAATTCTAACCAATAGTACCATCAAATACCATATCAACTACAATATGTATTTTCATAATTGTTTTTAGAAAAATGCAAATTAAACATTAATTTTAATGCCAACTATAATGAACTTCTCTTATATAATCTTGCATTGATATACTTTGAATTACTTATTTAAATACAAACATTGAGCATTAAATCAGACGTGTAATTCGCGTGTAAAACTAGTGCATTATATAAGTGCAAATATAAAATAAAAACATACTCCGTAATATTTATTACAATAAACTTTTGATAAAATATTCAACAAAGAAAAGTATAAGTCAAAATTTAACATAAAATGACATTCTTCATGCACATTTATATCCAAATTAAAATCATTCACAATTTTTTTATATCAATTTCTTTCAAAATTTTATTTTAAATTGCAATTAAAACTAATACATGAACTATATATATAAATATAATTATCAAGTATAAAAATTAATAGATTATAAATAAAAACTTAAAGAAAAAAATTGGGCCCCTCAACGCTACTGTGGTCGCACATGGACAGGGTTGACCCTACGCCCACCCCAATCCTCCCCGTCAAATTATTGTGTGGATTATGGTCCACATAGTTGTGTGGACCATGAATGCAATATACATTTTTAATATATTAAAAATTCATTATTTGTGTACTAAATGTACATTATTTGATAATATATAAAAAATCATGTAGTTTTATATAATGTACTTTATGTATACAATTAAGTACTTTAGTATATTAAAAATGTACTTTTTATTTATGATTTACACAAATGTGTTGACCATGGTCTATGAAATTATGATTGACTGCTCCCTTCCCAACAAATTATGCTATGGACTCGGATCCACCTTGCAAGGTGGACCCAAGTCTAAAACGCACATCTGGAATAGCAGTGCCGTTAGTGGCACCGTTTCCTCAGCCAATGATATTTTTTTATAAATATAGAGTTCAAAAGTTGTGAGTATGGAGTTCAAAAATTAGGTTATACTGTTCAATCTAGAGTTCTGCAATTGTGAATATAGAGTTCTGCAATTGTAAATATAGAGTTATGAAATTGTGTATATAGAATTCTGTAATTGTGAATGTAGAGTTCAAAAATTGTGAATATATAGAGTTCTGTAATTGTGAATATTGAGTTTTGTAATTTTGTATATTGAAATCTAAAATTATGAATATTAAGTTCTAAATTTGTGAATATATAGTTCTAAAATTATGAATATAAAAGAATGAATTCTAAAGACAAACGGCAAGTTAACAGCAAAGAAAGAAGCAATTTTTTTTTAAAATTCAGACGGTGTCGTTTTGAAACAAAACGACGCCGTTTTAGACCCTGGTACACCTTGCAAGGTGGACCCGCGTCCATGGCATAACAGTTGTCCCTTCTCCTACCCTACCTCCCACTTGAAAAGAAAAAAAGAAAAAAAGAAAAAAGAAAAAAAAGACATCATTCTTCATCTGAAATATATTCTAACCTACATTGAATATATGGACCCCATGCTTTAATCGTGAAACATATAATTTACAACCTGCACGTGACTAATGCCAATATTCAGTTGGTCAATATTCAGGAATAGTACGTTTTTCTTTAATTCGATCAACAATATGAGAAATTCACTTGGTCGGATACTGAAAGTGAAACAGAAGTATAACTAAAATCAAAATGCCATTATATTTGTAATATCAAAAGTTGAAAATATGATTAAATTATATTAATGCAATACTTACCAATTTAAAAATTGTATTACGTAATTATGCGCAAATTTTACCGTGGGCCGCGGTCCACAATGGATTGTTGTCCACGCATTAAAACAACGTTATTTTGATTAATGAAAACAAACGGCTCCGTTCTGCGCGCCGTTAACTTTCATTTTATATATACTATAGTTCCCTTTCATTACAACTACAGTTCCTTTTCGATATAACTATAGTTTCATTCGATATTATACACTCAAATATGTGAAACTAGTATTCAGTTTCCTTTTAATACAATTACAGTTTCTTTTATAATACATTGCAGTTACTTTTAACACATACAACTACAATATCATTTCGATATAACTACAGTTTCATTAGACAATATACACTCAAATATGTGAAACTGTTATTCAGTTTTATTTCATATACACTACAGTTTCTTTTCAACACAACTACAGTTTCATTTTGATATAACTAGTAACTACAATTTCATTTGATAATATAAAAAATGTGATGCAGTATCTTTTGAGATGAACTGTAGTATCCTTTACGGAGCTCCGATAAGACTTACGGCAACCATTTCTTTTACTTTTTCAAGGAAAAAGCATGCGAAGTCGCGAGACAACATGGAATGTTTTAAAATACTTTTTGAGAAATACTCATACGTTCTCAAACATTTTCAGTCTAAAAAATTTAGGCCCACCACCAGGGTCTAAACCTATGACTATCTATTTAGAATGGTAATCAAGATGTCATCACACTACATGGTAATTAACAAAATATTTAAAATTAAAGTTTGTTTAAAATTTGTTAGAAATCCTTAAAATTGTTAGATTTCCCTAAGTAGAATTACATATTAATTATCCAAATATTTTATATTTTCGCCATTGTGACATTCTCTCCCCAAGAAAGTTCCGCCGCCTTTTATCGAGTGGTCCATGTTGGTTTTTTAATTTATTTTTAATTTTTGATACGTGAGTTGTCATTGTTGATTGTTCAAAGCATATTTAAATTAATTAATGGTCCAATTTGATACTTCAGTCTATTTATACACATCCCGCCATGTGAAATTGTCATTGTTGATTGTTCAAAGCATATTTAAATTAATTATATTAATGCTCCAATTTGATCCTTCAGTCTATTTATTTATACACATCCCACCATGTGAAACTTGTGAACATACACATAGAATTTGAACAATAAATTTGGAGTCCCTACTCAACTTGCGAATTCTAATGACTATTTCAAAAAAAAAAAAAAAAAAAACTATTTGCCAATTGGATGCTTTAAAAGGGTTTATACTTGCAATGATATTGTATCCAAGTTACTTGTAATTTTATTTTTTCTTAATATTTAATTTAGTATTAGTGTATAAAAATTTATATTTAGGTATTATATTAAATATATTATTAAACACAAAATGTCAAATTTAAAATTTATTAAAAATATTAAAGAACATAAGTGAAGAAGGAAGATATAATTTAACTAATAAATATTAATAAAGAAGTCATATAAAATAAGATAAAAGAGAGATTTTAATGTGCATATAATACGATTTTAAAAATTAAAAATTTGAAATGGAGACCCTTCAATCATTAGCATTTCATCGTTTTAACTTCAATTTTTTTTTATAGGAAAACTACAAATTATTATAAGTAAACAAATGTCTACCTCATTATTTTAAATCGGTGCAATTTTAGCCCTTTGAATAACAATTTGAAGAAACTCTATTAAGATTAATGAAAAACATGTATATCATTACAATTTCAGCACGTGCACATGCTTTTTCCAACTTAATAAAATTTTCTTCAAACCATCCACTAGTAGAAGAACCCATAATAGTCAAGGTCTAAAACAACTAAGAAATATTGAAAGGTCAAAATTGCACCTTTTCGAATTTAAAATTAACTTAGGTCCGTTTGTAAAGCAGAAAATTGATTTCTAGAAAATGAGTCATTTTCTAGAAAACATTTTCTTTTCCTGTGTTTGGTTGCATTCTGCAAAATTGTCTTGGTGTGTTACGTTCATTTTCTGAAAAATGAGTATAATTATTGTTAATTTTATATATTTTAAATATACAATGATGGTGGTGGTGGTGGCGGCTGCAGCAGCGGGTGATTGGATGTATGTTCCACTGCTGCAAACGGAAAATGGCTTCCCCCATAAAAAAGGGGAAATCATTTTTCAAAAAATCACCTTAATTCTCTATTGACCACACCCCTATTTTTCATTGACTTCCATTTCCGCCCTCTAGCCAAACACTAGAAACCCAAAAAATTATTTTCAGAAATCATTTTCTGCGTTTCCAAACTCACCCTTAATTATGTTTAATTTGCATCCTATTCTAATCATAAGTGGCATTTGGATGACCACTTTTATACCATATTGTCATATTTGATTCTAATTATTATATTTGTTTTTTTATTTTAATTACCCCACCATTGTATTCAAATGTTTTAGTACGTAACCATAAAAGTCATTAGTCTACCCTCCCCTACTTTTGACCTATAATAAAAATTGAGGAAAAAAAATGACATCTTCCATGCATTCAATATAAAATTATAATGCATACATGTAATATTTATATTTATTTATTTATTTATTTATTTTAGTTCTTATTTTTAATTACTACCCAACAAAAAGACTATTTTATTAAATTCGTTATAATTTTTAAATAGTTAGTTTTGATTACAATTCAATTCGGTTTGTGAACCCGTCATAATACGTTAGAAAAATTTTCATTGCATGTTAATTGAATTTAAGCTATGTACTAATCAAATTTACACAACCTCTGATCTACATACAAGTTTGCAACTTATGCTAAGTGGATTTTGCCCCTTATACTAATTGTGCATTACAATATATTTTGGATATAGAGAAAACACAAGAAAACAAAAGAATCAAGAATTTAGACATGTATTATCAAATACACTTTCTTATAAATTTTTAATCACCCTATATAAGCAACTTTGGTTTTAGATAATAAACTTGTGAAATATAAAAAAGTTGATAACTTACTTGAGTTGCAATGAGATAATTTAAAAAATTATGAAAATATCTCAAATTTTTCTTGAATTTGTATAGTACATGCAAGCTCTAATATAAAAATAGGCAATAATGGTGATGATAAAACTACCCATGATGTCTGAGGATGATAATGAAACCACGCACCCTCACAGATGGAGATCATGGGTGGCTTCTGGAAGATTTAAAAACTTCCAATACCAATCTCTGATAAAGAAGACAATAATTTAAATTTGATATAATATTTAAATTATACATAGATTAAATATTTCTAAAGAGTTAATTTCATATTTATGACATGTTTGGTTTGCGGAATAGGCCTAAAATAATGGAATAGCAGTAATAGGCCTATTCATTTGTTTGGTAAAAACTTCTATTCCCAGGAACATTGTTTTTGCGAATGACCCATTCCCCTTGACAATTTGGTAAAAGATCTTCCTTTTCCCAAAAAAAAAAAAGTGTAACTAAGAGCAATTAAGGCACCTTAAATGAAGGAGCTTTTGGTTCTTTAAGACTTCCTCATCCTGATCCTGTTGTTAATTTCAAAAGAGAACCAAATTTAGTCCTTAAATTAAATGTTGAATCATTTTCAATTATAATCCACCATTAGCTTTTTTCATGTGTGAATTATTAACATTGAGGGTAAAATTGAAGTGTCATGATTATTGCGCTAATTGTTTCTCACACGCGAAAAACAAAACCCTAATTTTTTTATTCTAGTAGTCCTAATTTCACCCGACGTCAATGTTAACCGTTCACACATGGAAAACTTAACTCCATATGGGGAAGGAGCATTGTTGTTTGCAAGGTCTTGATCATTTACATGGACCCACTTTTCATTCCATTTGTGGGAATTTGATGATCTATAAATCGTCTCTAACGAACGATCTGCTCATGTTGGAGCATGATGAATCACTTCGCTGACCTATTGCCAATCCACTTTTTGGCCTCATATGAGAATGGAAAACTGGAGCATTTTCTCTCTCTCATAAGTAGAAAAAGTATGAAGAATCACGAACAAAAGAATTTCTGTTTGACCATGTTCCCATAAAAAAAAAAGATACTTTAATTTCGCGAAACAACGAGCACGGCTGAAGTGGTTATACATACAAATCTATTTACGAATCTATATGCTTCAATTGGAATTGGAACTGGAACTGGAACTGGAATCTACATAGAACCGAAGTCGTATGTCTTAATATTTAAAAAAAATATTTACGACGTTGGTTTTTTTCATAAACCGACGCTGTAAATAATATATATTATTTTTACTTTATTTTATTGACATATAACATCGATTTGTCAAAAACCGACGTTGGTTGGGCAACGTAGTATCTTTTTTTGTAGTAGTGTACATTGATCAATGATCATGTTAATGATTTTCAAGGTATTCTTGATCAGTTGTCTAGTATGGGCATGAAATTTGAAAATGAGGTATTTGGTCTCTGGCTGCTCAACACTCTACCTGATACATGTGGAATGTATAACCATAATCTAGAATTCATTTAGTTTTGCTTCATTTATCATTGGACCTAACAAATAACAACACATCACATTTTGAATCACTTTCAACTGGTCAAACATGTTGAACGACCAATTAGTTGGACTAGTCAAGCAGGATGGACGGCCAGTCAGTTAGACTGGTTAGGCAAGAAGGTTGACAGATCAGTTGGACTTGTTTGGCAAGATGGGTGACTAGTTAGTTGGACTGGTCAGGTAGGAAAGGTGACCAGCCAATTAGACTGGTCAGGCAGGTTGAATGACCAGTCAGTTGGACCGGTCATGTTATATGGGTAACTGGTGTGATTGACTGGATAGATGGACCAACTAGATATATATATATATATATTTTCTCCAAAAAAAAATAAAAATTAAAGGTTAGTTGATTGGTCGGTCAATAGCTGACCAGTTACCTGGTCATGCCCAGCTGAATGACCAGTCAGACCAAGAGCCACCTCAAGCCTCGAGTTTATAGGTCAAACTGATTGATTGGAAATTTTAATTTTTGTCTTTGATGAGTTTACATGATAATTTACTTTCCTGAGACATCGATGACTACACGAAATCTCAAGAAAGTGAGGGACTAGATGATGGATGATATACTAGGTTGACTAAATGGATCGGTCTAAGAAAATAACTAGATCAAAAAAGCCCAAGAGGGAGGCCCAGCATGAGACAACATAGGAGTTTCGATAGGATTATACTTATATTTCTTGCCAAGCACCTTGTGCTCAAATGGCATGTAGTGGCCTCCCTCAAATGAAAGGTCATGAGTTCGAGCCTCAGTGGAGGAGATATCGAAATTGACTAATTAGGGGACAAGCAGTTCTGAGCAATACAACATATGTATTCTCCATATTTTTCCCATATACTTGTTATTTTAACAGTTGTATTGGCCAGCCGTTGATTGCCCAAAAATCATAAAACCAACAACCATGGACTAGGGTCTACCTTGCATTGTAGACTTTGGTCCAAAAATAACTTTCAGATTTTAATTTGTACCTACAGTTAATACATTCTATACCTATAGTTAACCATTTCTGTACATGTAAAATTATTGAATTGATCGGGTGATAAAACGTTGAGAACAATAGTTCTGAGAATAATATATATATCTTACTATTGATCAATCCATGTTGATGTAAGGTACATGATGAAAAGATGTATTTATAAGGATACAAAGAGTCCCAATTAGAATAAAAATGAGAATAAATAGTGCCTAGAATAGAAAGTCCTAATATGCCCCTTTAAGCTTAAGGTTCTCTAGAGAGAACATTGAGCTTGTCCCTTATATCATTTAGCCTTGTTGTAGTTAGTAACTCGGTGAAGATGCTTGCCAGTTGGTCTCTTTATAGAGATCTAGTTTCTTTGTAATTCCTTTGATGCTACTTTATCACGAATAAAATAAAAGAATCATGACGTATAATTTTTTTTTTTTTGCTACAGGATCGGCTACAACAGAACACTCATCTAGAGCGCAGCTACAACAGAACACTTATCATAGTGCAGCTACAACAGAACACTCATCCGGAGCGCATCTACAACAGAACACTCATCAAGAGTGTAGCAACAATGGAACACTCATCCGGAGCTCGGCTACAACAGGACACTCATCCAAAGCCTTAATAAATGAAACCGAACACAAAAATATTCCTTCAACGTATCCACTGAAATTTTGACCACGGAGAAAGGGAACAAGTTAATTCTTCCATAACAGATAGTTTGAGGAAGATAAGTATGTTTAATGGAATAAAGTAATGGATTGTTTGTATGGTATTTATCGAGGCTATGGTTGGACAGACAATATCGAAGATGATGAGGTGGTGTTACCGACCGGTGCGGCGGCGAGGAGTTAGTGGCAACGGTGCGGTTTTTTTTTTTTTTTTTTTTTTTTTTTTTTTTTTTGTAGAGTTTGTAGCCATGACTCGTTTTGTCTACTATACCAAATGAGAACAATAATTTTGGGATCCATGTTGATGCATGGTACATGATGAAGAGATGCATTTATAAGCATGCATAGAGTTCTAGTTAGGATAAGACTGGTAAAATGTAATATATCAAATAATATAGACAGAATGAGAATGAATTTTAGTGTGCCTAGAATACAAAGTCCTAACACAAACTCCACCAAAAATTAGAAAACTACCTAAAATTATTTAATCAACTCGGCAATTACTTCCTTTATGGGCCTTGACAAGCTCATTCTTTTTTTTCAATAGTTACGATCCACACAGCTATGTGGACCACGGTCCAATATACATTTTTATAACTCATAATATATATACATTATTCTAACACATAAAGTACATTATTCTAACACCTAATGTACATTATCTTACTCCAGAAGTTTCATTATTATAATTCATAATGTACATTATTCTAACATATAAAGTACATTATTTGAATACATAATATACATTATTCTAACATATAATGTACATTATTTCGACACTTAATGTACATTATCTTACCCAGAAGCTTCATTATTCTAACACTTAATGTACATTATTTTAACACATAATGTACATTATTCTAACTCATAAAGCACATTATTTTAACTCATAAAATTCAGTGATGTCGTTTTGGACCGTGGTCCACACAGCTGTGTGAACCAGGGTACACGCAATAATTTACCTTCTTTTTTTTTTTTAATAAGGTTCATACTATTCTAAAAAAATAATTGATAAGACAAAATATCATATGACGAGAATAGTGAGTTATAGATGACAATTTATATCATGGACCAAGTTTACATAGCATTATGGACTCTGGAGTCAAACAACAAGCGACATAATTCATACTTGTAAGGTACAAAATTTCATAACACACAACACACAAAAAAATCACAACACAAGACACATAGCATAACATTATGAACCCAACTAGATTGAAAATATGAGGTACAGAATTTATACTCGTACGTTACATACATAATTCATAAGGTATAGAATTTTATAACACAAGACGCAAAAAATCATAACACAAGACACATACACATGCTATATATTTACTTATTTTTCAAATTTGATTTATGTACATAATTTGTGTTTATAGACACAGAATTTCACAACACAAACACAAAAATTCATAGCATAAGACACAATTATTAATTAGTTCCAGGTAGAGAATTCATACTCTTTAGGGTGCGTTTGGTTTAAGTAATATTAAATTACCAAGCTAATCTGAGTCTGGTAATGTTATATTACCTTGTTTGGTTCAAGTTATGAGATTACCTGATAATGTTATATTACCTCAAAGTTGATGTTGCGGTAATGTTTCAAGATAATGTGATTATCCCCATTTTCTTAAGTAATCTTAAGGGGTGTATTCAATCATGACTTTCATAGACTTTTATAAACTTTAAAAATTTGGAGATATTCAATTCAAACTTCAAACTTTTAGGGAGTCTTTAAAAGTCACGCTGTATTCAATCAAGATTTTTTAAAGAGTTTTTAAAAGTCGAGTGATATTCGACTAAGACTTTTAAAGAGTCTTTAAAAGTCATCTGGTATTAAAAAAGTTATGATTTGTGTAGACTTTTAACTTTAGGACTTTTGTAAACTTTTCCTTCTCAAATATAAATAGTTGAAATCCAAACCTTTAACCCCAAGATTTCAAAATTTTCTTTCTACCAACTCTAAGGCCACGTTTGGTTCGCGGAAAATATTTGAAGGGAAGTGGAAGTGAAATTCCGTGGAAAAGTAGTTACCAGGAAGATAAATTCTGTTGTTTGGTTCGTGGAAAAGAAGTTGCTG
>CM008344.1:13989827-14001092 GCA_002525835.2 Ipomoea batatas
CGATTTTATTTTCCTGCAAAATGAGGAATCCACTTCCCATTGGAAGTGTACTTCCAGCGAACCAAACATGGAAAAAGTGTAATTTCTTTGATTTGAAGGAACCCACTTCCCATGGAAGTGTACTTCCAGCGAACCAAACATGCCCTAAATGTTTTCTCTCTCTATTTAAACGAACTCTATTTTTTCTCCCTGTTTAAACTTTATAAACCTTATACCTAAATTCAATAAATTATTTTTTTCTTCATTATCCTATTTTTTCTTCTAATTTTTTTCTCTCTCCTAAACTTTAGATTTTTTAAAAATTCGAAATAACATTATTTTTTACTTCATTATTGCTTGTATATTTTGATTTCTTATTTTTTTTTTCTACAAACTTTTTATCCCTAACTTCTATACTTTCTCAACAAACTTTTCTCCCTAACTTCTAAACTCTCTAAAAGCTTTTTGTCCCTAAATACATGAACAAAGCATATTTTTCATCTATCACCATCAAATTTTACTATATGTTTCATAATATTCTATAATCTAAAATCTCACATAACTCTATAGAAGTAAGTTTATTACCCCGTAAAGTACATATTTTATAATGTAAACTAAAAAAAATTATAACACAAAACACATACACATGAGCCCAGGGTTGACGGTGCATTATTAACCCGGTTCGTGGTATAAGGATTGGTTGCAGACTGGAGTGGGTCATTTCTCTTGGTCCGGAATCAAGAAATCAAACCAACTTCGCCCTTCAAATTTTTAGTTTTGAAAATACTCCCTACATTTTCCTTGCTTTTGCTCCCGGCTTCTCCCTCAAAACTCACTCTATCTTCTTGCAATTTTCGACATGAACTTACTGGTAACTCTATCCTCCAATCTTTTGTTTCATTTCTGTGGTTTTCAATTTTCATAGCACTGCCTTTGCTAGCCTTTTCATTTGGGTGCTTGAACTTCTTGGATGCAACAATCTATAGGAGAAGATAAAGATGCCCAAGAAAGATGCGGCGGGTACTAATCTTTCGTCGCCGGACACTTCTGTGTTTTGGATTGAGACATCCAATACTGTGTCTCGCTGCTTCCAGTTCGAACCCGATGGTCAACTATCTGTAAGCCTCTTCCTATATTTTCTATTGCTACCCTTTAGTTTACTTGATTCTAGTGAAGAAAATCCACTTTAGTTTCAATTTTGTGAATAATGTCACTTGCTATATGTAATTAGGAGGAAAATTGAAGTCAGAGTGGAGTAAATAATTTAATTTGATTTATCTTTAACGAATTCAAGCATGTTAGAAATAGCATTCTGAGTTCTCTAAATATCTAGTCCCTAGAGTAAACAATTTGATTATTTCAGATAACATCTGCAATGCCCAATAGGTGGGTTCTGATTAAAGGCATATGCGCCCTTTTTTTCTATATTGGAATGACTAGAATTTGTAGATTGTGGCATAGTTTGTTCTCAATGAATGCCCAAAGAGACCAGGGGAAATGGTTGAAGTAAAAGTTACACCTTGTGCAGGTAAAGATAGTTGATGACTCAAGACCTGTTGCACAGAAAATTGTTGAATCTTTTGTAAACAAATTTTTCCCGTCAGGGTATCCATATAGGTGAGTTCTACTGGCGATTCTATTGGCCAAATACTTTTATACTTCTGCAAAATTCATCCATGTTTTTGGTTACGGTCTTCATTGTAGTTATGCTTCTCGTGTGCTGCAGTGTGAATGAGGGCTATCTTAGATACACACAGTTTCGAGCATTGCAACATTTCTCTAGTGCAGCATTGTCTGTACTGTCAACTCAGGTCTTCTTCTTACTATGCAGCCTCTGCAATTTTGAAAACATAAGCTGATTTTGTACCATTACTCAATGATAAAGAAAATTTGTTAGCTGAATATGATGTCTAGATCAGCTTTACATCCTTTTGAGTAACAATTATAGTTAAAATTTTATGGAGTGTTTTTGAGCATCTTTGTGACCTTTACTCCCCGACACTCTCCACCACTGCAATGATTTTTCTCTGAAATCTCACTTCATTGCAGTCCTTACTATTTGCTGCAGGCTTAAGACCTACCCCTGCACAAGCAACTGCTGTGAGTTGGGTAAGATCGTAATGCGAAATATCTTCGAAAAAATAATCAAATAAACTCCTGAAGGTACTTCTCTCTGACACTGTTGAACCATATTTGCATATGCAGATACTAAAAGATGGGATGCAGCATGTGGGAAAGATTATATGTAGCAACTTAGGTGCAAGAATGGACTCTGAGCCTAAACGTTGGCGAATTTTAGGTTTGCAGCTTTAGTCTATTTTTCCAATATTGCTTTTTCATTGCGTTTCAAATTTTCATATTTCCTGATACTTCATAATTTGATTTGATATGTCGTGTTTCAATGTCATTTATCAAGATTCTGACCTGAAATACACTTTCTACCTTGCAGCTGATGTTCTTTACGACCTCGGCACTGGTTTAGAAGTTTTATCTCCTTTGTGCCCTCACTTGTTTCTTGAGATGGCTGGCCTTGGCAATTTTGCAAAGGTAATGACACGTGCATTTACTGCTCTAAGGGGATCACTCCATTTTTTTGTTTCTAAAATTTGTGTTTTTTACCTTCTCTGAGCTGCTGGAAGACAATGATAGAGAGTGTTGGCTGTAAAGCGTCTCATTAACTTTTCTCTTTTGTTCTTGCTGTCTAAGGGTTCTTGTATTGCCTTAACCATTGAAAGTATATGTTAATTTCTCTTCAATTTTGTGGATGTATTACTTGCCATTTGGTATTTAAAGTGTCTTCTGTTCTTTCATTTTGTATTCCCAGGGAATGGCAGTTGTTGCAGCAAGAGCAACAAGGTTACCAATATATTCATCATTTGCCAAAGAAGGCAACCTTAGTGACCTTTTTGCAAAAGGTGAAGCCATATCCACACTTTTTAATGTTCTTGGAATTGGGGCCGGAATTCAGTTAGCGTCTACTATTTGTTCATCAATGCAAGGAAAGGTACAATGATCCCTCTACAGCATTAAGAAAATCCCTTTTTTTTCGTGTTTCTTCCTATTTCTATTGTTGGTCAAACACATGTCTAGTAGGATTCTTTTTGCGGCATTAGTTTTTTCTGAAAATCATATGTGAACTGACTTACTATCCCCTCTCTCCAACTAAGATAAAGTTGACAATGTGGCAAACCTTCTCAGCTGTTCTGCTACTTTATCGTATTCTGCAGATGGTTGTTGGACCTTTACTTGCTGCTGTACATATCTACAGTGTTACAGAAGAAATGAAAGCTACTCCTGTCAACACATTAAACCCACAGCGTACTGCATTGATTGTGAAAACATTTGTGAAGGTTCATACTCATGTCAGAGATGTTGAGATGTAGGGAGAATTGCAATTTTCACTCTTAAGTTATTAGGTAATTATTATTTCTGTCCCTAGTTCTTGCTAGTGTTCTCGTTTCATCCTTAAGCTTTTATCCAGGTTACTCTTTTTGTCCCTAATTCTTTGGTATTTGTTATTTCCGTCCATAATTATTGGGCAATTACATTCTACCAAGATTCTTTTCACTCTATAAGACATTTTAATTGGTTGCAACTCTCCACATTTGCATCGCTAATCGTTAATTTAAAAATTTGAAGACGAAGCAGTGAAATTCCTTGACAATTTACACTCCTTTAATATGAAAATTTGAGGACAGAGCAGTTGAATTCCCGAACATTTTACACTTCAGGGAACTCAACTGCTTTGTCCTCAAATTTTTAGATTAAAGATTCACGATGCAGATGTGGAGAATTTCACCCCATTAAAATGTCTTGGAGTAAAAAGAATATTGGTGGAAGGCATTGTGCAAGAATTAGGGACGAAAATAATAATTATCCAAGAACTAGGGACGGAAAGAGCAACTTGGAAAAAAGCTTAAGTAAAAAATACGAGCATGGTCAAGAAGTAAGGACAACAATAACAATTATCCAAGAACTTATGGGTGAAAATTGTAATTTTCTCTGAGATGTATATCTTCACTTTTTGTCTACTAATTTAACCTAAATTTAACCAGACAGGAAAAATATCTAGCCCGGCTGACTTAAGATATCAAGAAGACCTCCTATTTCCTGGACGACTAATAGAGGATGCTGGAAATGTTAAGGTGGGAAGAGCTCTGAGTAGTGTTGTTCGACCATCAGACCTACACCGCTTTAAAGAAGTTTTGCCCGAAGAAAAATTTATCTTATGCCGCGGACCTAGATGGACTGACATGATACTAGAGCACAATGCTACTGGTGAAGATGCACTGAGGGGATGGCTGGTTGCCGCATATGCTTCAGCAATGGAGAAATCTTTTCATGGCTCGAGGGAAAATGTCCTGCAAGAGGCTTACGAGAAGATGAATGATGTATTCTGTCCATTTCTATCTGAGCTGCAGGCCAAAGGGTGGCATACTGACCAGTTTCTTGATGGTAGAGGAAGTCGTTTTGCCTTTTAGTGTCATACAATTTCTGGTAAGAGATTTACATTCTGAAGTCAGAGATTATTGCTTGTTGGGAATATGAAAACTCTTCTACACACCTTTACAATCTGAATTTCATTTCTCTGTCAGTGTTAACTGTTTTTAATTCTTTTTTCCTTTCTTATGGTAGTTGAGTAATTGATATTACTATTTTGCCCTTATTAGTTGTTATTATTATTATTATCATCATTATTATACAAGGACATTTTAGTCTTTATTCACTTTTTCCCACAAAATTACAATTCGTTTCCCCCCTAATTCTCTCCTTCCACCAAACGCCCTGTTAGTGTTGTGGTCCAGTTTTCTATCAAGATTTTAGAGGTCAAAACAAAAGAGAGAATGGTAGGTTAAATTACTTACATGTACTATTTTTTTGGAGAAATATCAAAAGCTGTTAAATTATTTTTAGACTAGGCCTCTCCTTAATTCCTGTAGCACATTAACTGTAGGTATGTGCATGTTTTCTGTTATGAGAATGGCAGGTCGGACTTTACATACAATTTTGCGTTTTCTCTAGCTTCTGGCAACACCCTGTGGGCCTGTCGCCGATGATATGATGTTAAAGAATGCAAGTAAAAACATAACCAGCTGAGATAATTGTAGCAGATGGCGTTTTCTCCTCTTGGGAAGGTTTGTTTGTATAACATAGTCAGTCAGAGATTTGGTTTTGGTGTAAAGGAGTGAAATATGTAATGAAAACCAATAGATATTCAAATCTGATTGCTAAACTTGATAGCATGTTTGACAGAAAGAATAGCGATATGAAGCTCATAATCTCTACTCGTTGATTGTATAGTATAAATAATCTGCCTTTTCTTTTCCTTTTGTTTTTTTTTGGGGTGCTTAAGCTTTGATTAGAAATCTTTTGGCATACTGTTGTGAACAGGCATTGTAAATCTTTTTGAATTTAAAAGAGATTCTCTTTCAAACTAGTAGTTTAGCATAAATTGTGTTCATAATTTTGTGTTATTATTTTTTTTTTGAAAAACAATTTTGTGTTATTATTGTTGTTGTTGTTGTCAATTTAAGATCAAAATTCTAAATTTTCATACCCCTACTTAANTTAAAATGTTTTATTTATTCATAGGAATTTGAAGCTTTAGTTAACATTGATTGAATAACAAGATTATGTGTTTCAAATTCAGGTGTGGCTCAGAATTTTGCTATTCGTGTGTTGATGATTTTTCTCAACCAATCACATACATCTGTAGAAACATTCACATCAATGTTGGTGGAGAAAAATTTCAATTCTTTGTATATATATTTTTATTACTTACCTTTATTTCGGTGTCAAATGTGAAATATGTTTGCTACATGTGCCTGTGTGCATGTGTTTGTGTTGCCTACTGAAATGACCTTTTATTCATTCAAAACTTATTCTGATTGTTTACCATGAGCTAATGATTAATGCAGGGTCATTTTATAAGATAATCTGGTCTGCAATGAAGTCCTATAGGCTGTCAGAGCTTTCTCAGAGGTTGATAAACTAAAAACTCGCCCTCGCATTGAGTTCTCTTTCCATTTCAGCACGGTGGGACTCTTATTTGTTTGGCAGCATAATTTTTGAAATTTATATAATACGGAGTACTTGCCATTAAATTGATTTATTCAACTAATATTCAAAATGTTTAAGGTTCAGCCCATTGTTAATGATGTTCGTAGTAGAGGGGATGTTGCAGTAAAAAATTTAGTGCTTGTTTTGCATTTATATATTTCTTTTATTTATCTCATATGTGTTTGGGGGGCTTGGATTTCAGTTATTTACTATTGCCTATGTGTTACATTGTCTCTTAATTCTCAACTATAGCTAAAATAGAAATAAATAAAACTTAGTTGAAACTTTAAAGAATCGAACTTGCCAGGGTAAGAAAATTAGTACTCTTAAGATTTTTGAAGTTCCCAAGTAGAGCCTTTAAATACATAATTTCTTTAGAATTACTTATGTCATAGATAAAATTATGCTTAACCTATGTAAAAAGTTTATCTAATTGTTGGTTGTACTTACGTGCTCTAATACATGTTGCGTGCAGGGCAGGTGCGCCAGTAGTATTTAAGTGTGTAAGTGTTGATGCAAAATGTATCCTTCTAGTTTTTGTATACTCTGTACTTGATAAGATGTTGAACCTGTTATTAATAACTTACAATATATTAATTTTTTATTGTAAGCTTTATATATTGTTAAATAAAACTATTGTGGTTTAATTTGATGATAGTATTGTGTTTTGATGATATATTGATATAAAGTACTCTGTTTTGATGATAGTATTGTGTTAAAATAATATTATTGCATTAATGAGGGGTTTTAATTAAAATAAATATTTTTTTTATAAAAAAAAGTCATCCGCTACCGTTCTTATCTAGGAACGGTAGCGGATGATCTATTAATTTTTTTAAAATATAATCATCCGCTACCGTTCCTAGATAGAAACGGTAGCGGATGATTATGTATATATATATATATTTTAAAAATAGCTCATCCGCTACCGTTCCTAGCAAGGAACAGTAGCGGATGACTGGACTTTTCGCTACCGCTTCACAACGGTAGCGGAAAGTCAATGACATTCAGAGACTCTCCCATCCGCTACTGTTGTACAACAGTAGCGAAAAACCTTTTACAACAGTAGCAGCTGTGCAGTTTTGTACTAGTGAAGGATTGTCCACAATCATAATTTTTCAAATCATCACTTTCAACCATTCAATCAAATGCTTTTGCCAATTCTTCCCTCACATCTTCCTTTTGGAGGTGTTGTTCTCTTTTGCTAGGTCCTCGATTTTCTTCATTTACTCCAAATGCAGCTGGTATTGGAATGTCTGTAGAGATCTCCAGTCTGTGACTGTCATGAAGTGGCTTGGAATGTCGAATTGTGGAGATGGAGAGCTTGGTGCCTTAGTGGGTGGCAATGATGATGATGGTGGTGCCTCTCGTGGGGGTGGTGAGTACATTGGGGAATTCAGGGGTGAATATAACTGTGGAGGAGATGGAGAAAGGAATGACATTGGTAAGGACGATGGTCCCGTTGGGAAAGCCGGTAGTGTGTCAGTATAATCTCTTACCTACAATATCGATTCACCCTATTTCGCCATTTTTGTTTTTGTGACATTAAGCTTGACCAGATAATCTGAGATAAATCGTATTGATAATTCCCTCTTAACCAATTTTTCCATTGACTCGTTATAGACCGCTGAAGTTTCTTATGTATTACTTCAGACTGAAATATTCCTTGTGTTCGAAAGGAGTCTTTCATTTGAGTTTTAAGGAAGAAAGATGTTCCATGATGTTGAAGAACGAATCTTAATTTAGACAAGTTAACAACCTCGGTTTGCGATATTTTGTAAAATACATATGCTTGTGACAAGTTGGATAAATCACAAAAAATTTCTGAATTCTTACAACTATTATAATCTCCTTTGTCTCTCTTACTCTCGATAGATGTGTCAAATTCAATCCAGCTATGTCTTCTAGAGACATAGGAACAATTTGTGCTCCCTGCACCCGATACTCGAACCAGTTGATTTTCATTTGATTTCCCATGGCAACACACAAGCGTGTAACTAAAGGTCCAACAAATATAGATTTCACGTTTTCCTGTGGTTGAGCAAGTAGCTAACATTTGCAAATCATGCCCATATTTACTGAGCTTCCTGTGCCCATACTCCATAGCATGAACAAATCTGCTCTGGAGATTCTATCATAGCTGATTGGCCTACCGCCCCAAGAATGCGCAATAATCTTCAACATAACCCTCAAGTCTTCCTGCATGATTTGAGATAATCTTACTCTAGACCCATTCCAGTCAACTCCCGGACTAGCTTTGCCTGATCATGGACCAGTACTTCCTTGGGGTGTCTCGGTTACCAAAGTCCCATTTGAGTCTTCGGTACCAGTGCTTTGCTTGATCTTCTTCATTGTAAAACCCAAGTAGAACTCCTACCGAAATGTGATGGTCTTCATTAAAGAGTCGAAATTTGATTGTCGGGCTATGTAAATCTCCTGCCGCCCCTGTCACTTCTAAACTTGCTATAAACTCATGAACTAAGGGTGCAAACGTATCGTGACGCTAGCTTAGCAAGTTGTTCCAATATGGCTCATGCATCAATCTCTCCAATCCGTATTTGCATTCAAAAGATTCCAAAATGGATAAATCAAATTCCAATGTGTGATTGGAAGTTGGAGAAGTTGTCGGTATCTATCTCTCATAGCCGGTGTCATTAGCAAGATTTAGTTCCCTGTTTGCACTTCCACATATGTTGTTTCTTCATGCATTCCGCTAGACTCCCCCATTGGGGCTTTTCCTTTACGTGCCCTTTCGGCGTTTCTTTGTGCAAGAGAACCTTGGGACAACATTTTCCTATAAGAAGAATAAATATAACATAACACAAGGAAACATTTCCCATTTTCAAACCGGAATTTATCAATACGACATGCATCACAATATCTAATATTCTCATCTTACGTTATGCACAAGTATCATCATTCTCATCTGTTTGACAATAATTTGATCTTTCCAATACAATGATCATGTAGCAACCTTTCATATTCTAGGGGCAATTTCTACTATAAAAGTCAACATAAAAGTCAACTTCATCTTCTTCCTCAAGACCAAGTTGAGGTTGAAAATGGAGTGAACACAAAAACTCAAAATTTATCAAACAAAANTTTTTTTCGAGTTCCTTTAAAATGAGCTCAAAAAAGGAAGGTGTTTTTCGGGGAGAGCCAAAAGGCAGTTTTGTTTCCCTTCCAAAAAATTGTTAAAAAACAAACGTCATCACGAGAAGTTAGCGATTTAGATGTGTGCCAAGGTTTCAGATGGAAATGATATACAATCTTGATCTGAATACCTTGTGTCAACCAATTTTCTGGAAATTCTGTTTCGGATAACGGATTACCAGTATAAGTGCACCTAATATGCTTTTCTCTATTCCATTCCTCGAAATCTTCGAATCAAATTATTATCTTTTAAAACAAATTTTAATTAAAATTTAAAAAATAAAACAAATGAAATTAAAAATATCTATAATACAAAAATAATAAATTGAATAGAAGATTTCAATTTTATTTTATTAGAATAAATTAAATTTGACATATCTATTTTGATTTATATTTTTTTTTATTTTAATAGAATATGTATTTTTATTTTTTTATAAATTCAATTACCATTAAATTACCATATTATTATTTAATGACTTTAAAAAGGATAAAAATCTATATATATAGCAATATAATGATGGAAAATAGAATTAAAAATAACAATGAGATTGTATTATTTTTTCTCCTGAGTTATTAAAGTGGCGGTTTTTCTCCTTGTAATGTTAAATTGACATTTTTGCCCTTAAAAAATAACTATTTCATTTATTTTTCCTCTCTAACAAATTATTGCTTATATGTATGAATGACCACGATTCGGTTCGACTCTAACCGGACACTGTAGCAGTTATACCGAAATAGTATTGATGGTTATGATTACGATTCAGAACCGAAAAAATAAAATAAAATGAAATAAAATAAAATAATTGTTGAACCATGAACCGGAACTGAACCGTAGTCATATATAGTGAAAATGATCAAACACTTATTTTGATAAATCAGTTCGGTCCAGTTTCAATTTCGGTTTTTAACCGTCAATTCAAATTTTATTTATTTATTTATTTTTGTAAATTCTATTTCTTATTTTTAAAATAGTCTAAATTTACAATTATTTTATTTTATTTTTTTGATTATGAATTGTAACCATAACCGTCCATACTATTTAGATTCAATTGCTACAGTGTCCGATTAGGTTCGAACTGAACCGTGGTCTTCTATACATATAAGTAATAATTTGATCGAGAAGAAAAATAAATGAAATAGTTAATTTTAAGGGCAAAAATTTCAATTTAACATTAGACAGAGAAAAATTGCGACTTTAATAACCTAGTGGGAAAAAACTACTATATGCACATAACTCGGGGAAAAAGTACCATTTTGCCAAGAAAATATAATCTAAATCATCAGTCCAAAATTTATCCAAATTTTCTCACATATTTTACTCATATAAATCATTTCATCTTTGCATAATAGTCAACACATGAAAAAGAAGAAAAAATCACAAATAGTTAGCGTTTCTATCTATCTCTCGTTTCCAACAATGGCAAGAAAGAGATTAAGATTGTAATATATCACCAATGAATCTAAAAGAGCATCCTATAAAAAAAAAAGAAAAAAAGAGAGAGATGTTCAAGAAGCTTGATGAGGTCACAATCCTTTGTGGTGTAGATGCTGCTACAATAATGCACAACCTTTTTTAGCGGGCTAGTTGTATGGTCGTCTATTGAAGTAGTTCAGCAGATAATTGCTAGGTTCATGAACTTGCCATAAGTGGGACAAACTTGAAGAATGATGAGCCAAGAAAGCTTTGTTCAGGAGACGATTCAAAAGTTGAACACTCAACTCCTTAAAGTGAAGAAAGACAATAGGGAGATGGAGATGAATGCATTGATGTGTCAAATCTTTACTGGAGAACAAACAATTGATTCTCTGAGTTTCATAGATGTAAACTATTTGTGTTGGGTTTTAACCACCAATTTGACTAAAATTCATAACAGGGTTGAGGCAATTATGAAATTAAAGCTTCCTCAACCTCAGCATCATATATATCATCAGCTTTAGCTCCAGTAGCAATTATGGCTCCTTGGTGCTTCTTCTCTTACTACTGCATCACCTTTTGTTCTTGGATCGAGGACTAGTAATGTGGTGGCTCTTGCAGATTTGCTTTTTGAACAAAACTATCAATGGATCATGGGT
>CM008344.1:14065578-14076782 GCA_002525835.2 Ipomoea batatas
AAGTTAACATCATGTTAGTATTATTATTACACCTCATAATATTTTGTTGATTTGGATCTTACTTACATATTATCACTATTATTATTACAAATGAGAGAGAGATAGTTGGCAATGATTGCCTTCATCGCAGGTAAGCCCTCCCCAATTACATATTTATATGGATTTGAGTAGGGACGAGGATAATCATCTTGGTCCTTGCCCACGGACAAAAATAGAGGCTACCATGGCGGCCAAGTTTTTCCCTTTAGAAAAAAGTAATTTTTTATTATTTTTTATTTTAATAATAATAATAATTAATATTAATATTGTTGTTGTTGTTGTTATGCGAATTAAGTATGATTTAAATCAACAAAATAATATGAGGTGACCATCCAAATCATCGATAAGACATTTACCTGATCTTGACCTGTAATATATAGCAAGTTAAAATAATTTGATTGCATTATTTTTCTAAATTTAAGAGTGTATTTATAATTTTTTGTAGTTTGATAATCTAATTGTATTTTTCTAAATGGTTCAATGATTTATTTGACCCTTATCCCTTTATTTGGAGAAGAAAAAAAAAACATTTGCACTAGTGTTTGCCTAATGTTTACATACTTGATGTCCTTTGTAGCGGTTTAGTTGTTTCAGAACAAATGTGTTTGTATGTTCATAGTATCACACACTGAATTCTTCAAAAGTTCAAAAAGAATACGCTAGTGTTTAAATATAGTTGTATGTACCACTCACTTTATTAAACAAATTGAAAAAAGAAATACAATAATACAAAACACTTTATTGTACACAAGAATAGCTTGCTTTTGCCCATTAAATATGAAGAAAAAAAAACATTTTCGAGTAGAAACAAGAAAAAAAAAAAAAAAAAGAGAGAGAGAAAGAATTACAGACAAAAGTGTAATTTATTAATACTTGAACTGTACTTATTTCTACTACATATCCGTGCATTACATATTGGAAATCTCAAACTTTCTGACTTTAACCTGTGACCGACTGAATTGGGTTGAAAACTTCAAACTTAACACTCTTGAACCCTAGCTAAGTACAAAACATCTCTTCCTAAGCACAATGAACAAGTCATTCATGCACTGAATTTATTTAGTTATTTATTTTTAGATATTCATATATGAAAATATATAAAAATCATATTCTCTAACGGGATAGTATTTCAGAAATATTTTACGATGTCACGTATCACTATACCTTTTCGCAAAGGATAGTATCTTTTACCACCGTCAAAATTTCAAATACCATGTTTAAACAGATGTGTGAGTGCAAAAGAGAATATAATACAAATAATGTATTTATTCATTTAATTTATGCATAGCCACAAGATCCATAGTTGCATGGAACCCCAGGCAAGCAGGCCGTGGTGCATTTCCCACAATGCGAAGGGTTATAAACGACGTCGATGCAAACGCCGCCGCAGCAGCGCTGTCCGAAGCCGCATTTGTTGCCGCAGCCGCCGCAATTGTTCATATCGCCCAGCACGTTCCGGCAGTGCTTCTTGCAGCAGTAGAGAAGGCTAGTGCCGTTATTCGCCGACACGCCGTTGCACACGTTGTTGCTCACGGCGTTGCAGCTCTTCCCCTTCCTAATGCTCGCTAAAAACCTGCTCCTCAGCCTCGGCGCCCCGGAGAACGGCGCGTCGATGATGTACTCTTCCGCTTCATCGTCGTCGGCGTCGAGAAAAGAGGCGGCGGCCGCGACGGAATGAGCGGAGAGGAGGAGGAAGGAGAGAGTGAGGGAGAGAATGGGGAGGAGATTGAGTAAGGCGGCCATTCTCTGTTGAGCAAGTTTGAGATTTTTGTTCACGAGAGTGATGGGCAAGGGAGGTGTTACGTGGGCCAATTTATTAAGTCACAGATTTTGGCAGTTACAAATAAAGAAATGATAAATTCTTTTTCATAAAGAATTCCAGAGTTTAATTAAGGTAGGGAATGGAATGGATTTAGGAAAAAAAAAAGGGAAAATGGTCAAATAGGCCCTCGAATTTTAGCTCAAAAGTCAATTAGTCCCCTCAACTTTTTAAAACTACAATTACACCTATAAACACTTCATTTTGATGCAATGAGACCCAAAAATAGGTTAATGACCTACTATCACAGGTCATTAAAAATTCGGTCACCTTCCAAAACATTTTCAGGCCAAAAAAATTGACCGGCGACGGGCGAACGGTCGCCGGTCATGCGGAGAAGGAGAACTAGTGGTTCCCCTTCTCGCCGGGGAACCACTGGTTCTCCTTCTCCCAGCGACTGGTTTGCCTTCTCCGGCGAGAAGGCGAACCAGTAGCCGCCTTCTCGCTGGGAGAAGGCGACCCACCGGTTCGCCTTCTCGCTGGAGAAGGCAACCACTGGTCGCCTTCTCCGGCAAGAAGGCAAACCAGTTTCGCCTTCTCGCTGGGAGAAGGAGCTGGTTCCCCTTCTCCGTGACCGGCGACCGTTCGCCGATCACTTTTTTTTGCCTGAAAATGTGCCAGAAGGTGGTCAGATTTCTAATGACCTGTGATAACAGGTCATTAACCTATTTTTGGGTCTCATTGCATCAAAATGAAGTGTTTATGGATGTAATTGTACCTTTAAAAAGTTGAGGGGGTTAATTGACTTTTGAGCTAAAGTTTAAGGGCTTATTTGACCCTTTTCCAAAAACAATATTTTTCCTTGAGATTTGCAAGGAATTAATGACAATCCAGATTCCAGGCCACTACTTTAATACTTGCTTAATGGATCTGTTTAGCACAAATCATGACGTTTCGCCATCCAAGCTCTAGATTCTATACCTATATATGCAAATTGCCACATTAACTAAAAGAAAATAATACCCAGGCAACCAACTAAGTTAGTCAGACTGTTGACTTGATAAATACTAAGTTTCAACTTGAATAAGAGTTAAATAAGCCATTGAACTTAATGTGAAAATACAATTTGGCCACTCAACTAAAAAAAAAAGTGTAAAAATGCAATTTCATTTGACAATAATGTGCTATATTTTTTAGTTTCATTTTTCACGCACACTAGTTTCATTATAATAACACTAAAGAATCATTTTAATTATACTACAGTTTCATTCAACAATCATGGTCCACACAACGATGTATGCACCATGATCCATTGTATAATAATTGTAAGGTCCCCAAACCATTATCTTGATCCAAATTTAAAAGGTAGTTAGCACATTGGTTTCTTTCTCGAAAAATATAATTGATTTCGCAATTCTAAATTTGCCTCATGATATTTTTGCAATCCACAATCGAAGTATCAACTTGCGAATGAGAATCGCCTTCACCCTTGATGACATGAACCATCATTTCAGCATTCGCTTTCACCGTGCCTACTAGGAGAAGATCGAATACAATGTCACTAAATATAAGTTCATAGTTAGGTAGTATATGTTTGAAAAGTTGCTGGCCAATGAGAGCTCATCCATGAGGTCAGTGATAGGATATCGTCCTGGGAAGAATAAAAAAAAAGAAGTCTACTTATCAATCACCGTGTATTATATATTTTCATTCATTCTCTCTCTCTCTCTCCTATTCATAGTTTTGAAGTTTTAATAATTGGTCCTATTTTTCATCACTTATGGTATCTGTTCAAACATACTTTCTTAATCTATTGAAGTATAAAGAGTCAATTCGTTTTTACTAGGCTCGATCTCATGACTTCCCAAAAGAGAAAGTCACAATCTGAGCACAAGGTGCTTAGCAACACCACCATATTTTTAAAAAAACAAAAAAACAAAAAACAAAACAAAATAAAACAAAAGGAATAGGGGTGCAATTTTACCACATACATTTTAGTTTCTCTCTCCCTCTTTTTTCAACTATTTCATATGATCAAAATGTCCTTACTCTTTCTATTTTAGAAAAGAGATATTAGATAAGTGATTACAGAGACGGTATAAATATGTTTGATAAGAATTTGAAAAGAAAATTACATTTGAATAGGTTAAATGTTGAAAAGTGGCTGTTAGGATGAATTAAAATGTAAATTGAATATGTGTAATTTAATCAAGTTGGTCTGTCTATGTGTTTAGTAACTACAAGGTTCAAGTTCGATCACCAATGAAAGTCGATATAGACTGATTTACCTCATCATAATTTTTTATTGGCTAGAGTCATAAAGTAAAGTTTATCTAATGCAAATTTTCGTTAATAATTATAAATTTTTTCGTTAAAAAATAATTGAATCTTATTCTCAATGAAATATATTTATAAAAATGCGGGAAATTTTACGATCTACGAAGACAACAGCTATAACATGGCTGTCAATTTAAAGAAAAAAAAATCAAAAATAAAAGAAGGAAAGAATAGGGAAAAAAGTTTTTGGGGTCAAAGTTCAAAAATTAGAAAAATGTAATGGAGTAATTAGGAAGAAAGAAATTAATTAATTAATAATTGCTTGACCGCGAAGTGAGTTGCTGAGTCAACACGTTACACGTGAGAAGGATCCGGTATCCCGGCGGGCATTATGATTGCACACCGTGATTCGCCGTCTCATGCTAGATCATAGCTGAAAAGCTGTAGTGTTGTCAATGCAATCGTGGCCGTCCATTTTGATGACTACAAATATTGGCCATGTGGTTGACTTCCCCTCCATCACAATTACTCACATGCCGTCGGCCGACTCTTCCCTTCCCCGCCAGGCCACATTCACACCCCTCCCAGTCAACTTTTTGTATCTGATTGGCTTCAAGATTAGTATTTATTTTAGTACTATACTATTTGTTCTTGGATTATTATTTTAGTATTTATTTACCAGTTTACTACAACTCAAAATTGTTTGTATGGTGTTTTTCAAGAAAATTATTGTGCACCTATAAACATTATATACAATAGTAAGTGTATGGTGTTAATTGTTATTTTATTATATTGATTTTTTTTTTCATATTTATAGCAAATAATATTTTTAGCGGATTTGAAGTATGATTTATTTCTACATATTCATTTTTGGCAAGATGGGAGTTTAGTCAAGTCATCAATAAAGAGTAAGGTTGTCCTCAACCCTGCCAATCTCCCCCTTTCTAATCTATGTAGCGAGAGAGTTATTTATTTATTTATTTAATGCCATGTGTGTTGCAATAGGAGAGAGAAATTGCTAAATTAGCAAGAGGAGAGAGTGAAAAAGTGGGAGAAAAAAATATGATAAGTTTGATTTGTGTACTTTTTTTATCTTTTTTATTTCTTATTATATTATTTAGTTATTATATTTATAATATAATATGCAAATTTCAAATAGTGAAGAATTTACAAATTTGATGATGTGGAAGTGGGACCCATTTTAAAAAGTGAGAGAAATTTTTGGGTTAATGATATCCTAATAATGAAATTGTATCATCAATTAACATGCAATCGCAAGGTATTTTAGGCAGAACAACTCATTCTCAAGTTGCTCATGATACGAGTGGTAAGTTTTTATATTCTGGGAATAAAATTAGGTTTACACAGTGTTGTTGTTATAATCGTAATTGTTTTAGAAGCAAATCGATTATTCATTTTTGTAATATAAATTTTCTCTATTTTGCTTTATATTTTGAATTTTTTAACATGATTATAATTACTTTTCAAAAAATTGTATAACTAAGCGTACTTTTTTTTTTTTCCTTTCAAAAAAAAAAGTACGCTTTTTTATGTAGGTAACGAAAGAATCCTAAAGAAAAAGTCTTTTTGTGCACCCATGCGAAATAATGTCCAATCTCAATTACCAATTTATTCAACTACACCGTTGAGTGATATTACAAATAGTATGTATCGATAGGTAAAATCAATTTTTTAATTCAAATAGTACTAAAACATTGTTTTAGTAAATGAAGTTTATTAAGATTTATTGGCACATCAAATGTCGTGACAGGAAATCAATTAAATACACAGTCAAGCAGACGTTGTATATACAACCCTCGCAGCGTGACTGCACTTGGGAGAAATCAAATATATACATTAATATATTTAACAATTATGTAATTCTTAGTATACATTTTTAACTATGTTTCAAAACGATATAAACCGCTCATATATACTTACTCATTTTAAAACCAGCTGAACAAGATATGAACTACAATAGAAGTTCAAGTAGGGCAATGGAGTTAGATACTGAAACATGTTCACAAGCAATGTTTATTCCAAGGAATACAATAGAAGTTCAAGTAGGGCAATGGAGTTAGATACTGAAACATGTTCACAAGCAATGTTTATTCCAAGGAATTTATCCCAAGATTTTGATGACGTTAACCAGGCACAAGAAATGGAATAAAATTGCTTTTCTGGTCAGAGTTAAATTACTTATTTTTTTTACTAAGGTCTCAATTCTTTTTGCTCGTCATATTTATTTACTAAACTTATTTTATTATGTGTTTTGGAGTTGAATATGCAGATTTAGGTGATCCAGAATATAGATGTGATCATTGCAATGCCATTTTCTGGTATGAAAAAGGGTAAACAAATTGATTGTTAGCAGATTACCCAAATATTCAGTTTGTTGTTCTCATGGGAAGATTAAGGTACCGTCAATGATAATACCACCCAAAAATTGCATGATCTTTTTTTTTTTTTTTGTTCATGATGAAAAAAGGACAAGTTTTTGGAACATATTAGGACATATAATAGTATGTTTTGCTTCACTTCAATGGGTGGTAAAGTTGACAAGTCTATAAACACTGGAAATGCCCCACCAATTTTTAAGATAAATGGCTAGAATTTCCATCTGATTGGAAGCTTATTACGTGCAGATGGTAATCAACCAAAATTTGTCCATCTTTACATACACGATACTCAACATGAGGTTAATAATCTATCAACACATTCAGGTGTTGTTTCAAAAAAAAAAATTATAACAAAATATTAATTGAGCATATTCCTTAAAGTTTCGCATATGCTTAATTAATAAAGTATACATGTTTTGACGGTTTTGTAGGAATGGCAATGGAAAAAACAAAATTCATGAAGGTGTAGTTGCAGACATAAAAGAAGTATGAAGTATTAGATGAGCATAATCTGTTAGTTAAATCATTTCGAATGACCAAGTGTGAGATTGAGTCTAATCCTCGAGTTGAAGTTAAAATGAGACACATTGGTAAAAGAAACAGTGATGCAAGAACCTATAACTTACCAACGGTTTTAGAAGTTGCAGCTTTAATGTATATTCAGTATAGAAATAATTTACTTTTAGTATATTGAAAATGTACATTATATTCAGGGGATGTACATTATCTGTTTACTGAATGTATATTATATTGTATAATGTACATTCAGTACACAAATAATGTACATTTAATATATTAAAAATGTACTTTTTATTATGATCCACACAACACTATGGGACCATGGTTCACACAATAATTTGCTCCACACAATGTAATGTGGACTCCGGTCTATGATATAACAATGGGTTGGACAATGTATGGAGCATTGCTGGACTTTCTTCTTTTTTGGGCCATGTGATATGATTGTTCATGTTGAATGGGAGGCCCAATAATTGCAAACCCAAGTATATATCGTCCTAGTAAGCGCAGTCTATTTCAAATTTCCAAGCTCCCTTTCATTCTAGCTCTTCAACGGCTCCCAGAGCTCCATTTTCATTTTCAAATTCAAAATTGAAAATCCCACGCTTCGCAGTTTAGCAATGGCGAACACCGATGCCTTCCAAACTACACCAACCAAAACACCAGCATCTGAGAGGCCTCCAGCCGCATCTTCCAATTCTAAGAAACACCATCACCGCCACCACCACGAAGTTCCCTCCGCTTCTGAAATGAGGAACCGATTCGAAGCCTATAATCGGCTGCAGGCAGCTGCGGTCGCCTTCGGAGAGAAATTGCCGATTCCGGAGATTGTTGCCATTGGTGGCCAATCGGATGGCAAGAGCTCTCTCCTCGAAGCCCTACTAGGATTCCGGTTCAATATCCGGGAAGTTGAAATGGGCACCCGACGCCCTCTTATTCTGCAGATGGTCCATGATCCAACTTCTTTGGAGCCTCGATGCCGCTTTCAGGTTTGGATCGTCTTCTGCAAATTTCATTTAAGCTCTGTTAGATATTGTTCCGGAACTGGTTCCTTTGAAAATTTAAGTGAAATTACGGGTTCAATTTGAGATTTTTTAATATTTTAATCGCTTGAAATTATTACAAGGTATTCCATGAATTAGTAATTCTTAACGTGGATATATGAAGCGTTCTACTTACATATAGTTAACGATTCTTACTGAAATCATATAGTTCGAGGCATGCGGAAATTGAAATGTGCAATAAAAAGGCAGATAATAAGGCAGTCACTAGTATCAGCCTTTCAGGATTTTAGCTACATTAAAGAATGTGCGGTTGGAAGTGATCCATAAATCAGATTACTTTATGTATATCTCTAGCTATGACTTTTTTCTCAGTGTTATATGTGTTTGTAGTGATGTGGCCATGTGGGATTGCTTTGGTGTTAAATTTTACTTGATGTTTCTTGAGGTAGAAATTGACTTCTGGGGTCTGTATTTGATACAGGAGGAGGATTCTGAAGACTATGGGAGTCCCATCATTTCACCGTCTGTAATTGCTGATACCATAAAGTCAAGGACTGAAGTTCTATTAAAAAGAACTAAGTCTGCAGTGTCTTCAAAACCCATTGTCATGAGAGCAGAGTATGCACATTGTCCTAACCTTACCATCATTGATACACCAGGCTTTGTTCTAAAGGCAAGTTCTCTGGCTTGTTGAACAGGCATATGATGAAATGTTCAAAATTTTGTATACAGTTAAATAGTTCTCTTTTGTGCAAAGAATGATGGAAAGATATTGCAAATGCAGGCAAAGAAGGGTGAACCTGATAACACGCCCGATGATATCCTATCAATGGTGAAGTCGCTGGCTAGTCCACCTCACCGTATTCTTTTGTTCCTTCAACAGAGCAGTGTGGAGTGGTGTTCTTCTCTTTGGTTGGATGTTCTTCGTGAAATTGATCCAACTTTTAGGAGGACGGTCATTGTTGTCTCAAAATTTGATAACAGGCTCAAGGTACTTACACAACCTTCCTTTCTAGGACCTGCTTGCATAAAATGCACTGGTAAAAATAATTAAGCCTTATTCATGTATCTTTAGCCACTGATTGAGAAAATTGGCTTTAATAGTGCAATAACATAACAACTGGTTCTTTCTGTTACTGTTAAAACTTTGGTTGTTTGTTGAAAAGTATTACTTGCAGAAGGATAAATTATCAAATAAAAGCATGTGAGCGTGAATGCCATGATCACATTCTCCTTCAACAAACTTGTGATGATTTTAATCTCAAGTGACTCTTCAGTTGGAAATGACTGTGACTAAATTAATGTGTAGGAGTTTAGTGACCGGTGGGAAGTTGATCGCTATTTGAGTGCAAGTGGGTACCTTGGAGAAAATACTCGTCCGTATTTTGTGGCCCTACCTAAAGATCGAAGTGCAGTGTCAAATGATGAATTCCGTAGGCAAATCTCTCAGGTTGATGCAGAAATATTACGATATCTGCGTGATTCTGTTAAGGGGGGTTTTGATGAAGAGAAATATAGGTCCTACATTGGATTTGGTTCTCTCAGAGATTATTTAGAAACTGAGCTCCAGAGAAGATACAAGGAAGCTACTCCAGCAACATTGGCCCTGCTTGAACAGCGGTGCAGTGAAGTAACTGCTGATTTGTCCAGAATGGACAGCAAAATACAGGCAACTTCGGATGTTGCACATCTTCGAAGATCCTCCTTGCTGCATGCTGCTGCTTTATGTAATCATGTGGTCAGTCTTATCTCCATCATCCAACCATTTAATTAAAACCCTAATATCTTCATCTACTGTTTGTTATGAAGCATTTGATGCCACATGTTGTTTCTTTATGTAATCATGTGTTCAGTTTTATTCCCAACATCTAAATATAAAATATAATTCCTGATACCTTTGGAATCTGCTGCTTGTAACATTGTTTTAAGTATTGAACTTATGAACAAATTTATTCACATTATTTCTACCCCAAGTACTGAGATTGTTTTTGTCGTTTTTGAAGGGTGCACTTATCGAAGGAGCAGCTGACCCTGCTCCCGAGCAATGGGGAAGAACGACTGAAGAGGAACGGTCAGAGAGTGGTATTGGTAGTTGGCCTGGTGTTTCGACAGATATTAGACCTCCAAATGCAACACTTCGCCTTTATGGAGGTGCAGCTTTTGAGAGAGTGATGCATGAATTTCGATGTGCTACATATTCAATTGCTTGCCCCACCATTTCAAGGGAGAAGGTATCTCTTTTTTTAAATTTTATAATCTGAATAAGCAATCCTCATGTTGGAACTTGAGAATGCAATTTTAAAGAATTTTGATTACAGGTAGCAAATATTTTACTTGCTCATGCTGGTCGAGGTGGTAGTAGAGGGGTTACAGATGCGGCTGCAGAGATTGCAAGAGCTGCCGCACGCTCTTGGCTTTCTCCTCTTCTTGATACCGCATGTGATCGCATATCATTTGTTTTAGGAAATCTCTTTGAACTTGCCATTGAAAGAAATCTACGATGCGATTCACATTGTAAGTATATTTCCAGTAACAACAATCCATCTTTTCTTCAGTCTAATTGTGCTGCCTGCATTTTTTAGTGATAAAGGAGCACATTCATCAATAAAATAAATTTTCATCTGTTTGCTCTTGAACTATTTATATGCATTTCTCTGTTAACTTTGTTGAAATATTTCATATTTTGGGCAGCAGACCAGCAGCCATTTAGGCAGCAGACCAGCAGCCTTATTTATGTTTTATTATTATGTTAGTGCAATGTTAGGCAGCACCATTTGTCAGTCAACAGCATGTTAGGCAGCAGCCTTATTTGGTTTGTTAGGCAGCAGTTTCTTTTAGACTTTTTAGTGCAGAATTGTCTTTCACTCATGTGTATAAATAGAGATGTATTAGTTAGCATGATGATATAACAGTTTAAGCATTTTTTCTCCCTTCAATTTCTTAACATGGTATCAGAGCCATGTCCTTTGGCCTGATTTTCTTCTTCTTTCTTCGTATGAACAGTAAATTACTGTTCATCCGAACTGAAAAATTCAAACATAGCTTCCCAATATAAGTTTTTCATAAATTTGAAGATATAGTGTCATTCTAGAAGCTCAGGATTCTTGTATTTTGTTGGAGTCACTCCAAACTGACTCCAAACTGCTGCTACACACTTTTTCCGGCAAACTTTTTCAGTAAAATTTTCAGATCGGTCTATCCCTTTCC
>CM008344.1:14077193-14093606 GCA_002525835.2 Ipomoea batatas
CCAATCCCTTCAGAAGCGACAAAAGATGCTACATAGTTGCTTGAGCGAGTTCAAAAGTGTGGCTAGAGGACTTTGATAGAGATCCGATCCTTCACGGCCTGGATTGCTCTGATGGTTGATCCACTTCCGGGCTTCACTTCTTGTGAAACCATTATGCCATTGCCAGCAACATCTTGTGACACTGTGAGTTGATTCTTTTCAGGTTGTTCAAATGCCCTCATGCTGTAACGATCTGATAATTTTCCTAGTCTTGTTGCTGCACACCAAGATTCATCTGCATTAGATTTTCGGGTTTTTCTGTTCTCGTGATTCTAGCTGACCTAAAATAATGTTTAATAATCTGTCATTCTGGGTTAAGCAATGGTGATTGATTCTTTTCTTTTTAATTTCCGAAAATGAAAAGTGGTTATTAGTGTGAAAGTGTCGTAACTGAAAATTCAGCTGGTTGAAGCAGTTAATTGCTTGTCACCCCTGAGTCTACTACCTAGAAGGCTTCAAGTGGTTACCATCATGATGCACCTTGAACCTCTATGTCCATTTGTGTACCTTAGTTAATGAAACCATCATGTTGTTATTTAACTCCTCACCTCAATAGCTTGTTTGAACAGAATGTACAATTAACTAGGGATGTGAGAGTATGATTTTACCTTGGAATTTTATGGTTTTTGAACATGTATAATTCTTTAAGTGGGCATAATGTAACGCGCTGGGCACTTTCTTACAAATTTCCGAGACGCGTGGGACACCTTGTTGAGGTTTGCTACACTTTTATGGAGTTTTCTAGGAGTTGTACATAAGTTCTATAGTTGGTAGAATGGTCTAGAATCATATACATAAGTGTAGAAGTAGTAGAGATCCTTAGAATATTCTAGAACTTTATGGAATCTTCATGTATAAATACCCCTCATGGGGACTCATTTGTAAATCATCCAATAATCCATCCAAGTGAGGAGTACAAGTGTAGAAATAATATAAGTTTCTTACAAAGTTCGAGTGTTTCTTTTAGCTTCTTGCCTAACTTATCTCCGTAGCCATCTCATCGCTTCCTTTGCATACTTTCCGAGGGAGGAACGAAACTGACTTAGCTATTTGAGGGGAAAGATAGTTGAGGCCGCACGTGATGTCGTTAGGGGAAAACGAGTCCGTGACAATAAGCTTATATAAGATTGTTTCAACTTTTACAGCTCGTTTGGTTCGCTGGAAAATATTTGAAGAAAATGGAATTCAAATTCCATGGAAAACAAATTATCAGGAAAATAGATTCTATTGTTTGGTTGGTGGAAAAGAAATTACTGGGAATATGAATTCCATTGTTTGGTTGGATTTGGAATGGTAAGGAATTATGAATATAAAGACCAATATGTCCTTAACAATTAATAGTGATAATAAATTATATTATTTTGATGAGGGTAAAGTTGTCTAATTGCTCAATACTTTTTCCCAAACTCTTTGGAAAACAAAATACCAACTCCTAGCAAAGAATTTGTTTTCCTCCACTTTTAGGAACTCAAGTTCCAATGGAAAACATTTTCCATCCAACCAAACAATGGAAAAACACATTTTCCTTCACTTCATGGAAAATCTTTTCCATGGAAAAGATTTTCCATCCAACCAAACACCCCCTTACGGTTTTCAAAATGGATACGAGTTAAATGAGTTTGAACTATATTAAGAACAATAATTTGTCTATGTGCTGGTTGTGATAATAATAATAATACTTTTTTGTTTGAAAACCAACCAACCAAAACAAACCCTAATGCTGCCTCCCTTTTCTCTCTAAAATCAAACGTCTTTTTCTGCTGCTCAACTTCGGCTTCCACCACCGGCCTCCGGCCGGAGCTCTAATGGAGCTTTGAACTGGCGGTTTTGGTCACCTTCTACGTTTGCTCTCACTCTTCTTCCGCCTCGACCACCGTTGCAGCTCTGTCCGCCTCCGATCACCGCCACCGATCTTCTTCTTCCGTTTTCTTTCCCTTTGAATAAAATAATAGTAGGTAGGTATGGGGTTTGTGTTGGTAGTCTTGAACTCCCAACCCCACTTTGACTTTACCACTTTTTATTTTTTCTATTATTGTGTTTTCCTCTCGTTACTTTCACGGGCATTTTTTCTCTCGTTACTTTCACGAGCTTTTCATTATCATTAGCATAAATCGTTTAGTTTGGTTTCGGCAAGTGTTGATCTTATCCTGGGCGAGCAAAAAAGAATGATGACGAAGACCCAGATCTTTGATGAAGCTTTAAGCTCCTTGAAGGAACATAGTTTCTTAGTTATGAAACAGTCTGCGATTCAAGTTTTCTATAACATAGTTAGAAAAGTTGTTTCTATGTCTGACTGTAAGGAATGGTTTACCATTTCATTGATCGTTGATGTAAACGTTTTATGTTATGAATTAATGGAATACCTACGTTTACTTTCAAAAAAAAAAAAAAAAAAACAATGCACTAAACAAGCAATAAGTTCTCCACAAAAGACGGAGGAGATGAATCCCACACCAGGTTTTTAGTTTGGGATGACATCCTCATGGGCAAAGCATCTACAACACTATTAATAGAACGCCTAACAAAAGAAAAGGAAATAGTAACAAAAGTAAAACACAAATTAAGATATTGGCTCACAAAAACCACCCTGACGCCCATTTAGAGTAGTACTGAGATTCAAGCAGTTTGCAATTTGAATGCACCTCATCCTTGGACAGACCCCAATCTTTAAGTTATAAAAGGACCTCATGCATGCCAATACGTCTACCGTGTGCGTGTCCATGTAGCATGTGAGCGGGCCATTCACCGCAGCAATAAACCCATGCCTTTGTTGTGTATGCGTCCATGTAGCCTGTGAGCGGTTCACCGCAGCAATAAACCCACATCCCTCTCACACAACACCGCTCCAACGTAAACCCACGTTGGCGGCGCTGCATCGCCCCTTGCCAACCATAAACCATCTCCCCATCTCCTATCCTCCTCCTTGGCTACTACCACCAACCCATGGCTTGCCATGATACTCCAACTGTAGTTTGGGATGCCCCAAAACTAGCCTCATAGAATGACCCATTCCTGGTTAGAATTATATTACATATCCCCTTATGAGAAGTGACACTCTTATATTGTGTCGATGCTAGTGCTATACAATAATCACAATCTTATATTTCATACGCATACCAAAAACATGGAGATTAACTATCATTGAGATTGAATGCTTTAAGAGCCTAATTGAGCTTGTTATCATGAAGCGATTTAAACCATGACTCAATAGACAACAAGCAACTAGCGAGTTGGCTTAGTTCAGTTGCACTCTACCCAATTCACATATTCCAAACCAAACAAACTCAAAATGAGTTACTCACTTCATTACTCGAATTTGATTGATAGAGAGACATTACACTATTTAATAACATTTTTAAATTTTTCAAAAAAAAAAAAACATTTTTAAATCAATTAATTAATAGCTTAATAACAATATTCTACTTTAACATTTAGTTCTTCAAACTTTATTTATTTATTTATTTTAACTTTATTTTTTTGGGGAAATTTTTTGATAAAAAATTTGTAAACATTTGATGCAAAAATTGTACTCCTTTATATTATTTTAGTTGTTATGTTTACTATTTTATTGATCAAATCAAGCATTTCGTTTTTGCTTTGTTTTTTTTTTTAAATATTTTTAAATTTCATTTTTTATGTTTAATAGTATTTTTAATATAATTTTTAAATATATACTTTATATATTTACTAAACTCAATATTCTAAAAAATTAAATTAAAAATAACTCCAATGTTGAATCAAACATAAAATGAGACAAATAAATAAATTAATTAAAATAATAATAGAACACTATGAAGTCAAAGGGTAGATGGAGTGGCAAAAGTAGCAAGCAAGCTAAAATCCCCATGCTTTTCATATGCCTTGTTTTTCACTCATTCACATCTCTCTTTCCTTTCCTCATCATATCATATCATATCCTTCCCATTCTTCTCTCCAAATCAAATTTTTGGAGAGAGAGAGGAAAAGAATGAAGAAAGAAACTAAAATTTCAATGGGAATCACCTCAAAACCTCTTCAAGATTCCACCATAAACTCACCAAACAGCAACAATGGCAGTATTGCCAGTGGTACTTCCCCACCACTAACCCCAAGATCTGAAGCAGCTAATAACCCTTACCCAACAACCTTTGTTCAAGCAGACACTTCATCGTTCAAGCAGGTTGTCCAGATGCTCACTGGTTCCTCGGACGCCGCTAAAAACCCATCCTCCGCCGCCGCCGCCAAGGGATTCTCCATACCCCCAAACAAGACCCCTCCCAAGAAACAGGGGTTCAAGCTCTACGAGAGAAGGAACAGCCTCAAGAATGGGCTAATTATAAGCCCTTTGAATTCCGGGTCGACGTTCTTGAAGCCGGAGGTTCTGTCTCCGAGCATTCTTGATTTTCCGGCGCTCGTTCTCAGCCCCGTCACGCCGTTGACCGATTACCCGTTCGTCGACAAGTCTTCGTCCGAGGAGGAGAAAGCGATTGCTGAGAAGAAGTTTTACTTGCACCCATCTCCGAGGACCGACGACTCTCAGCCGCCGCAGCTCCTCCCTCTTTTTCCGGTCACTTCGCCCCGAGTTTCCGACACTTCTTCTTCTTCTTCTTGAGGATAGTTAATTACTTCAATGCCCTTCTCATCTATGGGAACAAACAGGGCTAAAAGAGTTGTTTTTAATTCTGTAATTTGATTTCAACAAAGTAATACCTCTTTCTTTCCATCATTTGCTTCATTTTCTCACTCATTTTTTTAATTCCTTTTCATGGGGTTTTAATAGAAAAATGTCTATTAATTAATTACAAAATCAAATATTTTGCTTAGTAGGTAATTTTAAATTATTACTGTTACGAACAAATATGTATTGCAACAGAATCAGCAGTACTTAAAGAAAATTATTAGTGTTATGTTAGTAATGTTGTAAATTTATACGCCTCATTCTGAAAATGCAATAAACATAATATAAAATAAAATAAAGCAAAGAGAAAGATAAAAATATATGAGAATAATTCATCATTCAATATAATATATTAATATGTGAGTTAATATCAATTTTGGTCTCACGATTATTAGCAAAATGTTAATTTTGGTTCACATGTTTAATTTCTACCAATTTTGGTCTCACCACTATTGTTTTAGTATCAATTTTCATCCACAACTATTATTTTAGTGCCAAATTTCATCGCGTCGTTCACCCATCCGTTTAAAATGTGCAAAAATTTAAAATTGTTAAGAGTATTTTTAACTTAATATCTCAATTTACTCATTAATATGTATACGATCAACAGAGTTTCAACATAATTATAAGTTTATAAAATAGTTAATTTTTATGGAATATAATTTCAAACAATTTTAATCCAACTCCCAAATTTGGTCAACATTTACCAACTTCACTTTACTATTTAACATCGTACAAAAAAATCACTTTTTAATTCCATAAATGACCACAATATCTTATTTCCGACCAAACATACCAATCCAACTGAAGTGTTAAACCTAATCCCAACTTACGCAATCATCATTACCTTTCTAACTTTCATCTATACATTTTATAGGAATGACTTTCATGGCCAATATAATAGTTCAATACTTATCGTAAAAAAAGATTAAAAAAAAATGGGGACTAACTTTCATGTTGGATAATAAAATAGTATTAAAAATAGTAAAAATAAAGAACATTTTTTGTAATTACATAAAATTAAACTCATCCATTCACTTCTGTCAAATTACACAATTACCTTATTTGAAAAATCTGCAGTCACTATCTCAGAGTATGTACTTTATCTTGTGATCCTAATCGGCAAAAGACCACAAGGAGATAAACCAGTCTAGGTTGCCTATAACTGGTAAGCTTTCGGCTTTAAGCTTTCGACTTTTGACTTTCAATTTTTGTCATAAGGCTTTTGGTTTTAGGTTTTAGGCTTTCAGCTTTCAACTTTCAGCTTTCAGTTTTTGGCTTTAGGCTTTAGCTTGGGTTTTAAACTTTCGTCTTTCGACTTTAGGCTTTCAACTTTCGACTTTATACTGTAGGCTCTATGATTTTGGCTTAGACAAATATAGGGATGAAAATAGGCTAGGTTGGACCGTACTTTGAAAAATTGAGCATAAGCTTGTTATGAGAATTTGAAGTCTAAGCCTGTATGTAGACTGTTTTTTAGTCCCAAGCTTGAGCCTACAATAGGCTTGGCTTGGCCTAAAGTTCTTTTAAAGGCCTATAATAATAATAATAGATAAATAGTTGCAATCGTAAGTCACAACAAATGTGCAAGTAGTGACAACGTCAAACATCCTCAACCTCAATCGAATTTTTTTAAATAAAAATTAATATAAAAGCTCGAGATCAACTGTTGATCAATCACATGTCTCAGTCCACTGCCTCCACTACTATTAATGTGCAATATGTAAGGATGAGTCTGCTACTTCGCTAAAAAAGAAACAGGAAAAGATGATAAAGTGTGAAAAATAAAAATTAAGGATTTAATTTAATATATATATATATATATATATATTTGGTTTGCATATTTCCACCTCTACTTGACTTTTAAAGTCCACAAAAATCCAATAGAATACACGCCCTTACTATCTTCCATTGTTGCAATTAGTATTGTAGAATTTCTTTACATTTACCTTACAAAATATTTCAAAATTAATCTCAATATATGCATATAATATTAAAAAATTTAAAGTATTAATTTTTTTTATCATTTAAAGTATTACAAAATGCCTTATTATCATATCAAATAATTAACCTTATATCATTTTTTTTTCATGACAATTATCGTCACGTGTATATGAATATTATTATGGGGTATTAATTTTTGTTTTAAAGAAAGTTAATGTAACAATAAAAAAAAAAAATTTAAACATTTAATTATACTCTATACATGTGCTTATATATATTGAAGCTAAGGGCAGAAAAGAGGGGAAATAAAGTGGGATTGAAAGATTTAGGAAATCTATTGCTATTACATCAATGTCATCAAACGTATATATAATATTATTGTAGTTGTGAGCTGAGACATGGATCATTATTTATGTGTTGCGTACAAGGAATATATATAATATAATAAACATTATTTGTGCAGTGAATGCTGCTTTAGTGCTTGGTATTGTTAGGTGGAATCAATTCAAATTCGGGTTCTTGTTCATATGCTACATACACTAGCTAATAACACCATCAATGGCATATATGCCACCACAAATGTCATAAGATTTTTTACATAAAAATGAAAAGGAGAGAGATATATAAATTATTACAAGTAGAGAAATTAAAGTTTCTACTACTTTAAATTAAAGCTTAAGATTACGGAGATAGAGATTTTGTCAACTTGATAAGATGTCATTGTTTGAAAAAACTAGTTAAATTGACATTTAAATTTTAAAGTGATTATTTTGTGGTATACTTTTCAGTGGAGATTCACTTTCAATTGGGTCCGGTCAAGGTGGATTTATATTCTCCTAGTTGAGGGATTTGATATATTATATGCTCAAAATGGATAATTGAAGAATTAAAAAATTTATTATCAAATTGTATCTATTTGAGTTGGAAAAACTTTTTAAGTAACATTTGTCTCACATTGTAGAAAAACTTTTAAGTAACATTTGTATCAAAAGGGATGTGAGTTTGCACTCATGCATGTATAATTCAACTTTTTAAAGAGTTCGAATTGTATAACATACGTACCATCTCTTGTACGCAGCTTGGGAGAGAACAAGATTACAAGTGACCGCATAACATAGTAGTGCTCTTGTTGTTGTTGTTATTATTATTAATAAGAAGGTATATATATATATTTTGATTAGTCTTTACATGATTTTAGTATAGATTCATGCATATACTTTAATTTTAAATAAATAACATATTTCATAATGAAATTTAATTATTTGAATATGTACCTAATATATACAAATGAAATAATTAACATAAATCTTTTGGGCAAAATATACTATCAAATAATACCAATAGGAGCACTTAGATATACATCACATGGATTCAGACATCAAGAGGAGAGTGGAATTTCTTTCAAATTAGGGTCCTAGGAAGGAAGAAAAAGAAAGAAAAGGTGAGTGACTGAGTGCCACCATATATGAAATATGAATGGATGATTCCTAGTTCAACTAACTTTACGTGAAAGTGGGTAGTTGCCCGAGCTTCTGCTGGAGGAGTATTATGACTGCGCATGATATGGTTTGTAGTGGGGTTCGCCGAAGAGTGGGGAATGAGAATGCAACTCTGATCTGGGATCACCCATGGTTGAATGATGATCCAACCCCAATGTTGCATACACCAATGCCCCACCAACTCAGTGGTTCTCTGGTCTCTGGACTTATTGACCCAGGTTATGGTTCTTGGGACCTCTCCATTCTTCGGGATATTTTCCTCCCAAGTGATGTAGACCGCATACTAAGGATCCCAGTCTCACAGCAGTATGAGGATTCTTGGTTCTGGTTGGGAGACCCAAAAGGCTGCTACACAGTAAAGGAGGGGTATAGGCGTGTTATTGGTGACTTTGAACATACCCCAGGTACTTTTGATAACTGGCTACATCTTTGGAAAATTAAGTGCCCTGCGAAATGGAAAACTTTTATTTGGAGAGCCCTAACTAATTCTCTTCCTATCACTACGAATTTGATTATAAAAAGGGTTGAGATTGATCCATCATGTCCAATGTGTGGTACTTTGCATGAAAATACAATGCACTCACTTGTTTTATGTGATTATTCAAAGCTAGTATGGAATGAATCCTCCTTGCATGTTTCTAGTATGAGTGGTAGTGACTGGGGGGTGGTTTAATAATGTGATTGGTATGCTGACTGAAGACAATATTATCTATGCTGTAGCTCTGTTATATCACATATGGAGAGCCAGGAACTCAGCAGTGTGGGATGCTTGCTTACCACGCCCATCCCGTGTCTGGTTCACCGCACGCGCAGCAGCGCAAGCCTGGAAGGAGGTCCACGTTACGCCCCAACCGCAGCAGCAGCCGCCAGCCGTTATCGCCCAGCCTGGAGGTCCGCAATGTTTCGTCGATGCCGGCTTCGATCCACACTCCGGCTCGGCCACGGTGGGAGCAGTACTGCTCTCGCAACAGGGAGGTTTTGTTGCTGCGTTCAATGGTCACTTACCTTCGTGTTGCTTGCCGGTTATGGCGGAAGCTTTGGCCTGCAAAGAAGCCCTCTCATGGCTAAAGGGTCGGAATCTACACTCCGTATGCATCTACACTGATTGCTCCACGCTCAAGAATTTGCTCACCATGGATAGTACTAGCCTTTTTTCTTATGTTCGTTATTCCGTTGATGCCATTAGGGCTATTATGTCTACTTTTACTAGTTGTTCAGTTAATTTTATTTCTAGAACTGCAAACAGAGGGGCTCACGTTTTGGCTACGTTGGCTTACTCGCAGACTGATTCTATGTTTTGGGATTCTATCCCCCCGAACTCTATTTCTGAGTTGATTTAATCTATTCACCCAAGTGGTGGTTTTCAAAAAAAAAAAAACTTTACGTGAAAGTTGTCTATTGACTTTTTTTTTTTTTTTTGAGTCGATTAGTTATATACAATTTAGGTGGGTTTATCTGGCCTCCTTGTGCTTCTTTACCAAGTAGAGTTACAATGCACGGAAGACATCATCCAAAATATATCTTTAAGTAGCGACTACAAGCTTCCTCGTAAATAATTTTTTTTTCAAACAATCAAATATATATAATGTTTCCTAATTAAGATGCATGCATGGAGTTAAGTCTCCTAAGTTAGTTGTTATCTTGTGGTTCTAATTATTTCTCACTGCCAAATGCTTTATAAAATTTGGTTGCAAAAAAATGGACAGTACTCTTCTTCCAGAATGTATTATTTTCACGTTTCATTTTATATATATATATATATATATATATATTTAAAATGGTGGCACTCACCTTTTTTTTTTTTTTTTTTTTAAATTTACTTTTCCAATTGTACCAACCACACCAAAAGAGAGTAAAAACAAGTAATATTATGTATACTTACCACACTCTTTACTTCATTTTTCACTCCTTATTACGTCAACATGTTTAATTGATAAAAGGAAAAAAAAATGAGTTACACTTTTTACTATAAGAATACATACACTACTTATCATTTTTCAAGAAGTGAGAAATGTTTGTTGTATTCAATACATTCAATAATCCTGTTATATTTCACGCTCTAAATTTAAAGTTCAGTTTGAAAACTCAAAAAATGATTTTTAAAAAACGATTCGTTTTTATTAAAAAAAATTATTTTTAATATTTGACTAAAAGTTAAAAAATATCTTCTTTTTTTTTTGTTTCATTCATTTTTCAATAAATGAACATAACTTTATTACAAAATTACTTTTTATAAATATTAATTATTAATTATTAATTATTTTTCTTTCAAAAAATAAATATTAATTATTTTAAATTGACAAATGTAATAATTTTGAACGAGTTATAGGTTGAGCTGAGTCATGATTTTTATTGTTTGATCTGAACCAACTTAGCCCAAATTTTAATTGGACAAGCTCGGTCTAGCTAGTCCAAGACTCCAAGTAGTAACCAGGTAGATGGACGGGTTAGCCACCCCTTTGACACCATTCAAAGAGAGGTACAAAGAGCTCAACATGAGAAATAAATCTACAAAATGTCTTTTAAGTAAAAATTTCAAAAGACATTTATTTTTTTGCCAAAATGGTCGTTTTTTACTTTACACAATTTTGGTCCTTTCAAGATTTTTTCCAGCCAAGGTCCATTTTAGGAAAGGGTAAAATATAATCGTCCAAGTAACTTATTTATTAAGACATTTATACCATATTAATGAGATAAAAATCATTCTTCAACGTACCCAAAGCTTTGTTCTTGTTCTCTCTTTTCTCTCAACCCAATAATGAAGCACAAAAAGGAAATCTCATCTTCATCAACTATGTAGAGGATGACTTCCCAATATTGTGTACTTCAATTTGAAAATATGTTTTGTCGATCTTGTAATAACAACATGCGAAGTAAAATTATAGAATAAAATCTAAAGTCTAAACCCACCATTCTCAAGTCCTTTTTCTTGTGAGAAATCACCTAAAGTTTTTATCTTTTTTGAGCCTCGATTTTTTATTACCTAACCTAGCCCTCTGTTCACCTTGTTATCCGCATTCTTGTGAGATTTTTTGAAATTTTGGAGCTTTTGAAATGGATGGTTTAGTTGAGAGGAACAAGAAAAGAAATGGGCAATGTATGTGCGAGTCGCTCAATGAATTTAACTAATGAAGGGGATGGTGAATTGAAGAAGTTGAATTAAAAAAATTTAGATTTTTATTGTTTGTTTAATTTTGAAATGCCATGAAAATTATTACATATAATTTTATGTATTATAAGATTTTCCGGCCAAGGTTCATTTTAGCCATTGGAATCCATTCATCGTAATGATAAGTCATTCTCGACATATTTAATTAAAGTGAACTTTCCCTTTTGCTTCATTATTGGATTGAGAGACAAGAATAAAGCTTTGGGTTGAAGAAATTAAGATTTTTATCTCAACAATATGGTATAAATGCCTTTGGAGATGGAAAAAGCTTATTGGACAATTTTATCCTTGATTAAAATGAACCTTGGCCGCAAAAGGTCACGGAATGACGACAAAAAATGTCCAAAATTAAGTCTATAATGATTGAAGGTAAAAATGATAATCTAAGATTAAATATAGATTTTTTTTAGTACTATTGACTCTATCAAAAAAGAGTCACAGATGTAACATCTAAGCACAATGTGCTTATTTCTATTTGAGAAAGTTCTGTTCTTTCTTAACTTCTTCATCATTGACTCTCATTCAAAAAATCTTAATGGGTTGTGCTAGTTCTTTTTTAGTACGATTTTAAGTTACAGATGTATTTCTTTGGATAATATGCATTATGAAAAATATTTGAGGCATACAATTTTTGTATATATATTTTATTTGTGTGTATGTTTACGTGACTTTATGACTTTTTTTATTGAAATAATGCTATATATGCATAATGCATTGACAATAATTTGCACTCAAACCTCGCATATCAATAAAACTACTCACTATGAAAGAATTGAAAAATAAAATTAACTTTAGTTTGATCCATTCACTTAGGTGGAGATCAAACCCCCAACCTCATACTTAAGGGACGAGGTGCTGAACCACCATGCCAACCATATTGATTAATTCCCTCATTGCTACCCATTCAAACACTCAGGTTTGAAATTTTCTAACTTTGGAAATGCTTATATATTTTAAATTCTTTTTAAAAATTTATTTCAAATGTTTATTAGATAAATAAAGTAATACGGAGTAATAGTGTTATAACAAGTTAATATTGTGATAAAATAATAATTAATCTAATTTATTAAGCAAGTAGCTTATTTTAAACTCTGAAATCTGAATAATAACATTTTAATTTATAATTCTTGTTATTTGATTTAATTAGAGTGCATGATATGAAAATGATAACATGACAATCAATATGATGAGACATTGTAGTGTATAATTTGATATCTGATCTTAAACAACATGACCATAACAATTCAATACCAAACATATGATGCAACGTAACATTTACAAGAAAAATAGTAAATAAATTTAAAAATAATTAAAAAAAAAAGATTTCAAACTATTCTAATTAGGGAAATAAGATTATTTACTATCTTCTTCCCATCCTATTTCATAAATTAACAGGTATTTGATTGCAAGTAAAGAATTATGAGGGAAAGGAATTGTAATTGCATGAGAGATGAATAGTAGTGTGTGAATAAAATGAGAATTTAAATTCCAGTGTTTGGTTTGCATGAATAGATTTATCTGATAGGAAATATCCATGGCTCTCCATATGTACGTATTGGACATTTGCTCGGTATTCGAGTAAATTGCCTATTCTCAACCATTTAACGACCTCATTCCCTACGGGCTCGACCTAGTTTGGCGGACCGAGTAGGGTCTTGATCAGGAGCAATACATGACTGTCTATTGGTCCGCCCCGACCATGTTAGGTCGGGACGGACCAGCCGACCTTCTTCACTCATAGCCTTGAGCCTCATCCTAGCCATCAAATCAGATTGCGGCAAGAATGAGGGCATTAGGAATCTCGGTACACGTGAAGAATTGGTGAAGCCTCTGACCACTCCTTGTGCATGGGCTCCACGTGTTGTACATGCCGAAGGACTGGCACGTGTTCCCTTTAGCCTCCTATAAATACCACATTAAATGCGTGTAGGGAGACTTTTGACATTTTCCACACTTCTTATTTAGCTCGGAATTCTCTGATTTGCCGTTAATATTCCCCATCTCTATTCTCTAGAACTTAGATTGATCATCTAGAGACCTCAAGGTCTTGTACCAAAGCTCTAATTTTCTACTCATACGTATTTGTGGGAACGATATGATCGTATTTACCACATCAATATCTATGAGAATGAAAAGAGAATAAGTAGTATAAGATAAAAATGCTCATAGTATTATTATTATTATTATTATTATTATTATTATTATTATTATTATTATTATTATTATTATTATTATTATTATTAAATGATAAGTAAATTTATGTCAAAACTATAATGCAATAATTCACTTGTTATTTGAAATGTGCTCACAATTTTTTAGATTGATTGCTCCTTAGATATAAATTTGTATCATTATAACATATTTAGTAGCTCTCAAACTTTACTTAATCATTCAATTTGATATAATACTATGGAAGGCATGAAATTTTAATATTGTGAAAATATAGAAATTGTAATTCATCCGATCAAATAAATTAATTTGTTTGTTTTCAAGATTAGGTGGAAGTGAAATTCTAATTACTTTTCACCAAATGGGCTGTAAAGGGGTTGTAAATGTTGATTTGTGCATAAATTATAAAATTATAAAAATAATTAATTATAGGGATAAATTTTAAATTTATGAGAAAAATTTAAATGCTCAAGTAAATATATCTCATTTATCTGCGCTTTATCTATCTGTTCTCTCTATCTGCAGCTCTGCCGCTTTCAACCGGCTCCAATGTCGCAAAGCACGCAGCGTATGCTGAGGGAGGTGAAGAAATTCGCTGACCTTCATTACACCCTCTTCACTAAGCGCTATGGCCACCAAATCAGGGACATTCTCGAGTTCCCAGTAAAGGTGGTCTTGACCCCCTTCACGCTCCCCTTCGACATTGCTGGCTCCGCCCAACGCGGCTTTGGTGTCCCCGAGCTCATTTCTAAGCTGTCCTATTGCACAGTCTTCGTAAGTCTCCAATCTGATTCCTTGGAAAAATTTAGTCTTTTGACGCTGGTTTTATTGGCCTTTGCTTTTGGCGGAATGGGCCACCATGTGTTCGTCCATTTGTCTGTTAGAGGTCTGTGTACATAGTTTTTATTGAATTGGGGGTCTGGTTCACATATATTGCTTGAATTGGAGTGTAGGCAATAGCTACCATTGGAACGTATGATATTGCGCTGGAGCTGGGAAAGAAGTTGGTTTGTACAAGGTAGTAAAGTAGTCGTGGCTGGGCTTAATATAACTTAAATATGTTCACTTTACATGAAGGTAATAACATGATATTGTTTGAAACCTGTTTTTGAGCTGCAGTGACTGTGGGACCTGCAATGGGTGGAAGGCTTTACAGTGCACAATGTGCAAGGGGTCAGGGATGGTGCAATACCAGGTGAAAGATTACCGCCTGAGAAGGTAGGTTCCCATTGATGCAATAATCTTTTGGTGTAATAAGATATAGCCAGAACTCCCATCCTGAGAAAAATACTATCTTTATATGTTCATCAGTTCCATAGTCTTTTACGGTTTTATTATAAGTATTCTGAGCTGCAACCCATCCTTTTATGTGAAGTAGATATGCACTTTGTAAACTCTATAAGTTCAAAATGGCTTTATTCTCTTGCAACACTTTTACCCTAATTTGATGGCTACTTGATTGTTACACCACTTTTTTTCCTCCCCAAACTCAAGGGAAGAAACAAACAAGCCAGAGTGTTTCTTATATTTCAAAAATCTATTTGCAGGGGAGAGAAGCCAACAGCTGAATCCATTGCAGATGCCATAGCAGATAATCGAGCTGAGTTAGTGCACTTTCCTTCAGTGGTGGACCTTCATTTGCCACTGCCATATAAAGATTGTCCAAACTGTGACGGAACTGTGAGAACTATTATACTTTTATATTTCAAAAAGTTCTGTGAAATATTTTCCTATGCTCCATTGCTCCCAAATTGTAATTTCATTTAATGTTTACTTGATTACTTATTCTGTAGGGTTCTATGATGTGCCCAGAATGCAAAGACAAGTTACCAATAAAGATATCTATAGATAATGTGAGTTCAATCACAAGATTAATTTCAGGGTAAATTTAGAACTTCATCAGTTTATATTTTTAATTTCTCATGTTTGTATTCTCTTACCACAGATAATGGAGCCTCCATGGATACCTTATAACATAATGAGAAAGATGGACTACCCATATGAGGCTAGTGCTATCTTATCCATTTTTACTTCTATTTCAATTGTTAACAATAATTTGAACTTCTTTGTCTGTTATATGACTACACATCATTAATATGGATAGAAGGCAAACATTAACTTGCACTAGAATACATCTAACATTCAAAGAATGAATATTGTAAATGATGATACTTTATCATTCTTCATTTGAATTGTTATTTTAAATGAGTCCTACATGTTCGAGTGTAATAAGGCATGCACTTTGTGCTGATTCTCGTAGTATGTAAATTGCAGTTTTATTTCTAGCTTTAGCCATTGGAAAGGGTGGATTGCAGTGTAAATTATTCTTTTCCTGGTTTAGGATATGAAATCGTTTCCCACTTTATGTATTTGCAAGAAATTGAAAGTCTGAAGAAGAGAGCTAAAGTGTGTTTTGACCTTGAAGAACCCAAGATCATGTAGCATTGCTCGATTTTTTTGTATTAATGTTCAGAATTTCCTTAAGATTTCATAGTTCTGAATCCTGCTTTTGATTGCAGCATATAGTGGACAGTATGAAAAACCCCAGCATTGCCGAATTTTGGTTGATTACCTTGCCTCAGGTTGTGGGAGGATTTGAATATGATGATGATGTCAAGAGGAAGATTTGGTGGCAATACAAGGTTCACTTCTGTTTACATCTGTATTTCATTGCAAACCCTAGTGTGAATTTCTATTCTATGTAGCCCATTTTTAGCTATTTAGCAAGAAAATTAGCTTGTCTTGATTTTCATTTACCAAGGGTCAAAGGCTCAAAACGTCCATCACTCCAAGCTCTTTCTTAAACCAACTTCTTTTTTCTGCTTTCCAAACATAAGAGAAGGAAAGAAAGTGAATGAATATTAATCTTAACAATTAAGTTGATTACATTATTGACTTCTCAAATATGTATGTTCATTTGCTCACGGACATTTTGT
>CM008344.1:14115655-14126847 GCA_002525835.2 Ipomoea batatas
TGTGTGCGAACGGTGATTAAATGTGTAGCGAACGGTGATTAAATGCGTGTGAACGGTGATTAAGTGTGTTCGAACGGTAATTAAATGTGAGCGAACGGAGTGAGTGCGTCAAACAATCTAAGCCATTAAATTTGTTTTAGATTGATGTACAAGATTTGATCTCAAAATATTTTAATGGTCTAGATTGATTAAGATTCCAAGTTGAACTGTGTGGGAACGGAGTGTGTGTGTCAATCAATCTAGACCATTAAAAATATTACATGGATGCACATACAAAATCTGATCTCACGATCTTACCTAAACAAGTGATCTCATTGGAACCCTACCATATATATATATATATATATATATTCAACCGTTAGATCTACTAAATCAATGATTTAGATTTGTCCACAGGTTCTCACTAAATCAATGTGGACTTTGGTTCAATACACAGAATTCATGTACAGAATGCACAGAATTTATGTTCAGAATGCACATAATTGATGTTCATATAAACACGATATAATGAACATGAATTCTGTGTATTTTGAACATAACATTTTTGCGTTATGATCATAAATTCTCTGTATTATATAACTGAGGCCACATAAACACTTTAAGTAATACACAGAATTCATGTTCATAATGCACATAATTTATGTTCATTATATTGGGTTTATATGTATGTGTATTATAAACATGAATTATATACATTATGAAATCAAATTCTGTGTATTAGACTAGTGTCTAAATTACATCGTGGACTTTATTCCACGATAAAATTTGCTGTCGAATTTTCCTTTGGCCTAAGCCCCATGACTCCATTAATCAATATTAAACTTCAATGGTAATTATTGCGAAGAACAAAGTTTTTCATTTCAATGCAAGCTAGTATTTTAAATATTTTATTTTGAAATATTATATGTTAATATTTCTTTTCTTCTATTGTTATTTCCATTATATTTCGAACTCCCAATTCTAGACTCAAGATCATTGAAAGATTGAGTGTCACAATGGTGAATATGAGAAGATATTTGTTATAATGTGTTCTACAAAGAAGTATTAAAATATCAATAGAACAAGCTAGACAAAGGTTAAGAAATATGGGTGTGAACGGTTTGAATATAGGAACCGAAATTGAAATGGGAATCAAATACTTGATAATTGAAATGATTTTGGTGAAATTATTTTGCATGTTTGATAATATGGTGAAATTGGAATGATTACCAATATTGATGTTTAATTATGTATGACCTTATAATCAGAATAAAGATTTTAAAAATACAAAAACAAAAAATCAAGTCATTTGATCTTAAGAGTGACGATGAGGTGAATAGGCAATGCAGTGAGGAAGTCGATGAAGTGAGGAGGTAACAAAACGAGGAAGCAATGAAATGAGGAGCGATAAGGCTGAATTAATAGAATGATACATAATTTCAATTAGATAATAAGTTTTGTAATTATAAGGGTAATGAATTAAATCTTATATATTTGTATTTTACAAAATTATCGAACAAAAAATGTGTCTAAACCAATGAACCAACACATCCTAAGAAAAAATAATTTCTTTCTTTAAACAATTTCCACTACAGGCGGACTCCTTTGCCTTCACCTAAATCCATGCATCCAATGTTTTTTTTTTTTTTCCGAAGAGAGTCCATGCATCCAATGTTAAAATTGTATAGTACGTAATATTATAAATATATATTTGCACACCAAATGTTATAATGACAGCATTTCTTTAGCCTAATATTTCCGTACCGAATTGATACCAATTTAATCAAGAAAATCAAATCATTTGTAACTTCATAAACTTAATCATGATTTAAAATACCTCACAATTATAAATTCTTAACAATCATCTAACCCTGATGTGATTATTACATACCCCACTACTCCAAATAATCACATTAAAAGTAAATCACATTCATATGAATAGTAGTTTTTCTATAAATTTTTCAACAAAGAATGGGAACCTCATAATATTCCCATGCAGTTAGGAAACCTCACGCTTGAGTTAAGCTAAGGCCTAAGCCAATGATGGTTTTTCATTATTAGTTGAGAGGTCCACTCTGTTCCACTTGGTGAAGATGGAAAGCATCAACAAACCCGCCGATTGACAGACCAGACCACAGATCAACCCAATCCATAAGCCCTGTTTGTGCCACAATATTTTTCTTTCACATTCAATACAAAATCTTTTGATTTTTAAGCTAACATAGGTCTAAAAGTTTGATTAAGGGTAGCAATTTTTACTATAATAACAACACATTTTCCACCACTTACCTTAGCATAGAGTTTCAACTTGAAAGCAAAGAGTGCAGCAATTGGCATTCCAATGAAATAAAATGTTGCCAAGTTTATGCACATAGCTAAGTGCTGCCAACCGCATCCCCTAGCTACCCCTGTTCACAAAAATTGACCCAAAAAAGAAACATATAAGAAAGGATAAGATTTCATTGAAAAAAAAAATCAAAATTATTCATATTATACCTGATAAGATTCCTTGGACAAAATCGAATATGAAAGATGTAACTAAAAGATATGTCATTGAATCAAAATTTGATATCACAAGCGAGCTATCGCTAAAGAGACCAGCCCATACGTCGTGACCACAAATTAGAGCGGAGGCGGTTGCAATAGCCAGAAGAATGCACAATTTGAGAGTAACAAACATGGCGTGCTTAGCCTGGTTAGGATTTCCGGCTCCTAACTCGTTGGAGACTCTGGTGCTGCGGCCATGTAATTTTCATTCAATTTTCACTCCACCAAAAATTCAAACAAATAAATATCTAAGACGCCCGCATTGACAGCTCAGTTGATCACAGAGATTAAATTTAAAAAGAAAAACCAGTGATTGAGTCTCATCAGCTCCAGTGTGGGAGCAACCCCTCAAAGTGAGGGACTCCTTGTATGCAGTAAGTAAATGTCTAACAGTTGTGTTCAGTTGAATTACCTGGCAGCTGCGCTAAGACCATATGCGATCATATATGCAATGGCTTCTGTATTCACACTGAATGCACACACACCACCAAACAATCAATCTTTTTGCTGCATTAGACTGGTAATTTAACATAAAAGAAGTACATATATGCTCACCACATGGCAACAACTGAAGTTGTTATTTCCGCGTTTGGCATAATGCCTGCCAACAACACCAGAAGCTCAAAAGCCCAATACTCCATACTGTTCACAAATGACCAAACATAGATCATCAGACATCACAAATCCTATGTTAATTTATACTTAAAACCAATTTCATTAAACAAATACTAACCACACCATAGCAGCAGAGGGCAGAGCCAACTTCAAAGTTGTCCAGATATGTCTAAACGACTCCCATGAAAATCCCTCCCAAGTATACTTGAATTTCTCCGAAAACAAAACATAGGTGCCTAACATAAGGAACTAGATCCACAATGAAATGGAAGCCGCCAATGGTGCTCCTTTGTAACCCAGACTCGTTAATCGAACCAAGACATATGTGATTCCAATGTGGATTACTAATGGCACCATTGAGCACACAACCAACGGCATAACAACCGTTTGTGTCTGCAAAAATCTCAACAAGTTTTGTAAAAAACCGTAGGCGAATAATCCAGGTATTAGGAATTTTAAGTACAAGCCGGCCAAATGTGCTATTTGAGGTTCTTGTTGTAGTAAAATCAAAATGGAATCAGAAAAACACCAAATAATGGCAACAATGACGCAGAAGAAAAAAGTTATGATGGATGATGTCTGGAGGTAAATCCCCATCATTCTGTATAACTTCGCACCGTATCCTTGTCCGCATAATGTCTCAAGTGCACCACTTAGGCCAACCTATTACCATCAACATCATCAGTGAGTGTGACAATTTAAAAGATTTCTATCTAAAAAAAAAAAAAGATTTAGATTTTAATAAAATTAAATCATCCATTTTAGAAAAAATTGCACTTTCCGTCCATAAATTATAGAGTAATTGTAGAGGGACGAATTTTAGTCATACTCAATTTTCGTCCCTAAGTTATCATTGACGTTGCACTTTTCTACTTTACTAATAAAACATTAATAAGGACAAAATTTGTAATTTTAGTATAACTCAATGACGAAAAGTGAGTACAAAAGGACGAAAAGTGTAACGCCAATGATAACTTAAGGACGAAAAGTGAGCGTAACCAATACTCAAGGACGAATTCTACAATTACCGTATAACTCAGCGACAAAAATTGTAATTTTCTCTTCATTCTATATTACAAGTCAATTTAGTGAATAGAATTTTATCTAGAAATGATTAAAATAAATAAGATAAAACTGTATTAAGTTCAGATTTACTATAAGTTTTTATTCAAAATACCATTATATTATTTATTTAACAATATATAAATATTACTAAATAACTGGTAATTCAAGCCTTAAAATTAATATTATATACATAAGATTTTCAAACAGCTTTAGGGCCCGTTTGGTTCGCGAAGAATATTTGAGGGGTAATGCAATTGAAATTTCATGAAAAAACAATTATTATAAAAATAGATTTCATTGTTTGATTGGTGAAAAATAAATTACTAAAAATAGATTTCATTGTTTGATTGGATTTAAAATGGTAAGAAATAATTAGTATAAAAACATATATATCCTTACACAATATTAATAATACCGTAATAAAAGTAATAATAATTAAAAAAGAATAACAAAGGGCAATAGTACGGTCGTACCGACACAACAAATCACCATTTTTATTTTAGGAATTATTGTCAATATCCCCTATAATATCAAATAATCAAAATGTAACATTTATTTTGTTGATGTGACCCATAATCTCCTCTACTCAGACTCTCAGAGTAGGTGAATGAGAATCTATTATAGTCCCCGCCTACCCGGTAGAATTTATGCGTGGCTACAAAATTAAATGACACTATTTGCAATTAAAGTGTATTTAAAATTTGAAAAAAAAAATTATTTTTTTGAGTTTGTGCTTGGTAAAGAGAAAAAAAAATTGAGTTAAAGAAAAATGAGGATTCGATCAAAAGAAAATATTCTCAATTTTTTAAGAAAATAACTTCTTATATTTTTTGAGAAGTTATTTTTCAATTTTCACACCATCACCACCACTACCACCATAGTTGCTGCCACCACTGTCACTACACCATCACAATCACCACAGCCGCCGCCACCACATCACCAACACCACTACAAACACTGCCACCATCACCATTATCACTACCGCAACCACCGTCACACCATCACCACCACCACAACCACTGCTACCACCATTTATATTGTAATTATATTATAAACAAAACAATTAAAATGTTTAATTATACAATTCTGCTCATTTTCTAAAAAATAAATCAATGTAATTTTCAGAATGCACCCAAACACTGAAAATAAATTTTTTTCTAAAAAATAATATATTTTTCAAAAATTATTTTTCTAATTTCTAAACCCACCTTAATTGAAATCGGTTGGTGTTGAGAATTAATTGCTATACCTACTCTACTGACTAATTAACCTGTCGGAAACATTGTGATCTACTTCCACACACTATGATTCGTGAGTGAGGCTGGGTAGTAGAAACTATAAAGTATATTAGTTACTGGAGTGGTGAATTTAGTTACCTCTGATCCACCCACCCTTTACCTATTGCCTAACCTACAACCAACTGAAAACAAACAACAAAAAACTCAAAGCAACCAATGTTATAAGTTCAACTCTAAACAATCTAAGTTGATTTGTCTTTGCCAAGGACATTGTGGTCCAGTGGCATCAAACCCTTTCTTTTATACAGGAGGTGGTGAGTTTGAGTCTCAGTGGAGTCAATACTGACTCTTGTGCTTCAATTGGTTGAAAAAATAGTTATGAACAGATATTGCATTCTAATAAACTTAGTAGTATTCAAAAAAAAGTTGATTTGTCTTTTTGTGATAACATTTTACTAACTAGGGTTATAATATAAAATTTATCTAGTACAAACATTTATGTAGTAACAATAATAATAATACTGTATTCAAGTTTGAATTAGGCGCAGCCATATATGTTTTATGGAGCTTTGGACAGTGAAAGATAGTGAATAGGTACGTACCATGAAAGAGAGGCCGGTGACGACGGCCCAAGAGTTGGCGAGATTAGAGGCGGCGAGGGGAAGCTGTCCGAGGTGGCCGGAAAACATGACGGAGACGAGAGGGATGAAATAAAAAGAGGCAGTGGTGAGAATCATTGGTAAGGCGAACAGTATCTGATGCTTCGCTTCTTCCAAGTCCAAGTCCATTGCCCTTTTCCACCATCTCTCTCTACTTGCCTCTAACACTAGGGGACTTCTAATTTCTGACGCTGAACTCTCCATCTCTCTCTCTTCTTAATTTTTGAACTACCTCTCACTCTGAGGCTCTCCCTATAATATAGAAAAATAAAACATTTTTACTATAAATTTCTACTTTTTCTCACAAATCTTTGATGTAGACACTTTTCTTGTGACCCGCATAATAAAAAGAGTTATATTACATATACTCTCACATTTTACTCCCTAACTTTTTACTTCCTATGTGGCAAATAAGGATTGGATATTTTCATCATGTGGGTTCCAGGATAGATGTCTACATTACAAGTTTGTGAGAGGGAGTACAAGTTAGGAGTGTGAAATGGGAGTACATGTAGTATTTTCCTAATAAATGATATCTCATTCTTATTTTTCAAATCATGAAATAAATTAGGTAATGAAATAAAAGTAAGTGAAAGAGTCGAATTTAGAAGTAGAAATAAAATAGAACTCCTATATATAATAGGAACGAAGAATGACAATAAAGAAAAAGAAAAACGTTTTTCCAGTAAAATAATAGTGAATAAAAAGTGGGGTATATATGATTCACTCTGTGATGCACGGAAACGTGATTTAGAGATGCGTTTATGGGTTTCAAGTGTTTATTTGAGAAAATTAGTTAACACGCGCAAATAGTCTAATACTTAATATGTATTTTAAAATTTATGAAAGCATTATTCGATGTTCTGACGTATATTAATGTAAAATTATCAATTTTTTCATAAAAGTAAATTTGATAGTATCGCAATAGTGAGATTTACAAATATCAAAATCTCTTCAAGTTGAAATCAAGAACAAGTGGCTCACATGCACTTGAGATCAGAGAAGGTGGCTGAGGAAGCAAGGGACAAGAGTTGTATTTCTTGTATCCAATCAAATACACTAGTAAATGGAAGAGTGATGAAAAAAGTATTAAGATGCATCAACATAAAGGGGCCAGGGTATTATGAGCTGATTAGGGAAGATTCTCTAAGATAATACTAAAAAATATGTGTAAGTGTACAAAAAATACACATTTGGACCTTCTGGCCTAATTATTACTCAAAACATACATAGGATAGTTTATAGGTTGTTTTTTATTTCGCTGGACCAGTTTCTAGACCAAAGTCAGTATACTCTTCAGGTCACCTGGATCAGAGACAGAATGCAGTACAGTGTGCTTAATTCTATCCAACCGAATCTGGTTGTTTGATCCAAGTTTAGTGCTGACTTTTAAATGATTGCAGCAGCTTATTTTGAGGGAATTTCAGCTGCATTAATTCAGATCTAAATCAGATGGAATTTCTTCTATTTAAATAGCGCACAAACTTGGTTTGCTTGGTGAATTTAATGGCAAAAACTTGTGTAAGACCGTCTCACCATGAGACGTGTCGAGTCGGGTCGGGTCAAGATGCAAAATGTAACACTTATATGTACAAATGGCATACTTATATGCTCAAATGTAATACTAATCAGGAATAAAATTGTTGTTACTTATAAGGGTAAATGTAATACTTTTAAGGGAAAATACAATACTTTTACATTTCGATTTAAAAGTATTACATTTTTCCTCAAAAGTATTATATTTGCCCTTATAAGTAAGGGACACTTGTCAACATTACTTATTATGAAAAATGTATTACTTTTTCTCTTATAAGTAACAAAAATTGTATTTTTGATTAGTGCTATATTTGAGTATATAAGTATGACATTTGCACATATAAATAGGACATTTGTATGGTGTGTCGACCCGACCCAACCCGTCTAACGAACAAGGATCCGTGAGACGGTCTCACACAAGTGTGACCCGAATTTAATTTGCAAAATATGGTCCAGCAGTTCTCTAAAGCTCTACATATTTTCCTATCAATATTTCGAATGGTATATCAGCTTTGTATGAGTGTTTGATGATGCCGTGTTAGTGATGTTTGATTGTGGCATGCACGTGGTCAGCTTGTAGATGATAAAGGCGTTTGAAGAAGTCTTTTTGTAAACCGTAGAGTGTATGGTTTTTGTGTTGCTCCTTGTACCCCTTTGTGATCATCTAGTAGATTGGGCTGACGTGAGTTGCCCCGTAGACGTAGAAGTTTAACTCCAAACTGCGTAAACAATTCTTCGGTGTCTGGTTCTTTTCTTTACTTGTTGTTTATTTATTTTATTTATCTGTATTTTTTCCAGTAATTATTCCAGATAAATAATCTTGATAAATTAAGTATGAACCTTAGACATATCTTGTACATTCAAGATCCACGAAAGTTATAGGAATAAGGTGCAAAATGGTCATTGAAGGTAACTTGAAAATGAAATTAGGTCACTGAACCAAAAAAAAAAGTGTAATTAGGTCACTGAACACTCCAGATATATGTAATTTCACCTGATAGTAGGTCACCATCCATTTTATCAGGTTACCTGCTTATATGGATGGTGAGTTGACATTTTTAAATAACTAGTATTTTACCCGTGCGATGCACGGCAACAATTATGATATGATGAATTAAGAGAGAAATTTACAAAATGGAAAATCATTGTAGAATTGTATGAATGAAACTATGATGGAATATTATAATAACATTTTACAAATTTTAAAAAACCTCTTTGTATACAATGTTTGTTGTGGAATTACTTTGTGTGTTCGCCTTATCACAAATTAAAATCTTCAATCCATTTGGGTTGGTGACTCTTGAAGCAGCAACATATAATTGTCCATGACTAAATACTGGTCTTTTCAAAAAGTGGCCTAAGTGATTTACCTTTGACTCTTGTTAATCGTCATTGCATAAGAGGTAGACGATTAGAGGGAATTGTCTTCTTTGAAATTTAAAAAGCAGTCTCAAATCTGAAGGAGTTAATGACATTATTGGAATCAAGATTTTATGATATGCACTACTTCCAGATAATACATTTGCTTCTAAAACATGATTTCCAAGTTTAGTAATAACCATCATTGTCCCATTACACAAACCAACTGAGTGGTCAATATTTTCAAAGCATAACCGGAGTACCTACTTTCAGCCTGAGTTCATGATTAGGCACACCAGAACACTTGATCCCATTTAAAAATTCAGGCCTGTGCACATAAGCTAATAGATCAACATTTGAATCTGATTTGCAAGCACTATCAAAGCTAAAATATGTATTTCCTTCATATTTGTTTAAAGAAGTCATATATTCATTGATAGAGTCAACCACATCAAGTGTTGGATCCAATATTGCCCTCTTTCTCAAGTATGTTGGATCATAAAAAATATTGGAGTATGATGGATATGTACTTTCCACAATAGTTGCAATGGGATCTCTAAAACATTTTAAAAAATTCTCTTCTGTATAGTAATGTTTTCACATCCAATTGTTTGCCCCTAAATTTCTCCATCTCATATGTTCGCAATCCATTATGAGAATTGCTTTAGCTTTTCATAATCACTATTTGAGAATGAGCTTTGAAGTCGCATATTTTTTGTCAGACGTAACACTTTACAGTACGACCACAAGTAAGATGCATTTATTGTTGCATTAACAATATCCTGTCTACTTCCTTTTGGGATAACTGGCAAAATTTGTCGAAAGTCTCCGCCAAATACAATAGTTTTCCCTCCGAAAGGCATCTCTAAACTTTTTGGATTGCAAAAACGCAATACATCACGCATACTTCTATCAAGTGTTTCAAAGCAATGCTTATGCATCATTGGTGCTTCATCCAAATTATAAGTTTGCACTTAATAATGAGTTCTGCAAGATGACTACCTTGTTTGATATTACATGTTGAATCCTCATTTGGGTTTAGGGGAATTGCAAACCTTGAATGCGCAATCCTTCTGCCGGGTAATAATAGAGAAGCTATACCACTTGAAGCAACATTAAGAATTATTTCTCCCTTTGATCTCAATGCTGCCGAAAAAGTTCTTCAAACTAATGTCTTTCTAGTTCCTCCATAATCGTAGACAAAAAAAACTCCTCCTTGATTTGATACCAACTTTTTGTGCTCTTCTTTAAGTTCTGCTTTGTCATAACACATCTCATCATACACCAACCTATTCATCAAATTGGTCGAACAGTCAAGATCTGGAATTGACATTTGTTGGTAATCATGTAGGCTCTTTCCACATCTTTTCAACAATTTCCCAATCTCAACTAATGCTTGATTTTTTATTTCATCAACACTGAAGACTAAATCTAAAAAATATTAAACAATATATGTTAGAAAAGTATCACCATCTTGGAAGTAATAATATTAGACATGAAATAAAATATTAAAGCAAATGGATAAATACATACCATACCTTGGAAGTTCAATATGTTACGTTGTTTGTACAGAATATAATCGGACATATATGTCCAACATTTGTCCCAAACCACTTCCGGACGACTTAAACAATTTGAGGATAACAATGTTGTGAATAAATTTCTTAACTCTCCTGCAGTTGCCCACTGACTTGCTTTCACAATTCCATCAATATATTTTTTGTCGTCTTCCAATAGCCCAAGTGCATAACATGCATCACGGTAATTGTCGTACAACACCCCATTGATTGTTCTTAAGTCTTCATAACACGTAGGCTCTCGGATTACATTCAAAAGACATCTCAAATAGTACATCTCACCACTTCCAAGAGGAACATAAAAAACTCGACCAATTGAGAATCCTTATTGCCTTGGAACAAATTCCCTTGTTGCTTGTTTCCAAACGAACTTTGTTGGCATCTCTGCATAAGTTAGTTGCTTTGACTCAGGGTAGTTTTTGTTTGCCTCAAGCCAAGCCAGAAACATGCTATGTTTTACCGTATGTCGTTATACAATGACATCGATTGGAGCATCCTCATCAAAATAAATACTTTGTTCATTTGACAGATGAAAATTCAAGCGCTCTATAGGATGATATCTGTACTGTATTTCAAAATCTAATATCCTCCAAACATCTCTACATTAACATAATATA
>CM008344.1:14127437-14143862 GCA_002525835.2 Ipomoea batatas
TTTATGGCTAAAATTGACAAAAATATTCAAAATATGATTACATTCCTTATTATACACGAAAATTAATGAAATATTTTATTCAATTACATTCCTGTATGGATTCCTTATTTATGTACATATATTAACAATCAAATTACTATATGATGTATATTATAGTATTCAAAAAAATTACTATATTATGTTAATGTACGTAATTAAATTCCTTTCATGATAATATTTTAAAAAAAATTCAATATCAAATTACTATATGATGTATATTATAGTATTCAAAAAAAATATTACTATATTATGTTAATGTACGTAATTACAAATTCTCTCATGATAATATTCAAAAAAAATTTCACAATCAAATTACTATATGATGTATATTATAGTATTAAAAAAATATTACTATATTATGTTAATGCACGTAATTAAATTCCTCTCATGATAATATTTTTAAAAAATTTCAACAATCAAATTACTATATGTATATTATGTTAATGCACATAATTAAATTCCTCTCATGATAATATTCAAAAAATTAAAGTTTCCAACAATCAAATTACTATATGATGTATATTATAATATTAAAAAAATATTACTATATTAGGTTAATATACATAATTAAATTTCTGATAAGGAATTATTATATAAGGAATGATAAGGAAGGCTATAATTTCTGATAAGGAATTATTATATAATATTATGTTGACAAATTTCAAAATTTTTGGACTAAAATGAGCGGGAAAGTTATTACTTCTGTTTTAATATATATATAGATTTTTAATAATAGTTTTAAAAATAAAAATAAAAAAATTAAGAAATAAGGTGCAAATTGGTCACTGAATGTAACCTGAAAGTGCAATTAGGCCACTGAACCAAAAAAAAAAGTGCAATTAATAAAAATTAAATTAATTACACTTTTTTTTAGGTTCAGTGACCTAATTACACTTTCAGGTTACGTTCAGTGGTCAATTTGAACCTTATTCCAAAAATTATAAAACAAAAAAAAAAAACAAACAAACAAAACATAGACGGCAGGGCCGGCCCTGGGCAAGTCTGCCCAGGGCCGGCGCACAGGGCCCTCAAAAATTGGGGGCCCCTATTTAAAAAAAAAATTTGTATATATAGTATATGCGCCGCAAGTCCGCAACATAACAAGCCAAATATGTTTTCGAAAAAAAAAAGAAGCCAAATCTCACAAGAAGTCAAATCCCACAAATATTAGGTAATCTTATTCCTTATGTGCAAGCAATTCTATATATTTATATATACATTATTATATAAATAGTATTAGGCACCCCTTTTCTCAGTTTCTTTCTACGCCATTACTCCCAAGGCAACCCTTTTTCTTCGCCGTATGTATTTATATTATGGATACAGTATATAAATATTAGATTATTAGCTTGATTCCATTAACATTAAGAATTAGTCATTACCGAAATTATTGCTTAATGCTTATTTACACAAATCTCACAAATAAACTACAGACAGATCACAGACGAGTGATACAACAGATGCAATTCGATAGGTTTGAAGAATTCTTCTTGATCGTACAAAGTCACAAATTTTCAAGTTCTTCAATTCTCTTAACAGGTAATTAAAATTACTAAATATTTCACAATTTTTGTTTATTGTTTTATTTACATGACTTAATAATTCTTATTTTAGAATAATATATTCAATAATTTGTTTCTTGATTAATTATTTGTTCATAGAGTTTCTAAATAAATTTTTATTTTTTCTTTAGGGTTTTAAAATTATGTCTTCTAGAAAATATTCATCTGGGTTTGAATTTTTGAAACAATTTTTTGAACAACTATTATTTATTTATTTATTTATTTGTGAATGGGAAGGAACCCAGAGGTCCCACAGATTAGTAATGTCTATTAGAAGTAATGTGCTGAGAGTCGCGGGTCAACAGGTCCCGAATCCCATCTGGAGGGACCCAATTTAAAATATTATTATACAACTATTATTTATATACACAAATTATTAAAAAAAAAAGCCCAATTTAAAATATTGCACAGGACCTCATTTTTTATTGGAACGGCCCTGATAGACGGCCACCCCCTTCCCCACCTTCTCCTTCATCTCCTCTTTGTCTCCACAGGACACGAAGGAGGAGGTGGGGAAGGAGTGGCTAGCGGCCACCCCGACGTTTTGTTTTGTTTTTTAATTTGTTTTTTTTTTTAAAAAAAAAATTCTTTTTAATTTTTATTTTTAAAGTTTATTATTAAAAATTATTTAAAAATGTGAACTCACTATCCATATAAGCATGTAACCTGATAAAATGAATGTTGACCTACTATCAGGTGAAATTGCATATATCTGGATTGTTCAGTGACCTAATTGCATTTTTTTGTTCAGTGACCTAATTTCATTTTCAAGTTATGTTCAATGACCATTTTGCACCTTATTCCAATGTTATAAAATAGGAAACAGAATGTCATAGATGGACAATCATTACACTTTAGCTAGAAAGGTAGATAATGTATTGCCTTTGGGGAACAAGTGGATGATGTAATCAGCTCTTTACATAGCGTTTGGTTGGGAGGAATGAATTAAGAAGGAAAAGAATTGTAATTAAGTGAGAAAATTATAAAGTAGGAATTTAAATTTGTTTGGTAGACATGAATATAATGATGGGGAATTGCAATTCTACACCAAAGTGAATAAGTAAATAAAGATTAAAATGTCCTTGTATAATAATAATATAATAATAATTAGAAGAAGAATAAAATAGTCATTTACCATGAAATTGCAATTCTACACCAAAGTGTGGAATTGCAATTCATAGAGGGATCATAGGAATTGCAATTTCATGGTTGGACCAAACCATGCATGGAATTACAATTCCATGGAGTTTGGTAGGAATGATTACAATTCAATCCTACCAAACACCCCATTAATTGCCCTATAGATGCTTCAAATTTCAAACATAATAAGATCACCACATTTTTTAATTATCAAATTTTTTATAAAAGTAAATATTTCAAAAATTTATAATTATGACCTATGGCAAAAGTGTTAGATTAACTGGTGTAATAGCAGTCTTAGAGGGAAAAACACTCACCCAAACAGATTTTGCAACACAAAACCTATTAATTGGCGTGATCCATGCTACCTCTTGTTGCCACTTCCGCTAGAAATGAATTATTGATTTGATCTAGTTCCCTGGTGTACTTCACTACAATTTTAGGGTTTAGGGTTTACCTCTACATTGCTGCTGCTGCACCATGTTTGATGAATGAAAAGTAGAGAATGTTTTCTCAAGCATATCATCATCAGTAATTTTCTCCCCACATAGTAATAACTGTGAGCTTATTTTGAACATAGCGGAATTATATTCGCTCACAGTTTTAAAATCTTGCAAACGCAAGTGAAGCCAGTCATAGCGGGCTTTTGGGAGAATAACTATCCTTTGGTGATCATATATTTCTTTCATATTTCTCCAGAGTTCAGAGGGCTCTTTTATTGTAAGATATTCATCTTTCAGCCCCTGGTCAAGGTGGTGGCGGATAAAAATCATCGCCTTTGCCCGATCTTGTATCGAGTCATCATTATTCTCTTGTATTGTTTCACAAAGACCTTTTGCGTTTAGATGCATTTCGATATCCAATACCCATGACAGGTAATTCTTTCCAGATATATCAAGTCCCACAAATTTGAGATTTGTAAGATTTGACTAATTGGTAATATTGTATAAAGTACTATAAAATATATAAATAAAGATTACCTTTGGGGTAGTTGAACCCGAGCTTTCGTGCTGATAACGTGTTGTGAATTTGATCGGAACTATAGTATTTATATACTAATATTTAATAATAATAAGAAGAACCAAGCAGTAGTATTTCAGAGGAAGGAATAACTGCTTGTGAGTATTGATTGTAAGTATTGATGGTGAATTGTGAGAGTGAACATTACAAGAGGGAAGGGGTATTTATAGTCCCAGAATCTGGAATAGACAACTATATGTTTTGCATGAAGTGTCTATGTAGCGATGCTGGCCTAGTTGGTTTATCAGAAGATAACATAGCTTTACCTCATCAAGTGGTTGCGTGTTTAACTCCCTTGAAGTCAATTTTCCTTGGGAATTGACTTAAGTAGCCTTAACATTCAAAAATTCAACTAACGATATTGGCTTAGTATTCACTACTTTAAAAAAGTAGTTATGAACAGATATTGCGTTGTAGCAGAGTCAATAATACACAAAAAATATATATGTACGGATAATAATATATTATTTTTGTGGACCTGTTGCTGCTGCCGACGCTGCCCCTAACCCAGCTCACGGCCGCCGTCGCCACCAGCCGAGTTCACTGCTTCGCCGCCGCTAACAAAGGCCGACGGTCAAGCTGGAGTTGGGGCGAACATGGAGGATTCCAGGCGAGAAGAGAGGAAGGCGTTGGCTGGGTGGAGGAAGAAGAGGGAGAGAGAGAGACGTGTTTTCTTCCTTGTGGTCTCTCCGTGTGAGGGAAGAAAGAAAACAAAATAATTTGACAACCAAAGAGAGTCACATGGGAAGAAATATTATTTATTTATTTATTTTGAAGAGGAATGGCGTAGTGAAGCTCCCCTTTGTTGTTGTGCTGCTCCCCAAGAGTCACATGGTGATGATGTTGGTGGTTGTTCTTCTTCCAAGGCTTTTGGTTGGAGGAGAGAATTAGGGGAAAAGAATTATAATTTGGTAGAATTGTAATTCAATGAATGATGACATGATGTAGGAGTTGAAATTATCGTATTTGGTATGCAGAAATATGAGTACAAGGAAATTAAAAGATAAGAAGCCACAGAATAACTAAAATGCCCTTATGTAATAATAATAATAATAATAATAATAATAATTTCAAAACAAAATTAAAAAAAAAAAGGATTGGGAGGAGGTGCAAAATGGTCTTTACACCAATATAATTGTCCCTCATCTCCACCGAATTCACCATTTGGAGAGAATTGCAATTTCGCAGAATTGCAATTCCCTCCAACCAAATACCTTAATTATCAAATTCATTAAATTTCAATTCAATGAATTACAACTCCCACCAAATTACACCTAACCAAACAATCCCTAATATTCCAAAAAAGAGAGAGAGGGAGACCCACCGTCGTCCACCCTTTCCCACTCTTTCCTTTTGTTTTTATTACTCAAAGACGACAATTGTTCCACCTTTACACAAATATTAAATTACAATGTAATATTACACTAGGGTTACAACATGAGACCTCTCATTTGAGAAGTCACAACTATGTCGCTTGACCACAAGATATTTCACAGTAAATCATATTTTTTGACCTGGGGCATTATCACATTTAGTCATATTCGTTCAATTTTACCATATTACATCCTGACTTTGAGCAACTTCTATTTTTAGTCCTTGACTATTGTGACATTGCCACATTTAGTCATATTCTTTTATTTTTGTCATATTACATTCATAATTTTGACCAACTTCCACTTTTAGTCATTGATTATTGTGCCATTGTCATATTAAGGTTGCAAATTATTCTGTGGACCCGTTTCTCGGATTTTGAATGTTCACAATCACACACTGTAAATGTTTAGAATTTACATATTAAATGTTCAAATTTTATCTTTTAAAAAATCAAAATTTGTATAATACAAACACACAATGTGAATGTTCGCAATTTACATGCTAAATGTTCACAATTTACCTTTTAAAAATCACAATTTGTATACTATGAATACACAATATTAACATATACAATTTATGTATTTTAATTTAAAAACACAATTTATATTCTAAAAAATTTATAATTTTAATACTAAAAATACCCGATCAAGGTGGACCCTAACCATGGTATAGCAAGTCCAATAAGGTGGGCGTCTAACATTAAGGACGGCTTTCGTAAAAAACATGTTTGCATTGATGTTTAATTGTTTATCCTCGTTTTAAAAAACAAATGTTTATTATTTTCAAAAAGAAAAAATGTTTATTCACCGACCATAAGGTGAGCGTCTAACATTAAGGACAAGAAGAAAACAATTTTAATCTGTGCTAATGCGCAGTATAATATTACTTGCTTTTCTTTACGTACGTACGACTCCTTTATAGCAATGATAAATAATAAAGTATCTGTATTATAAAGACTAATAAGTGTGAACGTATAGTATGATCTGTAAGTCTTTGTCCCTTATTTGATATGTATTTTTTATAAGTTGTTGAATAATCTTAATTCAAAACCCATCCTTAGATCGAGATAAATTACCAATTGTAAAATGGATCCATCAGTTAAATTCTAGTGTTGATGTGACTAGTATTTAACGACAAACAGCTTATACATGAACTACTAGTAGTTGAGAATAAAAGATGTTTTCTTCTCCATTATTTCATTTCCTCTTACTTTTTCCTACTACCCTAATTTATGCATACTCCGATCTTGACACTCTGTTGAAGCTCAAAACCTCTTGGGTCGGACCGGGAAGCTCCGAGCTGGGTGATTGGGTCGCCGGCAACTCCCACTCCCAGGCGCACTGTTTTTTCTCCGGCATAGCATGCGATCAGGATTCACGAGTCATTTCTATAGCCATATCCGGTGTTCCTCTCTTGGGTTCCCTCCCGCCTGAGATTGGACTGCTGGATAGGCTTTTAAACTTGACTCTCGTCTCCGTTAACCTCACTGGTGGGCTTCCATCGGAGATGGCGAAACTCACGTCCATTAAAGCCATTAATATGTCAAACAATTGGTTCAGCGGCCATTTCCCTGGAGAAATCTTGGTCGGTATGACTGAGCTTCAAGTGTTGGATGTTTACAGTAACAACTTTTCTGGAAGGCTTCCTCGTGAATTGGTGAAGTTGAAGAAGCTGAAAGTTGTGAATCTGGGAGCAAATTACTTCACAGGAGAGATACCGGAAATATACTCTAACATTTCAAGTTTACAGACTTTAAACTTGGAAGGAAATAGCCTCACCGGAATTATACCGGCAAGCTTGGCGCAGCTTCAGAATCTTCGTGAGCTCCACCTTGGCTACTCGAATACATTTCAAAGTGGCATTCCACAAGAATTAGGCTCCATCACCACACTTGAAAGGCTTGATCTTAGGGAATGCAACCTTTCTGGTGAAATTCCTAAAAGTCTAGGGAATCTAAAACAGCTATACTTTCTGTATTTGTACGGGAACAGCCTGACAGGTCATATTCCGGCGGAGCTCTCCGGTTTGGAGAGTTTGGTGCATCTGGACCTTTCAGAAAATAATATGATGGGAGAAATTCCGAAAAGTTTGGCTCAGTTGAAGAGCCTGGTATTGATAAGCTTGTTCATAAACAAGTTCCAAGGCACAATTCCGGCGTTCATCGCTGATCTACCAAAACTAGAGGTTTTACAGCTTTGGAACAACAATTTCACATCCGAGTTACCGGTAAACCTGGGGCGAAACGGCCGATTGAGGTTTCTGGACGTTTCGTCAAACCAAATCAGCGGCAGAGTACCGGAAAATTTGTGTATGGGAGGGAAGCTGAGATCACTAAAGCTCAAGGAAAACAAATTTTCTGGACCGTTTCCTCAAGACCTGGGCGAGTGCAAGTCCTTGAATGTGGTTAGTGTTGCCAAGAACTATCTCAATGGAACCATTCCACCTGGGTTCTTCAATTTGCCGTTGCTTAATCGACTTCATCTCCACGACAATTACTTCTCCGGCGACCTTCCTACCAAGATCCTTGCCAAGAATCTCACTGATCTTGATCTTCACAACAACAGGATAAGTGGCCACATTCCTCCCGCATTCGGAAATTTAGAGAACCTCTGGAAGTTATCCCTCCACTCCAACAGATTCTCCGGGAAAATTCCAAGTGAAATTTCACATTTGAAAAAGCTGGTGATCATGGATTTAAGCAGCAACAGTTTAACAGGTGAAATTCCAGCCTCAATTTCTCTGTGTACACAGCTGAATTCCCTTGACTTGAGTGCAAATAACTTAACGGGAAAAATTCCAAAGGAAATCTCTTTTCTGGGGAGCTTGAATGCACTCAACTTGTCCAGAAATCTACTCACTGCTTCAATTCCCACTGAACTCGGGCTAATGAATAGTTTGACTGTCCTGGATCTTTCTTTCAATGATTTTTCAGGCTTGATACCCACCAATGGACAGTTAGAAGTTTTCGATAACCGATCTTTCTACGGGAATCCAAGACTCTTCTATTCACCTCCAAGCTCATCACCGGCCAATCACAACAACCATTCTTGGACAAAACCAAAAATGGTAATTATTATTGTCTTGATTTTGGCTACTGCACCATTTTTATCTGCTGTTGCATGGTTAAGGTGCATTATTGTTGCTCGAAGACAAAAGATTATGAAATCCAATAATGCTTGGAAACTAACAGCATTCAAGAAACTGGAATATGAAGTAGATGATGTGGTTGAGTGTTTGAAAGAGGAAAACATAATTGGGCAAGGGGGAGCAGGGACAGTATACAAAGGCTCCATGCCCGATGGTCTCATCATAGCAATAAAGAGGCTAGACAGGCGAGGAACTGGGCGTCGTAGTGATCTTGGTTTCTCTGCTGAAATTAAAACATTGGGGAGAATCAGGCATCGACACATTGTTAGATTACTTGGTTATGTGTCTAACAGAGATACTAATTTGTTGTTGTACGAGTACATGCCTAATGGGAGCTTGTCGGGGATATTGCATGGGACGGAAGGGCCCAATTTGTTTTGGGAGATGCGGTTTCGAATTGCGGTGGAAGCGGCAAAGGGGCTATGTTACTTACACCATGATTGCTCCCCTCCCATCATTCATAGGGATATAAAGTCTAATAACATTTTACTCACTTCTGATTATATGACTTGCATTGCCGATTTTGGGCTGGCCAAATCCTTCAACAACGTTGGAGTTTCCGAGTACATGTCCTCTTGTGTTGGCACATTTGGTTACATTGCACCAGGTTAGTATATATGCTCTAGAAACAGTAGAAAGTATGAATTCTAAACTTGATATATATCCATTCATTTATTAACAAATTAAAAGATATATAATATCTATTTAATATTAATGATAGATATGTTGTAAATATTTTGTTGATATACATATAATTTGCTAAGATCCAATTCTCAATGGATATGCAGAATATGCAAGATCTTTGAAAGCTAGTGTCAAAAGTGATGTATACAGTTTTGGAGTGGTGTTATTAGAGCTAATCACTGGGCACAAGGCGTTGATTAAATTAGATGACGAAGTGATCAATCTCGTAACATGGGTACAAATGAGTATCTCAAAGCTAGGTCAACAATCAAATGAAGATTGCATCTTAGCTTTGGTGGATTCAAGACTGAATGACTACTCAATTGCAAGTGTGATTACCATGTTTAAAATTGCAATGTTGTGTGTGAGGGATGAGAGTGATAGCAGGCCAACTATGAGAGAAGTTGTTCACTTGTTCACACTGCATTCTCACATATCCCACTAAGTATGGCCTCGTGTCCGTTCTCTCTTCAACAATTCAAATGGAATTATCATTCACTTGTACGTAATTTATTATATTGTGTTTGAGTTGATAGCGATTGAATTAATTATCTTGGTTATAATTTAATTTAACCGGAAAATTAAAATTCCCTTGACTTGAGTGCAAATAATTTAACCCGAAAAATTCCAAAGGAAATCTCTTCTCCGGGGCGCCTGAATGAACTCAGCTTGTCCAAAAATATAGTTGTTCATTGATAGAGAGAAAGAAGCTTTTCTACAGAGTGTCTAACAAGCTAAGGATAACTACTTGGTAATATAAAGGACTAAAGGAGAATGAGCAACAAATTACAAGAATAACTTTCCTTAACAAACTAGAGAAACTACATTACTCCTTTCTTCCTCAACCTGGCCTGCTGTAACATAATTATGGCCGCAATTCAAAAAGCTTCATCTTCCCTGGCCTAATACGCCGCAATTTAGTCTTCATCCTCGGTTGGACTTTATCAACAATGTGTTGAATAGTAACTCTTGGTATATTTTCAACCTTCCATCGATCTGATCCTTCAACACTTATCCCTTGAGCAAGTTGTTGAGATGGGAAATATAGACTCAATTCTTTCAAATACTCAACTTCTCTCAACCCTTCTGGAAGCATTTCTAGATTTGTGCAAGGAATCAAAGACACTGACTCAAGACATTTCATAGCTCCTTTTCCAATTTCCCACTTGGTAAGCTTCTTGCACTCTATCACTAGCTTCTTGAGTTTTGGAAAGCTTCCGTCACTGCACAATAACTGTTCTTCACTGTAAGAGCGAATGAAAAGGCGCACCAGGCTTGGCAGTTTTTCCAAACTATTGAAGAAATCCCCATCTACATAACACCGTCGTATATTGATGGAGCGAAGATATTTAAGAGAACAGGTAAAATTTACCAATTTCTGAAAATTTTCCAGCTCGAGCTTCTCGAGATAAAAGGGGTGGTGAGAAATTTCCAAATTCCCATACCATACCATCACCTTTAGATTGAGGGCTTTGACGTCGAATAAGTAGAGAGCCAAGATTTGTCATTTTATTGACGGAATCACAAATTGCTCTCCAACATTCCTCCCCTTCCTTGAATGTAATGCACAACTCAGTGAGTTGTGTGATGTTTACGCTTGAATGGTATTAATCATAACGCCAGATAATGTTTGAAGCTGAGAAAATGTGAATACAATATCTGGCATTTGTGATGCATAGCTTCCAAAGAGATGTCTCAGTTGCATAAGCTGTGACAGGCATTTAGGTAAACTCTCCACCTTAGTATGTGATAAATCCAATGTCTGTAGATTGTGCAATCTTCCCAAGGAATCAGGGAGATGTGTCATCTTAAAATTACCATACAGACTGATGTACCTAAGATGAATTAGATCCCCAACCTCATTGGGTAGTTCCTTCACACCATCAGGTAACCGTCCCAACGCCAAAACTCTGAGCAACTTCATGTTTTGGAGCATCTGAGGGAGCGAATTCACAATAATCCCTCCACCGTGGATGATGAGTGTACGAAGCTTCTTCATATTGCCCTTTTCAAGATTCACCTTTGGCTCGCCTTCCAGGATTATCAAACTACGCCTTTGCTTCCACTCAAGTTTGGTATTATGCATTCCACTCGATTTGATTTCAGCAAACATTTCCCTTCTAATCACCTCACCAGCTACATCTCGGAACAGGTCATGCATTTCAATTTTGTCGTCCACTGAAATAAATATAGACTCTTTGGTGACAATCCGAATCATGCTTCTATTATTGAGCTGAAGGAGGTAATCCCTTGCTATGCCTTCTAGTGCTCTGCCACTGCCACCATCCTCGTTGATAAACCCCTCCGCTATGCACATCCAGATTAACTCTTTGACATGAACGCTCTTTGTTTTGGGGAACATTGCACAGTATAAGAAACATGACTTGAGGTGAGTTGGGAGCTCATTGTAACTCAACAATAGGGCCCTGTTCAGAGATTTTAGACTGCCACCTTCTTCAGATTCTGCTGAGTAGTAGTCAAGGCTTTGGAGAGCATCCCTCCATTTTGCTGGATCATCACCCTTTGTGGACATCAACCTAGCCATTGCAAGAATTGCAACAGGTAAACCCGAGCATCTCTTAACCAATGCTTCTCCCAATTCTTTAACAGTCTCGTTAGGCCAGTTACAGCTAGAAAAAGCAAATTTGCAGAAAAGGTCACATGCTATATTGGAGTCTAGTGGCTTCACCTCAACACAATGAGGCGTAGCCGCTAGCAATACCTTTATCACGGCTAGTGATAATAATTGCAGATTCATCTTGGACCGGAATATTGATTTGACTCAACAGCTTCTCATCCCACACATCATCAAAGAATACAACATACCTTTTTCCCTTCAAGTAATCACAAATGTGGTCCTGAAGAGAATATTTTTTTGCTTTCTCCAGTTTAGGCGGCATCTCTGTTCCAACACTTGTGTACAGCCCATTGATTGTTTCCCTCAGAACAAATTCAATATCTGAGGAGTGGTTTACATCAACCCAAGATAAACAATCAATGCTCCCATCATTCTTCACTCTTTCATAAACTTGCTTCGCCAAAGTGGTTTTCCCACAACCTCCAGCTCCCCAAACTGTGATCACCAACATCCGCTCTCTACGCTTCTGAATGAGTTGTGCTATGTCCTCCACCTGCTTGTCAATCCCCACCGCTTTTATCCCCACCATATATCCACTCTCACTGCCCATCAGTAACTCATTTTTTCCGTCATCGTTTGTCTTCAGTTTTATACCATACTTTGATTTGTCTGTTTCTAGAGCAAGTAGCTTCTCATCCATAGCTTTTAACTGCTGATGGAAGCAAAATTGGATCTTCACCCTCTCCACCAAGCTCTGCACGTTGGCAAACAGGGACTTTACTTCACAAAAATTGAAGGGAGGAGTATTGAGTTCCACAAGCTTGGAATCCAACATGAACTCCTCAACCAAGTCCTCAAGTTCAAGTGTGGTATCCCTCAGTTGTGTCACCCAGCTCTCTGCTACTTTGCTGTCTTGTTTCCCCTTCCCTGAAGAATCCTCAACGTAGCCTTTCATGTTGGCTAGCCGAGCACTGATTTTGTCCACCTCATCTTTGATTTTCCACTGGAATAATACTTCTTGGAAAGCTTGCTCCTTCAGCTTTCCAACTACAAAATCAACAATAGCACCAGCCATAACGTAACTATGGCAAAACACATATCAGATTGGGTGTTTTGAGTAAGTATAGCAATTGAACAAATTAAAGATGGATTTGCTTAATTGTGGAGGTGATTCAACATTATGGTTTTTGCTGCAAATATATACACCAAATTAATCCCTCCTTTGGTGAGATAGATACCATTTCCAAATTAATTAATCCCACCGGCCACTAACTCCCTCAAAATATTTAATCTCCAACTTGCATTGCTCTACAACGTAACAACCAATTAATTAATGGGTCAACTTGGTCTTTATTTATACACCTAATGAGCTGTTCCTACCAATTTAACTAATCAAAGGTAATCACGTGTCATATATGATATTATACTCAAAACATAATTAATAATTTCTACTTTTGTGTATAAATAATATCAATCATTATACTACGGATCATGGTCCAGCTTACAAAATAAACCATTAACATAAGATTCATTATTAGTATATTGAATGTTCATTTTTAGTAAATTGAATTTTATTTTTTTACACTAAATGTTATTTTTTTTTAGATATACTATTAAAAAAAATGAACATTTAATACATTAAAAATATAATGAATATTCAGTATACTAAAAATAAATATTTTATCTATTGTTGACATTGTAATGTTGATCCTAATCCATATTATAATTTCCCTACATAATATAAAACATTATTGGATGTAGTATCAATCCATGGCCTCCACTGTCCACACCTCGGCCGAAAGAATAATGAATAGGTACATTATGTTGAATCAAGAGCCCATTAAGTGGGGGCAAGTTTTTCAATGGATCATGATTTACGTAATTGTGTGAACTATGAATACAAGATATATTTTTAATATAGTAAAAGTATATTATTTGTGTATTGAATGTACATTATTTGATAATATGTAAAATAATGTACTTTCAATAGTCAAATAATGTGTTTTACATACACAAATAATTTACTTTTAGTTTGTACTAAAAATGTAATTTTTATTTATGATTCAAGTTCAAACAACTGTGGGAATCATGATCCATGGAATAATGATTGTTAAGTGGGAAGAGCAATTTCTAGCGCCTACAAAAAATCTATCATATTGGGTGAAACTCCCACGCTGCCACCAATAATCTTCCATGAGTCTCTAGGTTATATAAATAAACAAGTCTACCAACCAAATTATTATTATTACTACTAATCATGCACCATCAAACCAGTCAATTTTCTTTAAATATTTTATATCCAAGTTGGTCACAAACGGCCAAAACTAACAAATGGACCTAAATATTTTATATCCAAGTTGGTCACAAACGGCCAACACTAACAAATGGACCTAGTTATTAGTAATTTTTTTTTAGTAATAGTGACTTTTTTTATAATGGAGTATCTGTTCATAAACTACTTTCTTAACCTACTGATATACAAAGAGTCAATATCGCTTAATCCCAATGGAGCTCTATGAATTCTTAGGGAGAATCACTTCGTGCCACTAAACCACCTACTCATTGGCTAGTCATCAGTAATTCAATTAAAGTAAAAGTTACAAACTCTACAATACCATTCCCTATTAGTCACTAGACCACAAGGTCATTAGTTTGATTCCCATAAACTGAGATTAATCAATAGTTTGATTGTCCTGGGTCTTTCTTTCAATGAATTTTCAGGTCTGACCCCACCAATAGACAATTAGAATTTTTCAATAACCAGTCTTTCTACGCGAATCCAAGACTCTTCTACCTCAGCTTTGATTCTCCACTGGAATATTACTTCTTGGAAAGCTTGCTCCTTCAGCTTTCCAACTACAAAATCAACAATAGCACCAGCCATAAGTATACCAATTGATGAACAAATTAAAGGTCGATTTGCTTAATTGTGGGCCGGGGTGATTCAACATGGTTTTTGCTGCAAATATATACACCAAATTAATCCCTCAGATAGATGCCATTACCAAATTAATTAATCCCACCACTAACCCCCTAAAAATATTTAATATCCAACTTGGTCTACAACGTAACAACCAATTGATTAACCTAATCCACTTGGTCTTTATTTATACACCGATGAGCTATTCCTAGCAATTTAACTAATCAAAGATAAACATCAATGACATGTCATATATGATTCTATACTCAAAACATAATTAATAATTCCTGTTTTTGTGTATAAATAATATCAATCATTATACAGTCCAGCTTACAAAATGAACCATTGCATAAACTTAAGATTCATTATTAATATATTGAATTTTCATTTTTAGTACATTGAATTTTAATTTTTTGTGCGTAATAAATGTTCTTTTTTTAGATATACTATTAAAAATTAAAATTTTAATATATTAAAAATATAATAAATATTTAATATACTAAAAATAAACATTTATCAGTTGTTCACATTGCAATGTTGATCCTAGTCCATAGTATAAAAGGGAAAATTGTAATTTATGTCCCTCCATAATATGCCAATTATCAATGTCACCCCTGAATTATTAATGGTGTAAATGTTGCCCCTCAATTTCCAAAATGATACATATATTGCTCTTCCCAAGTGTAAATATTGCCCCTCAATTTTCAAAACGTTACATATATTGCCCCTCCCATACGGTAAGGGAGAGGCAATATATATATTGTTTTGAAAATTGATGGGCAACATTTACACCACTAATAATTCATGGGTGACATTGATAATTGACATATTATGGAGGGGTATAAATTACAATTTTACTTATAATTTGCCTACATAATATAAAACATTATTGGATGTTATATCAATCCATGGCCTCCACTGTCCACACCTCGGCCCGAAAGAATAATGAATGGGTAAATTATAGGAGTGTGCAAACTACCAAAAAATTCAGTTAACCGATCGAACCGAAAAAATTTGGTTAATGGTTAAAGGAATCTTAAAACTTCGGTTAACGGTTAATTCGGTTCGAAAGGTCGGTTAACCGAAGTTTTTAATTTATATATAAATAAATAAATATAAATACTTATGTAGTTATGTGATCCTAAATTCCTAATTCCTATTATGATTTGTATTTTATTTTAATGAGATTTATTATGATTTGTATTTTATTTTAATTGGATTTATTATTTTAGGTGTTATTTTTAGAATTTTAAATTTTAGGTTTAAAAAGTTTGGTTAATCGGTTAACCGACCGATTAACCGAAAAAAATTTCGGTTCAGTTAATTCGGTTACACAAACTTCGGTTCGGTTAACGGTTAAAAGTTTAAAAATTTCGATTAATTCGGTTCGGTTAAAACGGTTCGATTAACCGAATGCACACCCCTAGTAAATTATGTTGAATCAAGAGCCCATTAAGTGAGGTCAAATTTTTCAATGGATCATGGTTCACACAACTGTGTGAACCATGAATACAAGGTACATTTTTAATATAGTAAAAGTAAATTATTTGTGTATTGAATATACATTATAATTATTTGATAACATATAAAATCATGTACTTTACATACACAAATAATATAATACTTTTAATTTATATTAAAAATGTATTTTTTTATTTATGGTTCAAGTCCACACAACTGTGTGAATCATGTGATTGTTAAGTGAGAAGAGCAACGTCTGGTGCCTACAAAAAATCTATTACATTGGGTGAACTCCCACACTATCATAACCAACAATCTTCCATTAGTCTCTATGTTATATAAATAAACAAGTCTACCAACCAAATTATTATTATTATTATTAATCATGCACCATCAAACCCGTCAATTTTCTTTAAATATTTTATATCCAAGTTGGTCACAAACGGCAAACACTAACAAGTGGAACTAAATTCTCAATCTACTGAAGCAAAAAAAAAGAA
>CM008344.1:14160847-14171564 GCA_002525835.2 Ipomoea batatas
TCTCTCGAACGCTTCTGATGTCTTGAACCCATGTCTCGAACTGGATTGATGTCTCGAGAGCTTCCATCTCTCGAATGCTTCTGATGTCTCGAGACTTAGTTGATGTCTCGCAGACCCTTATTCCTCCAGCTTTGTTTCGTGCTTTCTTCTGATAAAAACTGAAAACTTACAACACGGAACTTCTAAGATGTTCATCCAAGTTTACTTTGAGCTTAAATATTTTCCGAGTTGAGCTCATTTACCCGGTTGTATTTTTGCTCTTAGTTTACTTGTCGAACTTACAACATTTAGCCTATCTTCCGAGACTTTGGGGTTTCTATTTTCAAGTTGGTATCATCAAAACTTATTACAATATGTTCCTAACAATTTCCCCATTTTTGATGATGCCAACACTATACTTACTTATATGGCTGATTTTCAAGAAAATAAACTTTTGATTTTATTTTCAGCTCATACGGTAAGTTTGACAAAGAAGCTTAATCTGCTAAGACATAAAGAAAACTCACACAACACCCCAGCAAAGATATATATATTAAGATCAAGGGAGAGTTTTACATAGTACTTAGCATAAGATAAAGATAAGAAGAATCAAGAACAACATGAAACAGTTACGAGTAAGAGTAGAAAACGAGAGCTTACTGCTTGTCTTCTTTCCTTTTCTTATTGATGGCTGCTCGTGTCTTGATGGGGTCTTTCGTGTCTACTAGACTTAGGTAGTCATCAGTGACATGAAAGTACAGGTAGTTCCTGAAAGCTTCCCCAACAAACTCTCCTTCAATCACTCCATCTTTCCACCATGCAACACATTCTTCTGGAGATATATTGCTGTGAAGTGATGTCTTAGTATGTGCCAAAAGATTGAAGATGAGATGAACTAGACTTCGCATTTCTGATTCTCTACTTCCAAAGTTGAAGTGGATCATATATTGTTCATCTTTCCTTTCCTTTTCTGTTTGTTGTTCTTGTCTCTTTTTCATCCTTTTTCTATCTTCTTCTCTCCTTCTCTCCATTTCCAGTGTGCGCTGAACCCTTAGATCCTCCTTCCTTTTGGCTTCCTCCATTGCCTTGCTTATTGTCCTTGGAACTTTCGGAGGAGGCCCAGTGGTTAAGGGTTCACTAGCTGCCCTTTTCTTGCTTGTGGATGTCCCTCTTGACCCTAGATTTTCTTCCCCCTTGTTGGCATCATCCTGTCAGGAAAGAAAAGTGGACATAGCTTCGTAAAGAGATTGAAGTTGGGCAGGTACCTGGTTCGACAGGTCATCGAGTATAGCTTTCATCACATCCTGCCGAAGTTCACTGGAGTTCTGGAAGGCTCGAAGTTCAGCTCTTAGTTCTGCGACTTCAGCTCTTGCTCCTTCAGCTTCTGCAGCCTCATCGGTAGCTCGCCGTGCTGCATCTTCAGCCCATACTGCTTGTTCGAGAAGTTCTGCATGGCTGGCTTGGGATTCACTTGTGCCAGCAGCAGGCAATGATGCGTTGCGAACAATGGTCAGTATGCGCTCAAGTTGAGCCATCTTCTGAGATTGATCGGCCATGAATTTGTGCACTTTGCCAATGAAAGCTTCTTCGGCCTGTCGATCATAGTCAGAAGTAGGAGAAGAGGAGTGAGTAGTACCTCTCGTTGGAGGGGACTTGGGTGCGTCCAGATTTCCACCCATGACTTGCAGTTGCGAGTCCACTTCTCGATTACATGTCTGAGGATCAGCAGGGACACTAGGTTCAGAGCTCGAAGGTAGCTCCATATCAAGTGCTTCCCGGTTTCCACTTGAGGGATGGATCACTTCTCGCTCATCACCTCTCGAACCTGGAACCTCAGCTTCAGCAACTGGTGGGATTGGATCAGCTAAGGGAGAGACTTCTGTATTAGATGCTTCCCGGTTTCCATCCAATTGAAGGTCATCCTCAGCGTCACCTCTCGAACCAGAGCTGGGAACTTGATTATCTGCCAGTGGGATTAGAGTGGAGGAGGAGGTTTGTGCATCGACAGGTGCTTCCCGGTTTCCACTATTGATGGGCACAACTTCTTCCTCGTTACCTCTCAAACCAGCAGGACTTGGAACATTCTGCTCTTGTTGCTCATTGGGCTGCCCGTCAGTCTGCTCAGGTGAGTCTGGAATCACTATGGTTTCAGGAGCAGCTGGTGCACTCCACCTTTGCCTATCAAACATCCTTGCTGCAAAAGGTGGATGCCGTGTCGTCTGGGAGTAGAAATGGAGATGGCAGCTCCATGTCAATTGAATAGCCTGGCAGTGTGAGCAACAGAATTTCACCCTCTCGAACTGTCTGTGCTTCGTCGGTGTCAACTGAGGGTGTGGACTCAGGAGCTAGTAGAAGTAGGACAGTGTTGGGTTCCACTTCAAGTGCTTCAGAGGTCTCGAATTCACCTGTCGAAGCTGCTACCTGTACGTCCAGAGCAAAATCACGAACTTGGGATATTGGAGTTGTTGCTGTTGCTATTGGATATTCAGGATCATTCCTTGCAACTCCTGAGGTCTCCCCTGGACCTCTCGTATCTTCCACTTGATGTCCCAAAGATAAAGCAGTGGCGAGCCTGATATCTTCTTGAAATTGGGCTTCTTCTTCAGGATCTATTTCAGGATCTTCTTCAATTTCCTCAACAGCTTTGCCTTTGCCCTTGTCCGGTCTATCACTGTTCAGCTTGGTTACTCTAATTTCATGGGCAAGGTCAAGAAGTTCATGGGCTGGAATCTCAGAGATACCCAGCCACTGGAGGGCAAACTTTTCTTCTGCCTCCATTGCTGCTGCATGTGCTATCAGTTGGGTAAATGAACTTGTTCTCCAGTTGATCCATCTGAGTACCCTGGAGAAATCATCGATCATAGGTTCAGCTGCAACTTCCAACTGAGTAGTGACTTCTTCATCTACATCATTCTGCCTGTCAGATAGAATCTCTGTAGTGGAAATGGCTCCCACAGTCTGTTCAGTGATCTCTCGATCGTGATCCGAGAGATCATTTTCCAATCTGACATCTGCTATTACTCGAGCAACTGATCTATCAATTTGAGCAGATTTAGTGGGTGTTAACTCAACATTATGAGCCTCATGCACTGGGTCCCTGACCACAGTGCCTTGATTATCATCAGCAGTAGCATCTGTGCCCAACTCCGGTGCTGCCGGGCTGTCTAAGTCTCGAACCATCTCTCGAGACTCTGCTGCTTCTATTACTGGGACTGGATTACTGATCCAGTGTTTTCAATCTCTCGAGCCTCTTCTCGAGACATAGCAACAGACTCATCAGCAGCCTTAGTACCATCAATCATGTTCAGATCAACAACAATTTCACCAGAGATGGACTTGGTAGGGGGCACTCTCTCAACCTCAGCAGCCAGTATAACCTGAGGTTCCCCCCTGGGCTTGTGCCCTGTCCTCAAAAGGAACATTTATCATAACAGGAGCGACCTCTCGAAGCTCCGATACTGTCACAGTCTTGGCTTTCTTAGCCTTCTTCTTAGCAAGGCTGGCCTTCTTGTTATCAACGGCCTTTTTAAGTGCTACACTCAGAGGTGTGGTGTCTGATTCCTCATTATCAGATTTGGCTTTTCGTTTGCCCTTTCCTTTGGGCTTTGAGGGAGAAGGGGCAAGTTTGATAGATTTAGATTTAGGAGCTTGAGATTTTGTCCTACCCATATAGGTATTCCGATGAATCTCCTTCCCTTCCCTCAGTTTAAACCCCTTTAAACTAAGAAGACGTTGAACAATAAACCTGAAACCAACCTTAGGGGAGATCGATTGGTTTGCACTTGAAACTGAGCCTTGCACTTGCTGCTTTAAGAAATTGAAGAGAATGTGTGCCCAGTCCATAGGAGCCCTATTCCAGATGGCATGAATGAGCTTGAGTACGTCCATCGTGATTTCATCGGTGTCAGAGACCTTATGAATGATGAATTTTATGATTAGGTCTGCTGCAGTCGCGAACCTCTTCTTTAAGTGGAACTTTCGGAGAGCAGAGGTTGCACTTGCCGGTGCCGTCTCCAATCTGATCTTATTCCAGAACTTCTGCTTGTCCAACTCATAGGATGAGATGTCGATGATAGCTCCTTCTGGTGTGGTGAAATCGAATGCAACCCTTATGTCTCCCATTACCACCGTCACCTCTGTTTGTTAAGCGCTGCTCACGATTTTGCCCTTTGTGACCTTGGCATTGGCAAACCATTCGGTGAAATCGAGGGCATGGACATTCTTGTAGTCGAGTGTCATATATCTGAGCAGTCCGGCCTTCTCGAACTTCTTGAGGGCTTTCCTCGTCTCCTCTGGATTCTCTGAGTGTTCGATGAAGCCATCTTTGTCAAGAATGCTGCCGGCCTTGACTTGTTTGGTGAGGGTACGTATGTGGTTCAGCTCCTTTTGGTATGCGTCGGAAGATTGATTTGATGGGGAAGATGATGATTCGGAAGCCATTGTCGAAAGCTTGATGTTTTGGAGGGAATGTGTACAATGTTTAGGATTTGGGGATTTTGAGTATTCGGTTTGAGCTTGAATCCGGGTGAGGAAGAAGGATTTGGCTTTTATATCATGTGGATACGGGTTGGATATATGGGTAGGGTTGAGAGTTTGACCCGACAAGTAATCCCGGTTGATTTAAAAGAAGTGAAAGGTCAGAAATACCCTTTTATAACGGTTGGGAGTATAATATATGGTAAGGGTATTTTGGTAAGATATAGGACGGTTTTGGATTCAAGATAGTGGGGTATTGAAGAATGATTTCTTTATAAGCATGCTCCCACTAATCAAGATAGTGCCCTTAAAACTTGGAAACCGTCAGTAACTGAAAACCACATGGCTAATATTAATTTCCAAATTAGCCGTTCCTCATATATCCGTTGAGCCCGTCAGTTTCATCTCTCGAAGGTGAACTGTCTTCCATATTAGTTTAAAGATCTTCCCCTGAGTGATTGATCCCTAAACCTCCTTATTCCTCCGTCTTGATCTGGTTGAACTCACGGCAAAATGTTCAAGTGGTTAAGGATCTTCCCCCTGAGTGATTGATCCCTAACCCTCCTTATTCCTCCGTTATGAGATACTTAAGAAATCAGTTTGTTATCTTTCGAAGTGATCTCTCGAACTTCCCTTTTTCGAGACATAGCGTATTTGGGCAAACTGATTGTGTATCTCTCGGACGATCTTTCGAACACAAATTGCGATAAAGAACAAGTTTGATTCATGCAAAAGACATCACTTAGAACATTTCCTTAAGTTCATTTAGTGAGTAGCAGTTACATTACATATGAATCAAATATTAGAGTAGGAACTAGCCATCTAAAATCCTATTTATTCCAGTTACAGAACTTGAGGTGGCTAATTCTTCTTGTTTTGCTTTCCTTCTCTACTACTGCACTCCTCACTATCTCCTTCTCCCTTTCCCTTGGTTCTCCATTTGGTTGAGGGAGTTCCTTTTCCAGAATGTGCAGCTGTAAATGGTCCACTTACACGAGACTCTTCTCCTGATTCCAGTATCCCACCTTTGAAGATCTCCTCGCATTTGGGGATCCATTCACCTTGGATGGGAATAGGATACTTGCTTGGATTATCAGGAAGCTCCGCAATCTGTTCGTCCTTTACTAACTCTGGATAGTTTTCTCCTTGAAAGTCTTGTGACTTTGCTGCTGATTTTCTTCCTCTATACCAGAACGGTATACCATCTTTGCTTTTTTTTTCTTTCTATACTCTTGGTGAGAAGATAGGTGTGGTATATTCTGAGGAAGAGATGCCCCTTTTATAGCAGAATGACATGCACTGTAGGAGTCACGGGATGCTACTTGAAATGACCATTCAATGCTATGTAACTCCAAAGCTGCTTTAAAGTTGATGAAACCGCCCCTCACAAGCGAAACAGTGCATGGTACTTAATACAAGGAGATAAGTTTTGACCATTCAACTCAATTCTATCATTCCCAATTCTAACCTTAGTTGAGAAAATCTATTTTCACACAATGCCTTTGTGAAGATATCTGCTAGTTGCCCCTCCGTTGCAACATATTCCAACACTATATCCTTTTTCTCAACATGGTCTCGGATGAAGTGATACTTAATATCAATGTGCTTTGTCCTCGAGTGTAGTACTGGATTTTGAGTAATGGCTATTGCACTTGTGTTATCACACATGATCTTAACTTCCTTACACTCAACACCATTATCCAGCAACTGTTGCTTCATCCATAATATCTAAGCACAACAACTTCCAGCTGCTACATATTCTGCCTCGGCGGTGCTAGTAGCTATCGAATGTTATTTCTTGCTAAACCATGAGACAAGTCTTCCTCCTAGAAACTGACATGTCCCAAATGTGCTCTTTCGATCAATTTTGCAACCGGCAAAGTCCGCATCTGAATATCCAGTTAGCTCGAAAGATCCACCTCTCGAATACGAAAGTCCAACACTTTGCGTACCCTTGAGATATCTAAGGATCTTTTTAGATGCATTAAGGTGACTTTCCTTTGGACTTGCCTGAAATCTAGCACATACACCTACTGCAAAGGATATATCTGGTCTACTTGCTGTTAAATAAAGAAGGGATCCGATGATACCTCGATACATAGTCTGATCAACCTCTCAACCTTCACTGTCAACGTCAATGCGTAGAGAGGTTCCCATTGGTACTTTGACTAAGGATTTCCCTTCGATATTGTATTTCCTGAGCAGATCCTTGGTGTATTTCTCCTGGTTGATGAAAATTCCTTCCTTGAGTTGTCTCACTTGTAGTCCAAGTAAATAATTGAGCTCTCCCATCATGCTCATTTCAAATCTCCCTTTCATCAAGCTAGAGAACTTCTCGCATAACTCTGGATTGGTGCTCCCAAAGATGATATCGTCCACATAGATTTGCACCAATAAGATATGATCCCCGTCTTTAATTATAAACAATATTTTGTCCACTAGGCCTTTGGTGAACCCACACTGAAGTAGAAATGAAGATAAGGTATCATACCATGCTCTCGGAGCCTGCTTTAAGCCGTAAAGTGCCTTCTTTAACTTGTAAACTTTGTCAGCTCCTACGTCCTTCAAGAAACCCGGAGGTTGTTCAATGTACACCTCTTCTTCGAGAAGTCCGCTCAGAAAAGCACTCTTGACATCCATTTGATACACTTTGAAGTCTTTGAAGGCGGCATATGCGAGGAAGATGCGAATAGCTTCGAGACGTGCCACTGGAGCGAAGGTTTCATCAAAATCTATCCCTTCCTCTTGGCAGTAACCTTTGGCAACAAGTCTGGCCTTGTTCCTAACAATAACTCCATCCTCATTCATCTTGTTTCTGAACCCACTTTGTTCCAATCACGTTCTGATGGTGAGGTCTCGGAACTAGTTCCCAGACTTCGTTTCTTTCAAACTGATGAAGTTCCTCTTGCATGGCTTGCACCCAATCTGGATCACTTAGAGCCTCATCAATCACCTTAGGCTCTATTTGAGATAGAAAGCAAGCAAGCATGCTTTCTCTGTATGCTGATCTTGTCCAAACCTTGTCACATATATTTCTAATTACTTGATCAGCGGGGTGACCTTTTAGCCATCTTAGATCAGGTTGTGGTTCCTCTGTTGATCCTTCGGTAATGAGTTGAGATGAAGGAGGTTCATCTACAATCTGGATCTGATCAACTAGTTGAGGATCATCCTTCTTTACGTTTTCTTCATCGTCTGATTCTGAATGAAGTTCTGCAATGTCTCGAACTGTTGACTGTTTTCCATCGAGAGGTAAATCTGATCTCTCGAAGATTTCTGGCTGAGTTTCTTCACCCTTCTCAGCTATTTCTTCTGACTTTGGAGGTTGATTCACTGGTGCTCTATCATCAAATGATACATGAATGGATTCCTCAACCACCAATCTTCGTTCGTTGAAGACTCTGAAGGCCTTACTTGTCGATGAATAACCCAGAAATACTCCATCGTCTGCCTTCTCATCGAACGCCCGTAGATGAGTCTTACCGTTGTTGTGTACGTAGCATTTGCAACCGAACGTGTGGAAATAGCTTACATTCGGTTTCCTTTCGTTCCACAACTCATATGGAGTCTTTCCAGCTCCTTTCACGATCAAGGACCGATTTTGGGTATAGCATGCTGTGTTGACTGCTTCTGCCCAAAATCCTTGTGTTATGTTGGCTTGTGAAAGCATGGTCCTTGCTGCCTCCTTGAGAGTTCTGTTCCTCCTTTCAGCAACGCCGTTCTGTTGAGGTGTTCGAGCAGCTGACAACTGGTGATGAATCCCGTTCTCATTGCAGTAGCTCTCGATCACTTGGTTAACGAACTCTCTACCTTTATCTGACCGGATCTTTAGTATCGAGACATCCTTCTCTACTTGAACTTGCCTTAGAAGATTTGGTAAGGCAACCTTTGTCTCGCTTTTCTTGGTTAAGAACACGGTCCAAGTGAATCTTGTGTAGTCATCTACTACTACAAGAGTGTACTTCCTTCCTCTCATGCTGGGTGGATCTACTGGGCCAAATAAGTCCATATGAAGGAGACTTAATGGTCTAGTAGATGATGTTTCGGCTTTGGATACGAAAGAGGATTTGATCTGCTTGCAGCGCTGACATGCCTCGCAGATCTTGTCCTTTCGAAACGTTACTTTGGGCAGTCCTTCCACTAGGTTCCTCTTTGTAAGCTTGTTGATTGTTTTGAAGTTTAGATGACTAAGCTTATTGTGCCAATCCCAGCATAAGTCTTCCTTGCTCCTTGCTAGCATACATAGGGATGGTTTTGCAGACTTCCAATCCACTATGTACATGTTTCCTTTCCTAGATGCTTCCAAGACGACTTCGAGAGATTCCTCTTGTATGATCTGGCACTTGCTTTTGGTGAAGATAACTTTGTAGCCCTTGTCACAGAATTGGCTCGTGCTAAGGAGGTTGAACTTGAGTCCTTCAACGTAGGATACCTCCTTGATCACCAAATCATTCTTATGAATCTCACCAACAGCCTTCGTGCGCCCTTTCTTCTCGTTGTCGCCAAATGTTACCAAGGGATCTTCGATAGGGTGGATGTTCTCAAGCAGCGTGAGGTTTCCAGTCATACGTCTCGAACATTCACTGTCAATGAACCACACGTCCCTGGCGTCCTGCAAGTAAATTAAGCAGATTTAGGTACCCAAACTTTGGGTCCTGGTTGGTTAGTGAGTTTAGGCATCCATTTATACCTTGGGCCCATTACTCCTGGCCTAGGTGCAATGTAGCCATTATACGTTTGATAATCAAAGGGAATGCTAGCAAAAGTTTTGGGCCTTTTTGGTGCATAAATCAACTTAGGTATAGGCTTTTCGATCGGCTTACGCACCATGCCTTTCATGAGTTGTTTGGTCATGTGAAATTGCTGGAAGTAAGGTTTCTTCCAGGAATCATGCTCCGATGACCAATCCTCATCAGATGGGTAGTTTCTGCCTTTCTCCATCCGTGAGTTCCTAACTTTATGGATCTCAGACCTTCCATATTTGCCTTGAGGCGCATTATATGGAATGTAGCTTCTTTTGTACTCGGAATGGCCTTGCGAGAGATAGCTAGGTGATCTCTCGATATTGTTTACCCGGCTATTCTTTGTAGCTTTCCTATGCTTTCCATTGCTGGTGTATAGGGATGGTTTATGAATAGCTACTCTGGTCTTTTCTGTTGGTCCTTTATGACCCTTATTCGGTTTGGGTTGAGATCCTCCATTACTTGAAGTTCCCAAACCGTTGGTCTGCTTATCTCGAGAGAGACAGTTCTGACGGAACCCTAGTCCGGTTCTGTCATTCGTGGGCCTATGATCATTTACCATTTTCTCCACTGCCTTGGAGGAATTAGTATATGATGCAATGACCTCTCTAAGATTGATCTCACTAGCCTCTCGAGCTTTGCACTCTTCCTTGAGTTGGATGATCTTAGCTTCTAAGTTGCTTACTTTGAGAGTTAGCTCTGAATTCTCTTTCAAGACATTCTTAAGCGTTTCTCTTTCAGCCATTAGTTTGTTGTTCTCCTCCAGAACTTTAGCATGAGTGCTATTAGCGATGTTGAGGTCCCTCCTGAGTAATTCCATGGTCTCGAAGGGATCCTCATCGCTTCTAAAAGAAGAGCATTGAGAAGTAGAGATAGAGCAGCGAGATGTAGAAGTGGAGGTTACCTCATTGTTAATAGCCATTAAGCATTGATCCTCCTCTTCTGTAGTGTATAGACAGATGAGCCCCCTCTCATCCTCTGAGCTGCTGCTGCTATCGCTAGAGCTCGATGTCTCAGACTCCTCAATTGCCTTCTCAAGTTCCTCAGCAACAAGCGCCTTTCTGCGCAAATGTGTCTTTGATTCTCCCTTGAAGCCACCTTGTGCTGGCTTCTCTTTGGATTCCTCCTTTCTTCTGGAATCCCTGCCTTCTTGGCCTTGATATTTGCTTACCATAGGGTAAGGGCATTCGGCCTTGAAATGTCCTGGTCTTCTGCAGTTGTAGCAAAGACCCTGATTTTCCTCTTCCGACCTCCTAGCTAAATATCTCTCGATTTTCCTTCTTGAGGAGGAAAGTGAACTGATGTTGCTCTCTGGATTCTTCTTCATGAACTTCCTGAATTTTCTCATAAAAAGAGCAAATTGTTCATCAGATAAAAGATTTGTGGGATTAGGGTCTGACCCTGAGGAGGTGGATGGTTGATCAGCAACCAGTGCCACATTCCGTCTGTCCACCACGTCCTCATCTCTAGGAAACATCTCAAATTCTAAAGCTTTGAGATCTCTGAATAGTTGGTCGGTT
>CM008344.1:14179694-14189964 GCA_002525835.2 Ipomoea batatas
TAAAATGAGCGAGAAAGCTAGCACTTCTGTTTTAATACATATATATATAGATCACTATTTATGAAATCAGTCCATCTTTTAGATCAGATCCTTATCTCCGTGTTCGCACTATCAAACTTGTTGAAAATCAAAGATGTTTTTTTCTCCATTTCATTTCCTCTTATTATTTCATACTACCCTAATCTATGCATACTCCGATCTTGACACTCTGTTGAAGCTCAAAACCTCTTGGGTCGGACCGGGAAGCTCCGAGCTGGGTGATTGGGTCGCCGGCAACTCCCACTCCCAGGCGCACTGTTTTTTCTCCGGCATTGCATGCGATCAGGATTCACGAGTGATTTCTATAGCCATATCCGGTGTTCCTCTCGTGGGCTCCCTCCCGCCTGAGATTGGACTGCTGGATAGGCTTTTAAACTTGACTCTCGTCTCCGTCAGCCTCACTGGTGCGCTTCCATCGGAGATGGCGAAACTCACGTCCATTAAAGCCATTAATATGTCAAACAATTGGTTCAGCGGCCATTTCCCTGGAAAAATCTTGGTCGGTATGACTGAGCTTCAAGTGTTGGATGTTTACAATAACAACTTTTCTGGAAGGCTTCCTCATGAATTTGTGAAGTTGAAGAAGCTGAAAATTCTCGATCTCGGAGGAAATTACTTCACAGGAGAGATACCGGAAATATACTCTAACATTTCGAGTTTACAGACTTTAAACTTACAAGGAAACATCCTCACCGGAACTATACCGGCAAGCTTGGTGCAGCTTCAGAATCTTCGTGAGCTCCGCCTTGGCTACTTGAATACATTTGATAGTGGCATTCCACCAGAATTAGGCTCCATCACCACACTTCAAATGCTTGATCTAAGGGAATGCAACCTTTCTGGTGAAATTCCTAAAAGTCTAGGGAATCTAAAACAGCTATACTTTCTGTATTTGTTCGGGAACAGCCTGACAGGTCATATTCCGGCGGAGCTCTCCGGTTTGGAGAGTTTGGAGGAACTGGACCTTTCAGAAAATAATATGATGGGAGAAATTCCTCAAAGTTTGGCTCAGTTGAAGAGCCTGGTATTGATAAACTTGTTCATAAACAAGTTCCAGGGCACAATTCCGGCGTTCATCGGTGATCTACCCAAACTGGAGGTTTTACAGATTTGGAAAAACAATTTCACATCCGAGTTACCGGTAAACCTGGGGCAAAACGGCCGATTGAGGTATCTGGACGTTTCGTCAAACCAAATCAGCGGCAGAGTACCGGAAAATTTGTGTATGGGAGGGAAGCTGGAAGCACTAGGTCTCATGGAAAACAAATTTTCTGGACCGTTTCCTCAAGACCTGGGCGAGTGCAAGTCCTTGTATGGGGTTCGTGTTGAGAAGAACTATCTCAATGGAACCATCCCGCCTGGCTTCTTCAATTTGCCGTTGCTTAATCTACTTTATCTCCAAAACAATTACTTCTCCGGCGAGCTTCCCACCAAGATGCTTGCCAAGAATCTCATAGATCTTGATCTTCACAACAACAGGATAAGTGGCCAGATTCCTCCGGCATTTGGAAATTTAGAGTACCTCTCGAAATTATCCCTCAACTCCAACAGATTCTCCGGGAAAATTCCAAGTGAAATTTCACATTTGAAAAAGCTGCTGATCATGGATTTAAGCAGCAACAGTTTAACAGGTGAAATTCCAGCCTCAATTGCTCTGTGTACACAGCTGAATACCTTTGACTTGAGTGCTAATAATTTAACCGGAAAAATTCCAAAGGAAATCTCTTCTCTGGAGCGCCTAAATGTACTCAACTTGTCCAGAAATCTACTTACTGGTTCAGTTCCCAGTGAACTAGGGCTAATGAATAGCTTGACTGCCCTGGATCTTTCTTTCAATGATCTTTCAGGCCTGATACCCACCAATGGACAGTTAAGAGTTTTCGATAACTGGTCTTTCTACGGGAATCCAAGACTCTTCTATTCACCTCCAAGCTCATTGCCAGTCAATCACAGCAACCATTCTTGGACCACAAAACGAATACGCATAATTACTGTCTTGATTTTGGGTACTGCAGCAGCATTTTTATCTGCTGTTGCATGGTTAAGGTGCATTATTGTTGCTCGAAGAGAAAAGATTATGAAATCCAATAATGCTTGGAAACTAACAGCATTCAAGAAACTGGAATATAAAGTAGATGATGTTGTTGAGTGTTTGAAAGAGGAAAACATAATTGGGCAAGGGGGAGCAGGGACAGTATACAAAGGGTCCATGCCCGATGGTGTCATCATAGCAATAAAGAGGCTAGACAGGCGAGGAACTGGGCGTCGTGATCTTGGTTTCTCTGCTGAAATTAAAACACTGGGAAGAATCAGGCACCGACACATTGTTAGATTACTTGGTTATGCATCTAACAGAGATACTAATTTGTTGTTGTATGAATACATGCCTAATGGGAGCTTGTCGGGGATATTGCATGGGACAAATGGGGCCAATTTGCTTTGGGAGATGCGGTTTCGAATTGCGGTGGAAGCCGCAAAGGGGCTATGTTACTTGCACCATGATTGCTCCCCTCCCATCATTCATAGGGATGTAAAGTCTAATAATATTTTACTCACTTCCGATTATATGGCTTGCATTGCCGATTTTGGGCTAGCCAAATCCTTCAACAACGTTGGAGTTTCCGAGTACATGTCCTCTTGTGTTGGCACATTTGGTTACATTGCACCAGGTCAGTATGCTAGCTCTACAAAGACTTGATATCCGTACATTTATTAACAAAAGATATATAATATCTATTTAATATTAATGATAGATATCTTGTAAATATTTTTTGATATACATATGATTTTCTAAGATTCAATTCTCAATGGATATATATGCAGAATATGCAAGAACTTTAAAAGCTAGTGTCAAAAGTGATGTGTATAGCTTTGGAGTGGTGTTATTAGAGCTAATCACTGGCCATAAGGCATTGATTAAATTAGATGACGAAGTGATTAGTCTCGTAACATGGGTAAAAATGAGCATCTCAAAGCTAGGTCAACAATCAAATGAAGATTGCATCTTAGCTTTGGTGGATTCAAGACTGAACGACTACTCAATTGCAAGTGTGATTACCATGTTTAAAATTGCAATGTTGTGTGTCAGGGATGTGAGTGATAGCAGGCCAACTATGAGAGAAGTTGTTCACTTGTTGACACTACATTCTCACATATCCCACTAAGTATGGAGTTATCTTTCACTTGCAATTCATTATATTGTGTTTGATGAGTTGATAGTGATTCAATTAATATCTTAGTTATATTGCACCGTTAGTATTCTTTAGTCTTTACAAACCATGAATTCTAAACTTCATAAATATTCATGCACTAGCTAAAAATAATACTTGTTTAACATTAAATGATAGATATGTTATAAATATTGTGTGAGCATTGACTATAGAGTGAATTGATAAGTGTATTTATGTCTATATTTCTACTCTATTTATAGACCTATTTTGAGTGAAAGATATTTTGATTTATAGCAAAATGTGCCTTAATTTATTTGTTTATACTCTTAGATGCATAAATTGTAGAATTACAGACAATCGTATGACTTTCGGAGCATTTTGAATGATTCTTGAGTCATTGGAATCCAGGGTGAAGCTAAGGAGGTAGCTAAAATCCTTTCAAGGGAGTGTCAAAGAGTGTTACTTTCATTGGTCTTGATCACTTGGAAAAACCAAGGCAAAAGTGGAACAAAAGAGCAAGAAGTTAAAATTCTCGCACAGATTGACCACTGTTCAGTATTTAGACCATATGTCAACCTATGAATATCCAAATAAAATGACTCTTGCGCCATCGGAAAGAAGAAGTAAAATTCTACAACTCTTATGAGGAACTCAAAGTCTAGTTTTGAAGGGAAAAGGGTCAAAATTAGCCTACAAATCGGACCTACGTCGGAGGATGATTCTCGATGCGTCGAGAAGTGGCAGAAGGGATGGCCAGATTTTTGTGCTGTAAATCCTATAATGGCTCGACGTGTCAAGCCAAGGGCTCCACATGTCGAGAGTTCCAAATCTGAGAATTTTTGTTGAGAAAAATAGTCTTTTTTACCCCATTCTCTACCCCACTATATATAACATCATTTTCCTTCAAACCCTAACCTTGGTAGCGGCTTGGGATCGGAAGACAAAGAGAGTGAAGCGAGGTGATTTTTCACACTCCAATTAAAGGAATGAAAGATCCTCACACCTTGGAAGAGTAGAATCACACCAAAGGCCAAAAATAGGAGTTTGGAAGCTTCAAGTCACACGAAAGGCAGAGGAAAAGTTTGGAAAACATCATTCAGGAAAATCTCTTCCCTTTTATTTACTTTCATTGTTTATTGCATCTTCCTTAATACTTGTGTAATGATGACTATGAGAAAATAATAGATGAACAGATACTACAATATAATAGAGTCAGTAGTACTAAACAAATTTCATAATTATTCATCCACTAACTAAAAGTAATACATATTTAACATTAAATGATAGGTATGTACGTTGTAAATATTTTGTGAACATTATATATGAACCGATTACAGAATGATTGAAAATAAAAATAATGCACATGCAGTTCTGTGTTTATATATATTAAGGTAAGTTTATGAACATATAGAACAAATATTATAAATATAATATATGTTATTCATGCTTTGGAAAGACTAAAGAATACTAACGGTGTTACACGCTTCATGATTTAGTTGAGTTACCATGATTTATATATTCTCCCGGGCCTCTATGTTCAGCTCAGCTGAGTTACCATGATTTACATCCTTCCAGATGCTCTGTCGAGCCGAGACGTGAGGGCTCTTGTGATTGTGGATTCAACATTTTGGGAAGAAAGAATACTAACTGTGCAATATAACCAAGACAATTAATGCAATCGCTATTCGCTATCAACTGAAACACAATATAATAAATTACAAGTGAAAGAGAACTCCATTTGAATTCTTGAAGAGAGGACGGACATGCACGAGGCCATACTTAGTGGGATATGTGAGAATGCAGTGTGAAGAAGTGAACAACTTCTCTCATAGTTGGCCTGCTATCACTCACATCCCTCACACACAACATTGCGATTTTAAACATGGTAATCACACTTGCAATTGAGTAGTCGTTCAGTCTTGAATCCACCAAAGCTAATATGCAATCTTCAATATTTGATTGCTGGCCTAGCTTTGAGATGCTCATTTTTACCCATGTTACGAGATTGATCACTTCGTCATCTAATTTAATCAACGCTTTATGACCAGTAATTAGCTCCAATAACACCACTCCAAAGCTGTACACATCACTTTTAGCGCTAGCTTTCAAAGTTTTTGCATATTCTGCATATCAAAGTTCTTGTCAAAATATTTACAACATATCTATCATTAATATTAAATAGATATTTATAAATGTGCAGATATCAAGTCTTTGTAGAGATAGCATACTAACCTGGTGCAATGTAACCAAATGTGCCAACACAAGAGGACATGTACTCGGAAACTCCAACGTTGTTGAAGGGTTTGGCCAGCCCAAAATCGGTAATGCAAGCCATATAATCAGAAGTGAGTAAAATATTATTAGACTTGACATCCCTATGAATGATGGGAGGGGAGCAATCATGGTGCAAGTAACATAGCCCCTTTGCTGCTTCCACCGCAATTCGAAACCGCATCTCCCAAAGCAAATTGGGCCCATTTGTCCCATGCAATATCCCCGACAAGCTCCCATTAGGCATGTACTCGTACAACAACAAATTAGTATCTCTGTTAGATGCATAACCAAGTAATCTAACAATGTGTCGGTGCTTGATTCTCCCCAATGTTTTAATTTCAGCAGAGAAACCAAGATCACTACAACACCCAGTTCCTCGCATGTCTAGGGTCTTTATTGCTATGATGACACCATCGGGCATGGACCCTTTATATACTGTCCCTGCTCCCCCTTGCCCAATTATGTTTTCCTCTTTCAAACAATCAACCACATCATCTACTTCATATTCCAGTTTCTTGAATGCTGTTAGTTTCCAAGCATTATTGGATTTCATAATCTTTTGTCTTCGAGCAACAATAATGCACCTTAACCATGTAATAGCAGATAAAAATGCTGCAGTAGCCAAAATCAAGACAATAATAATTACCATTTTTGGTTTTGTCCAAGAATGGTTGTTGTGATTGGCTGGCGATGAATAGAAGAGTTTTGGATTCCCGTAGAAAGACCGGTTATCAAAAACTCCTAACTGTCCATTGGTGGGTATTGGGCCTGAAAAATCATTGAAAGAAAGATCCAGGACAGTCAAACTATTGATTAGCCCCAGTTCAGTGGGAATTGAACCAGTGAGTAGATTTCTGGACAAGTTGAGTGCATTCAAGCTCCCCAGAGAAGAGATTTCCTTTGGAATTTTTCCGGTTAAATTATTTGCACTCAAGTCAAAGGAATTCAGCTGTGTACACTGAGCAATTGAGGCTGGAATTTCACCTGTTAAACTGTTGGAGTGGAGGGATAACTTCGAGAGGTTCTCTAAATTTCCGAATGCCGGAGGAATCTCGCCACTTATCCTGTTGTTGTGAAGATCAAGATCTGTGAGATTCTTGGCAAGGATCTTGGTCGGAAGCTCACCTGAGAAGTAATTGTCTTGGAGATAAAGTTGACTAAGCAACGGCAAATTGAAGAACCCAGGCGGGATGGTTCCATTGAGATAGTTCTTCTCAACACGAACCTCATTCAAGGACTTGCACTCGCCCAGGACTTGAGGAAACGGTCAAGAAAAATTGTTTTCCATGAGAATTAGTGCTCTCAGCTTCCCTCCCACACACAAATTTTCCGGTACTCTGCCGCTGATTTGGTTTGACGAAACGTCCAGAGTCATCAATCGGCCATTTCGTCCGAGATTTACCGGTAACTCGGATGTGAAATTGTTGCTCCAAACCTGTAAAACCTCTAGTTTGGGTAGATCACCGATGAACGCCGGAATTATTCCTTGGAACTTGTTTCTGAACAAGTTTATCACGACCAGGCTCTTCAACTCAGCCAAACTTTGAGGAATTTCTCCCATCATATTATTGTCTGAAAGGTCCAGTTCCACCAAGCTCTCCAAACCGGAGAGCACCGCCGGAATATGACCTGTCAGGCTGTTCCCGTACAAATACAGACTGTATAGCTGTTTTAGATTCCCTAGACTTGGAGGAATTTCACCAGAAAGGTTGCATTCGCTAAGATCAAGCACTTCAAGTGTGGTGATGGAGCCTAATTCTGGTGGAATGCCACTTTCAAATGTATTGAAGCGCCCAAGGCACAGCTCACGAAGATTCTGAAGCTGCGCCAAGCTTGCCGGTATAGTTCCGGTGAGGCTATTTCCTTGTAAGATTAAAGTCTGTAAACTGGAAATGTTAGAGTATATTTCCGGTATCTCTCCCGTGAAGTAATTTCCTCCGAGATTCACAACTTTCAGCTTCTTCAACTTCACGAATTCATGAGGAAGTCTTCCGGAAAAGTTGTTATTGTAAACATCCAACACTTGAAGCTCAGTCATACCGACCAAGATTTCTCCAGGGAAATGGCCGCTGAACCGATTGTTTGAGATAATAATGGCTTTAATGGACGTGAGTTTCGCCATCTCCTATGGAAGCTCACCAGTGAGGCCGACGGAGGCTAGAGTCAAGTTTAAAAGCCTATCCAGCAGTCCAATCTCCGGCGGGAGGGAGCCGAAGAGCGGAACAGCGGATATGGCTATAGAAATGACTCGTGAATCCTGATCGCATGCAATGCCGGAGAAAAAACAGTGCGCCTGGGAGTTGCCGGCGACCCAATCACCGAGCTCGGAGCTTCCCGGTCCGACCAAAGAGGCTTTGAGCTTCAACAGAGTGTCAAGATCGGAGTATGCATAGATTAGGGTAGTATGAAACAATAAGAGGAAATGAAATGGAGAAGAAAACATCTTTGATTCTCAACAAGTTTGATACCCTTCATGTATAAGCTGTTTCTGTAGACTGCAGTCGTTAAATACTATGAACTGATTTCGCAATTGGTGATTTATCTGGAGCTAAGGCCGTTTTTGAATTACTCTGGTTCAACTACCTATAAAAACAAACAACATATTGGATAAGGACAGGGGGTTACAGGCTTATTAGTCTGTAATACAGACTTTATTTATCATTGCTATAAAGGAGCCGAACGTAAAGAAAAGCAAGGCACAAATTAAAATTGTTTTCTTCGTGTCCTTAATGCTGGACGCAGAGCTTATGGCAATAGTTATACCATAGATTTAAGGTGACCCGTGTTTAAAGTACATAATTTACATATTGAATTTTCATCATTTACATACCAAATCTTTACAATTTAAATTGTGACCACTCAGTATATAAATTGTGAATTTTTAGATCCGGATTCACAAAATAATTTATCGGAGTTGGGTTCTTTAGATAGTGTTGAACGGAATAAAATTGGGCTTTCAAAAGCCTATATCTGATTGTTGAAAAATAGCCCAAACATACAACTCATAATACTAACAATCATTATATCGTGGAATAGGGTCAACAGTGCACCGTGGACCTTGATCCAATACACACAACTTGACTTCATAATACACAAAAATGAACATGAATTCTGTGTATTATGTTAAGTGTTTAATTTATGTTCATTATACATTAAAGTATATTGCCATCCATAGGCGTAGGTGGGATCAAGATTCAAGTCTATCCAGGGGTAATCAAATATTCTAGAGAAATGGAGAACGCTCTCTCTGGGACTGCTCCCGGTAACCCTCGACGATCACCGGAGGACGAAGATCTGATGGAAAGAAGTGTGAAGAAATCGAAACGCAACGACTACAACGCGAGTGGCGAAAAGTATTACAACCCACTTGAGGGCGATCCTGACAATCAGAGACCAATGGAGTTTATAGGCGAGGAACAGAGTCAGCAGAAAGAAGGATGTCCTGAAGATAACCCACCTATGGAGGTCGACCCGAAACTTGATTTCCAGCATAAACAAACCCAAAAAGGTAATGCCTCGTACAAGGAGAAGCTTAACAACAACTTGGATTTCGGCTTAGCACTGGGATCCGACAACCCCTATCTGTACGAATCAGATGATGATGTGGTTGAAGATGATGATGAAGACAATGAGTGCCCAAACATCTACCTGACTAGAGAGGAGAAATCTGAACTTAGAAAGCCATGGATACAATCACTTATTATAAAGCTATGGGGTAAAACGATTGGCTATAATTTCTTGCTAAGGAAATTGAAAACCATGTGGAAGATAAAGTCGCACATAGACTTAATAGCACTGGAGAATGAATATTTTCTTGTCAGATTCACGTCGGTGACTGAATATGCGTACGCTAAACAACAGGGTCCTTGGATGATCCTAGATCATTACCTTGTTGTCAAGGAATGGTCTCCTAACTTCGACCCAATCAACGACAAAACAGTCAACCTCCTGGTTTGGGTCAGATTTCCTGGCCTTCCCATAGAATACTTTAATTATCGCTTCCTGGAGAAAGTGGGCAAAAAAATTGGTAGACCCATACGAGCAGACATGAACACAACTACAGGATCAAGAGGTAGATACGCTAGACTTTTGGTGGAGGTGGATTTAACCAAACCACTTCTCGCAAAGTTCAAGCTGAGGAACAAGATTCGCATAATAGAGTATGAAGGGATTCATTTAATTTGTTTTAATTGTGGAATCTACGGACATCGAAAGGAGGCTTGTCCAATGAATGCAAGGTCTACGGAACCAACCGGAGAAGAAGACTGGAATGGCGAAAGAACAAAGAACAACCCAACAGGAGAGAATTCCGGTAGAAATCGCTCAAAGCCGGACCAAAACGCAGGATCGAAAATGGCTATTAGACCCGAGGTGGTAGAGGGATACGGCTCGTGGATGTTGGTGAAGAGGAAGGAAAGACAGCCTATTAGAGGTTACAATGCTAGAGGTCAGAGCAACGCGTCTCAAGAGCAAGCTAAAAAGGGTAAAACAACAGGTAACATCAATAGCTTGGAAAATGAAAATAATAAGGAGAAACTAACAGTGGGTCAAGCCTCACGATTTAGCATATTAGATGGACTGGAAGACACACATGAGGAGACCATCGTGGATACTGGGGCTAAGTCAGATATGGGCCAGCAAAGAACAAATGATGGAACAAAAGACAAAGGCAAAAGACCTCTTGTCCAAACTCAAGATAAGTCGGGTAAAACAACTACCAGAAAAATATTGTCACATGACAAGAGAGAAATTACCAAGGAGAACACCAAACTAAATACCAGAGAAGA
>CM008344.1:14190691-14201391 GCA_002525835.2 Ipomoea batatas
TGCACATTATTTTTATGCATTATGAAGTCGAATTCTGTGTATTAGACTAGGGACCACAATGAACTGTGTACCTAGTTAAATGTGCAGCATGTTACTCCCAACTAACTGAACATTCAATATGTGATCAATCCACCTTGTTTGGGCTTTTAAACGGGGTCACTTGAGCTTGATTTTATTCCCTTATTTATTTATTTATTCCATTTGTAACACATTTACGATATTTCAAAACTCTTGGGCTCTTACTTCATTATTGCTAAAGAATGAAAGTTTGGATGTAAAACTTGATATATGGTCCAAAACAATTGAATGTCTGAACAAATGCATTGACTGTGAACTTTAATGGTTTTTTAACAACATTTTGAATATTTGAAAGAAGGGTTAGATTTAGGAAATTATTTTAAAATCTATCCTTAATAGTTTCCTTTGTTGAACCTTAAATTTCTTGGTAAATAATAAGGCTATATTTACTAAAGATTTTGTGGTCAAGTGACATAGTTGTGACTCTCCCATTTGAGAGGTCACAGGTTCAAACCCTAATAATGGAGGGCGTTGCAGTTAATAGTATTTTAAAAAAAAAAAAAAAAAAGGGCTATATCTGATCTTAATTATTTTTTTTGGTTGAGCATTTTTAATGCGTTTTTTGTCAAAAGGGAAAATAAGACCCTTTTTTTTGTCAAAAGTGAAAATAGATTTTTTTTTTTTTTGGTCACATATTACTTTCTTTTGTTACAACATTACAACTAGCTCATCTATTATGACCTTAATAAAATTGCAGCAAGTTTGAATCTTTCGAGCAGGTTTATGATTTCACGTCTGTATGTGAGTTACAAACAAACTCCAAATGATGACACTTCAAGTGTGTGAGGCTCCAAAAAGAAAAGAAACAAAGCAATAATGAAATAAGGATCTTGATATTTCTCTAGTTTCAATATTCATATACTAATTTTGTTTTTGGTGTTATCTAAAGTTTCCACCGTTGAACACAGTGACCAATCCCATAGCTAAATTGTAGGCACTTCTAAAGGTATGACAGCTAACTTAGAGATTTAAAACTACTTCATGCCTAAATTAAAGTCATAGGACTATTTATACAATAGTCCTATTTATTCTAAATTATTACTAATAATAATTCTTTTGATATAGATGAATTCCTTCTAATTGATTTGCCTTCTTCAATCATATTCGATCTAAAGATGATGATATTAGAAATCTAGAAGTGAAGAAATCTCTTTACCCCTAGATTGGAGGCATAGAAGTAAGAAGGATTGTCTCTTCATGGGAGGATCCAAGCACGCAGTGAGACTCCACCTAGCCAGGCAAGGCACGTCACCTCTCTTCATGCCTGTAGTTAGTCCCCGCTGATTGCAGGCGCTACCTAGTTGGGGCTCGCAACACCAGTGTATCCCAGCAACACTCCATAGTGCCTTGGGACAAGACGTGGGGCACTTGGTATGTTGAACCCCACCTAGGTAGGTGGGGTACATTGCTCCTCCTCATTCTCATAGAGGTTTATTAGGCCCTGCTCATCACCGACATTACCTAGTTGACGCCAATGGCACCCTACTATGCCTAGCAGTGCTTTAGTGACAAGGCGTGAGGCACCTCGTGAGCATTTACTTGGCCATGTGCAACCCACCGCCCTTTCTCATGCCTGTAGGGCTTATAAGGTCTGGTTGTAGTAAAAATGAGTGATAGTGAGTGTATGGGTGTGGATTGGGGTTTATGGCACGTAATATGCAATCAAAACTAGGTACTAGCATAAGGAAATCAACAAGAGCTAAGCAAACAACAATTTTAAGGAATAGTAAGACTAACATATATATACACAAAGATAAACACAAAATAAAGAAATAAGACTCAAGTTAGGGGGCATTATCATTTAGATGCTTCAACAACCTACGAGGTTAGGAAGAACAAATAACCAAGAATCAAGCGGGAATGCACGTAGGAATCCTAGTCTATAAGTCATTCACGTGAGCAAATATACAAGGATTAGAACAAGGAATTGCCTCATTTTTGTGGTGAATCAACTCCAAGTTCTTCAAGCACAATTAGCATCTTAAACTCCCCAATTTTGCCTATTTTCATAGAAAAAATCAGGTTTATGCAAGGGTTGGTTTAAATTCATCACCCAACTCTTATTGAGGCAAGGAATCCTTCAAATACATGTCAATGAATGTGTACATCAATCATAAGCAAGATAAAAACACAAAACCTTCACAAACACAATGAACCCTAGGTTAGAGTTCTTCCCCTTTTTGCAAAAATCACAAATTAAGCATCAAGATAGATAATACAACCCCCAATCAATTCCAAAAACTACTCATGATTACATAGGATAAGGAACACATACAAAAGCACAAGCAATAAATATAAATCTTGCAAAAGAAAAGATATAAGGGAAAGAAAACTTCTCTAGTGAAATGGGTGGTAAATCTTGAAATCCAAGTGTTGAATCCTTGATTACAAGCTTCAAATATGTTTAGAATCCTAAATCTAAGCCTAATCTAACCTAAAAATATGAAAGGAAGTAAAAGAGAGTGTCTAGGGTTCAACCATGGTCAAAATCTAGTATAAATGTTGAAATCTCGCTTAAATAGTGAACATGGGATGGTGACACGGTCACTTACTGATGACCCTAATTCTAAATGCCTTTTTACCCCACTTTCCATTTGTTTTTATAGTTAAGTGTTGTTACTTGAGTGGAATTTGTTACTTGATTGGGTGATTTTGTGTTAAAGGTCGATTCTTCCGCAACAAGTAGGAAAGGGATCACATTGGATGCCTTCGGATCAATTTTTGGTAGCTTAGGATTCCACTCAAAGAGGGAGAGGAGCAGTAGAGCCCACAATGGAGCAAGAAGCAAAGAAAATGCTAGAAAAAGAAGGAAAGCAGGTACCGACATGGGCGTGTGGGCACCCGTTTCAGTCCAGCCCAGAAATGAAAAAGCGGACGACCGAAACAAGACCCCACATGCCCGTGTCCCTACCCGTTTCGGTCTGTATTGTCCTATTTTAGGCGTGTTTTGTTGCAATTTTGTAATATTATGAACCCTAGCTAGTGTAGAACTTCTCTCTCTTATTTTCCATAGCCACTTTTAGATATTATGAACCCTAGCTAGTGTAGAACTTCTCTCTCTTATTTTCCATAGCCACTTTTAGCTTAGAACAGCCTAGATCTACATTAGAGAACACTTTACAAATATCTTTTGCTGGATTTGGAAGGGATTCCAACAACTTTTTTTTTTTGAATACTATTGACCCTGTTACATGTAGTATCTGTCTATATACTTTCTCAACCTATTGAAGCCCAACAAAGTCAAACATTACATCCACTGAGGCTCGAACCCATGACCTCCCACTTGGGAGAATCACTTCATGCCGCTTGATCATTAATAGTAAAGCTCTCATTTTCTCTTCTCCATATTTTCTTTACACTTATTATGCATTTATGATTTCCTTGCGCAATATTGCTATGTTTACTTTAGATATGAGTGAGTAGTCTCTTTTATGGGTTAGATTAGGTGTTTATTACTTCTATTGATGCTTATTATGTGATTATTGCATAAAGGGGATGAACACCCATTTAGGGTTCTTGAGTTTGAATTAGGTTTATTTCTATCTTGCAATGATTAGTGTACAATTATTGTTGTTTGCCTTTGGAAAGTTTCTCATTTCAATGGGAGTTGGATGGGAGACTTGAGCCAACCCAATCTCAAACTCATTTTCTCTTATATGAAAATAGGGGTAGCTTTGGGGCTTAAATAGCTTTTGTTCTTCAAGAATTTAGATTGGTTCTCCATGGAAATGAGACAACCTTTGTTCTAATCCTTGTAGAAATTTGGATTCCTTTGTGCTAGCCTTAAGAACCTAGGGTTATTGTTCATCCCCCAATTCAAGTGTTCATGCATCAATAGGATAATACACCTAATCCAACCCATCTTTCTTATTAGAATTTAAATTAACCTTGTTTTAACCTTGTTTTCCCTTAAATCCAAAATTTCAAAAAATACTTTAGTTTAAATCCAAAACCAAAATTTGATTTACTTGGATCCTTATGGATTTCAAGACTTTGGTGACCACTCTTTACGTGCCATAACCCCCAATCCTCGAGGTTCGACACACCCATTTTCACATCACCTGTCCCCTACACACTACATCACTTACACGGTCGTGTCTCAACTCTCTAGAAATTGCATTTCTCACTGTAAGCAGAATTATGTGCAACTGCTTTGACTTATAGGCTATTTTTCACCCCCAAAATCATTTCATTAGCCTTTGTGGTTTTCAACAAAGTTGTAGCCCTTCAAGTTGGTTTTCCAATGGCGCAAGAATCATCTCATTTGGACATTCCTAGACTGAGATACGATCAAATAACCGAACAGTGATCGAAATGAGAGAAAATTGCAATGCCTTGACCTTTTGCTCTTCTTTTGTTTTGGTTTGCCTAAATTACTAGGACCATTAAAAACACCACTCTTGGATTCCGTAAGTGTTGCATCCATCTCCACAGCTTCATATTTGGCCTCCATTTGACTCCAATGCCCATCAAAATGCATGAAAATACTCATCTTTGCTTCCAATGCTTTCCAACTCATACTCCTTACAAAATAACACAAATAAACACTAATTCTCATGAAAATTAGAATGATTAGCAAACAAAATGATCTAATAAAAAGGGATGAAAATATGGACAAATAAACACTTATCAAGGTCGCCCCAACATGCCCAGTCATACCCAATTGTAGAGCACCGGGCGATCAACAAGGCTCCACCTGGGCAAGCAATGCATGTTGCCCCTTCCCCTCTATTTTGCACTTTGGTTATAGGTGTTGTGTCCCTCCACCTTTTGAACTTTTATTCCATACCTCCTTGCCTTTTTTACCCTAAACATTTCGTCATTTCGCTACGTTGAACTTCGTACTACATCCCTCTAGTCTTTACACCTCATTCCCCTTAACATTACTCTTCAATCCAATTTGCATCTCTAACTTTCTTTTCTTCCTACTTAGGCCCTCTCAAACCTTCACTTCTTATATAGACTCAATCAACCTTCACTTCTTATATAGACTCAATCGACCTTAGATATAGGTCTAATTCCTCCATCAACTAATAACTCATTAACTAAGTGAAAACACCTATGACATATGTATTATTACCTCTCAAGAACTAAAGTGTAATTTTCTATATATATATTACAAAAATTGGAAAAGAGAATATAAAATAAAGGTGATTAATGAAAAAAGAGTTAAATGTAGGGAAATGGGAAGTGGGTGGAAACTGGAAACGGATGAGGAAATTGGCAAGTGGTAGTTGACTGTTGCGTGAGCTGTGCGTGTGAGGGATCCGCCCTAATTCCTATCCTCCGGACCTTTCATTTAACTTCGCCCTAGACTAGCCTTGGCGCCGCTCCACTCATCGCTTCTTTGACTTATCTTTTCTCTCAATTTTTGGCCCCACGCGCTCCGTTGTAATATTTTGCACGCGCTTCACACTTCAAATCTCCACCTTCATTTTACATGTTACACTAGGGGTGTTTGGCAAACGATTGATAGCTTATAACTTATAGTTGGTTGGTTTAGCTAGTAGTTGATGGCTGGTTGCATTAATTGGTTTGACCAGCTGGTTGTATTAGCTGGTTATAAAAAACTGTTTGGTAAATTAGCTGACTAGTAGCTGATTGAATGTAAAATGACATTTCAGGGTATAAGTGTATTGTATTATTTCAACCTTTAAATATAACAAGAAGATAAACTCTTATTAATAAATAATTATAAAATTTGGATATCATCTATACTTTTTTCAAGGACATAAGTTAATTATTTTTGTTTATTTAACTCTTATTAAATTATACGAGTATTCTAAAACAATTTTTATTACGTATTTATTTTCTATTATTATTATTATTATTATTATTATTATTATTATTATAAAATATAAAATAACAAATACACCACCCATTTAAAAGTAAATCACATTGATTTCAAAGGATAAAATAGTCAATATACTCATTGTTCCCAACAAGCTAATACAAAAAGCTACATTCATTAGCTTTTCAATTTTCAACTTATTGGCCCAATAAGCCAAGGCCAATAAGCCATTTACCAAACACTTTAAAATAACTTATTGGTTGGTCAAACAGCTAAACTTGGTCAAATAAGCTAAAATTTGGCTTATAAGCCAATAACCAAACACCCCCTATAAACATCTCATTTATAAAATAACTCCCTACAAATTGCTAATATTATTAACTTATCAAAACCAATGTTACAAAAATCCCGCATAGGCGCCGGTCGACCGCCTAGCGTATCACCTTAAAATAAATGGTGGTCTAGGCGCCTGGCCGGCTAGGCGACCGCCTAAGCACCGCCTAGGCCGTTTAGGCGCTGACCGCCTAAGCCTCCTAGGCACCGACTAGGTCGCCTAGTTGGCCGATTAACTATTATTCTTTTTTTTAATGGGTTATTTCACTCAAAACAACATCGTTTTGAGTAAAATAACTCTAAATTGTACAAACTATAGATATGTTTTAGATTAATATTTAATATTTTAGTATTAACTATTAAAGTATTATATAACTTATAATTATTAGTCTTTAAAAATTAAAAATACTTAAGTAGATTTTTAAAAAATAAAAAACAAATTAAAAAAATACACGAGCGCCTAGGCGCCGATTAATCCCCGGCTAGGCGTCCTAGGCGCTAGGCGCTTCCCGAGCGCCCGAGGAGCGCTAGCTATTTTTTCAACCATGATCAAAACAACTAATACAATCAGTTATCAATTATCTAGTAACATAATCAATTATCAACTAATAAGCAATTGTCAAATATTCTCACATCTTACTTTATCATTTTCTCTATTGCTTTTATAAATATTTTCTATTCTCCCGTTTTTACTCGAATTTTTTTTCAATCTTTTTTATTTAAAAGTTTGTTTTGACTCAAACTAAAGTTTTGGAGTCCCATTCAATAATCACATGCGAATTGAAAACGAAGCTAATGTCATGGGCAAGATACGCATCTTCTCTATCAGTGTTCCATCTGCAGGGAAGTATTCACGAATTGAAGAAGCTAGAAATCGTCACTGGACAATTAATTAAATTAAATAACTTTCACAATCATACCCCAAAGTCTTGTGGAGTTTGACATCAAAACTTGATCTTAGGGTATGTTTGGTTTGCACATGGGAATCGGAATCGGTATGGGTATCAAATACTTGGTAAGGGTAATGGGTTTGGTGAAAGTATTTTGCATGTTTGGTAGTAGGGTGGAATGAGAATAATTATTAATAGTTGGGGAAGAAATGAGGATGGAAAATAAAACCCTTATTTCATTAGGGTATGGGTTTTCCCATTAATGGGGTGTTCCAAACCCATAATAATATTCTAAAAACCTATAAACCAAACAATAACAATCACTTTGATACTCATACCTTATGCCTAAACCGACCAACCAAACACACCCTTAATTATGAATTCAAATTTAATCAACCTGGGGTGTGGTTGAGTGGAAGGAACTCATTCATCATTGGGTATGGAGCAGCCTTAAATCTTCAAGCCAACTGTCTCACCCAATCCAACGAGAGAATTAGTCACTATATTCGATGATGAAAATCTTGGGCTACACAAAAAAATGAATTCAAATTTAATCTACACTTTAGTTATAATTGGAGGACATACTGCCATGCATTTTCCAGAGAAAAAAAAAATTGTTATCAAAACATTCGCCATAGCATTGACGTCCAGCTAGCCAAATCCTGTGAGGCAATTAATTAATTAGTTGACTTTGAAAATCCTTGAAGTTGATCTGAGATGATGTGATGAGATTGGTCCAATTTACCGGCGGAGCTCTGCACTGGCCTGCCAATTATGTGGATCGGAGAACCCGCCAGATTTTTAAAGCTCGTGAGTTCACATTTCCATCAACAAATTCAATCAATTCCCAGCTTCATGCATGCACCCATTTTCAATTCTAACAATATTATTATATTATATATCCATCCACTATAGTTAAGCAGCTTCACCAACCTTCCACTACCACATCATTTTAATCAACATTAGATTTGTGTTATTAACCACAAAATTAAATGTATAAGAGAGAGTACTTAAACAAAATATTTTACACTTATTAAAAAGTAAAAAATATTTATATATACTGATTCAACCCTACATTTGCTTCTATTGTTCGACAAGGCTAACCTCCAACTCTTTTTTTTATTATTAAAAAAATAAGAGATAATATCCAATTTGGTCCATCGACTATTAGGATTTTACTACTTTGGTCATCGACTTCCAAACACAATTTCGTACCTAACTATGCAATTTTTACTTAAAATGGTCCCTTGACTATTAAGATTTCACCACTTTGGTCTTCGACTATCAAATTTGCTCAATTTAGTCCATAACTATGCAATTTTTACTCAAAATGGTCCATCGACTATTAGGATTTCATCACTTTGGTCCTTTAACTCTCCAAAAAGGTCTCCAAATTCACAATAAACTTACATTTTAGGTTAACATTTGCATAGTTGAGGACTAAATTGAGCAATTTTGGTAGTTAAGGACCAAAATAATGAAATCCTAATAGTTGATAGATGGACCAAAGTGGGTATTAACTCAAAAATTAGTTTTCCATTTACACATTAACTATATTTTGAACATATAATATATAAACTTAAAGGGAAAATGTCACTTTTTCCCCCTATGTTATATGCTTATAGCACTTTTCCCCCCTATGTTATTAAAGTGGCAGTTTTCCCCCCTAAGTTATTTTCAAAGTGGTAGTTTTCTCCCCTGTAATGTTAAGTTGACATTTTTTCCCTTAAAATAAAATAAAATAATTGTTGAATTTAGACTATTTTTAAATAAGAAATAAAATTATATAAATAAATAAATAAATAAGTTTTGATTGGCAGTTCAAAATCAAAATTGGAACCAAACCGTACCGATTTATCAAAATAAGTGTTTGATCATATTCACTATATATGACTGTAGTTAAGTTCCGATTCACGGTTCAACAATTATTTAATTTTATTTTTTCGGTTTTGAATCGTAACCAAAACCGTCCATACTATTTTGGTATGATTGCTACAGCGTTTGGTTAGGTTCGAACCGAATCATCATATAAGTAATAATTTGTTGGAGAAGAAAAATAAATGAAATAATTATTTTTAAGGGTAACAATGTCAATTTAACATTTCAGGGGGGAAAACTATCACTTTAATAACATAGGGGGGGAAAAGTGTTATATGCACATAACATAGGGGGAAAAAGTGCCATTTTTTCAAACTTAAATGTACAATCCTACTATCATATTAAACTTTTAGTTGATCTGAGATTGAACGCATACTCCAATATAATTTAGCATCAGAGTCAACACGAACTATGGTCCACATGCATATTGTTCCTTCCCACCTTTGAGAAAAGGAGGATTGGAAGGCCATTTGAAGAGTGTAGTTTTCGCGGTGGATGGAAAGAGCTAAGTGTTAAAACGGAAAGATCTCCGAGTATCGTTCTCTAAGGANATCTTTTCAATTCCTAAGGTGGCCACATTGGGCTCTTTTGGGGTTTTGGCCTCATTGGGCTCTTTTAAACAAAATAAAGCAAAGCGACACCTTCACAACCCCACACTACACCTTCGGGAGAGCAAAAACAAAGAAAAATTATGTTCATTTCCGGGCTTAGCATATTATCTTTCTAGCATTGGCGAGTGCACACTCCCACTTCGAGGGATCATTGACTATGGTCCAAACAAAATAGAGGGTGAATTATCATGCAAGCACACAATATAATCAATTTTCAAAAGTGCTAAAGAGTTCATTTCAAGGGATATTCAACATTGAAATCAATTATTCATTCATAGCAACACATTTCTAAAATAGATTAAACAAAACATTAATTTCAACACCACACAAGATTCTATACTAGCATCATATACTTAACCACATTTAAGCACAAAGTGCTTCCCTTTCCACACTTTAGAATTGAACATCGTCCTCGATGTTCGCTCTATGCACAGGGTGGGAAAGAAATAAGGTCATTCGCCTAGTGCAATGCCCTTTCCACACTTTAAAAGTGGGCTATGGGCTAGGAGGATCACAACATAGCTTTTATGAAAGACTTTTAACATCATACACTATAGTACCAAACACTACTACACAGACAGCCTTTAACGTCGGCTAAGTAGACCCTTTAACGCCGGCTAAAAGCCGACGTTGATCTGGCCGACGTTGTAAGTGTACACATACAACGTCGGCTAAAAGTTAGCCGACGTTGTATGTGTACCTTACAACGTCGGCTAACTTCTAGCCGACGTTGTATGTGTCCCTTACAACGTCGGCTAATTACAAATAGCCGACGTTGTAGGTAATTTGAAAGCTACTAAAATACCCTATAACGTCGGCTAATTACAAATAGCCGACGTTGTAGGTAATTTGAAAGCTACTAAAATACCCTACAACGTCGGCTTATTACAAATAGCCGACGTCGTAGGTACCCTACAACGTCGGCTAATTAAAAATAGCCGACATTGTAGGTAATTTGAAAGCTACTAAAATACCCTACAACGTCGGCTAATTACAAATAGCTGACGTCGTAGGTACCATACAACGTCGGCTAATTACAAATAGCCGACGTCGTAGGTACCCTACAACGTCGGCTAATTAAAAATAGTCGACATTGTAGGTAATTTGAAAGCTACTAAA
>CM008344.1:14201491-14220819 GCA_002525835.2 Ipomoea batatas
TTTGTAATTATATTTTCCATTCAATATATAATGAAGCCATAATCTTTTTCAGCGAGTACTATAATATGTTATTTTCCTTTTTTTTTTTCCAATTTATTAACAATTATTATCGTTCAAAATCAACAACTACTAAAGGTCGTGCATCGCACGGGTGCAATACTAGTAATATATATATAGCTATACTGTTGCATATAATATCTACTATCTACTATACTAATAAGAGCCAAAGAGAGTTAGGCCTAAAATAGGTAGAAAAAATGGCGGTCAAATTATTTAATCAAATGGATGGTTCAGATGAATTATTTAATCAAATATATGGTTAAGATAATTCAGATTAATATTATTAATAGAGATTACCTAATTTAACCTTACTTTTATGATTATCCGTTAAGTTTTCCGTTAAATATTCTATTCTCCGTTAATATTCCGTTAACTTTTAACTTACCCATTAATTTCTATAAGAAAGATTTTAGGTTCGAACCTCATCTCAATAAAATTTGACATAATTAAGTTTCTCACTCTATTTACTCTTATTAAATTAAATAAATTAGTAGCTACAACAAAAAATGATACATATGTATTTCTTTAATTTAGAATTATGTGTCTACAATACCTTTATTTGAAAAAATTAATTTAGAATTATGTGTCTACAATACCTTTATTTGAAAAAATTATTCATTATCAAAAAATTAAATTAAATAAGAGAAATAATTTCATTAGTTATATTGTCTTTATTTTCTCATGCAAAGATTCTTTACATTCAAATTTATCAATTGATATTCATTACATTGTCAATTATTTTATTTTTACAATATCTTGTAATTAAATATCAAAGTTATAGTACAAAATAATGTTATATATTTATTTACCAAGTATTTTATTAATACTATGAATTTTTTAAAAAAATAATTTGAAGCTAATTATATTAACTACTTGGGGATTGGTTGACAAAGAGAGTACTCAAATAACCCACAAATTGAAGCGGAATCGCTCTATTTTACTCTTATTGAATTAAATAAATTAGTAGTTACACCAAAAAATGATACATATGTATTTCTTTAATACCATGAAAAAATAAAAAAGAATAGTTTGAAACCAATCATATTAACTACTTGGGGAATTTGTTGACAATGAAAGTACTCAAATAACCCATTACCCAGCAGAACACCTAAAGGAAAGTCCATAGCTCCTATATCATAATTTCATTGCATGACATTGTCATCTATATATGCTACCAACAATAACCGAATTGCAAATAACACACTACCAACAAAAAGGAAGAGAACAAATAGTAAAGATGAAAACAATGACAATGTTACTCAAAAGAGAATTAAGAACACTTAGAAAAATTAAAATGAAAAGTAGTATTTATTTATACTATCATTTTTAGACCAAATATTTAGACTATCAATTTTACAAGGTTGCAAACATTTATTTTAGTAATAATTATAATGAATTTTCTATATTATCTTGGATTCATATACTTTGAGTTAGATATTTAAATAAAAAAATTCGACATTCAATTACCCATGTATAAACTTCTCCTATATAATCTTGCATATATACTTTCAAATATTTATTTAAATATAAACATTGGGCATTAACCCATACGCGCAATGCGCGTATAAAACTAGTATAAACATAAATGTGCAGTCCAACTATCAGCTTAGGCTTTTAGTTGGATGGAGCACATGATTCAATTTGGTATCAGAGCCATGCAAAGGTCATGGGTTCGAATCTCCGCACCACCCGAAAAAAAAAGAGACTATGGTCCACGTGTTGCTTAGAGCCCATCAAAGTCAATCGGCCCGCACACGTGAGGGGGCGTGTTGAGCATATAATATATAATATATAAACATAAATGTGCAGTCCAACTGGGCGTGTTGAGATGGAGCACATGTTTTAATTTATACATCAGGCGTATATGTACACAACGTCAACGAAGGCTGGCAACTTTTAGCAAATAAGTGATGGTCTGGAACGCTATCGACTGACTACACAGATTATATATTATATGCTCAGACAAGAATGATAGAAGTAAGAAAAGAAGAAGCTCTCAACTTTTTGTGTCTCTTCATTGTAATGTAATAGGGTTTATATATTGGATGACTCTAAGTAACCTCTAGATATTAGCCATAACTACACTACTTATTAGGAAACCACAAATATTAAAATAGAGGATAACCACAATCATAAGAAGAAAATGTGGGAGTTTAATTAATAACAACTTCCTTAACAATTCATGACCAAGAATTATTTTTGTGGGTAATCATTTCTTTATAGAATGATTTCCCAACAATCCCCCGCACATTCTTAAAAAAAATCTAAAAGAATAATGTCTGAGCAATACAAGCTAGTTGATCTTAATGTTAGTGTTTGAGAACTTGAACTGACACGTAGTGACACTAAGTAATTTTCTTCCCGAGAGTGATATGAATCTTGAGCTCACCGGTTAGATAAATTTTGAACTCTATTGCACACATCAACTTTCACAAATTCCTGTCATGTCTACCTCAATGTAGACTTTTCAAACCCATCAAGTCTATCTCAACATAGACTTTAACTCTGTTAAGTCTATCTTCAACATAGACTACCCATTCTAGGCTATAGAGTGAATTATTACTATTTTACAAGTCAGACGTAAGCCTTTCCATGATTTTGTTTTGACCACCTTAGTGGTATCTATCATGAATTCCTTACCGCATAGGTTTTAACCCATCTCCCTTGATGCTTCAAGGATGGCTTTTCGGTTAAAACCTTTTGTGAGAGGATCTGCCATTTTTCTCTCGGACTTCACATGCTCTGTTATGATCACCCTGTTAACAATTGACTGTTGTACAAACTCATGTCTAACTCTTATGTGTCTAATCTTCCCATTTTAGACACTATTTTTACAATACAAATGACAGTTTGTGAATCACAATATATAGGTACTGAAGTTGTGGGAGACTCCCACAATTACACATCTACCAACATATTTTTTAACCACTCAGCTTCTTGTCTTGCTAGACCAAGTGCTATGAATTTTGCTTCCATATAGTTGATTTAGCTATGCAAGATTGGTTAGGTGGATTTCACGATGTGGCTACACCACACATATCCACTAATAACTGAACCTCGGATACTCTTGAGTGCTCTAGAAAGATAGCCCATTATCTTTCATAAAAGGCGATTAACCCCTTTCACTCAAGTAGGTGATTTCGTTAGGTCTTTCTCAATATAGACTATACCCAAATTAGGATATGAAATCATCAAGAGCATTTTATGCTCACCCTCTGATAAGTACCAAGAATAGTACATATTAAGGGTCCAAAATAGGATAAAATATAAAGTTTTACCACCCGTTTATAACAATCTCATGAATTTTAAGCCCGAATGTGATCAAAATCTTCTAACATTAATTTTAGGAAAAGTTTTGAACTATTTTTACAGATCGGAAAGGGATTTGAAGCCAAAACAGAGCAAAAGGCAAACGAAGCCGCGATGCAGGAACTTCCCACGCAGCCCAACACCCGTGTGGAGGGGCGTGGAACATTTCCAGTAGCTCTCCACGCACGCCCACACGCGTTGTGACGAGCGTGGTCTGGCCACAAGGGCCACTTCGGGAATTTTGGCTTTGAGTTGCTTATTTAAACCCCTTTTCCCAAAACCTAGGAGGAGGAGATGATAGTTTAGATATGAAATTTCTTAGGGTTTTCTCCCCTCTTGGGAGAAAACTTTCTTTCTTTTAGAGTAGATCCAAGATCAAGATAAGAGGATTGAAGTTTCAAGAACAAGATGTAAATGAGCCATTCACCATGGTTGGTACTCTTCTCTTCAATGTTCTGATTTAATGCTTGCTTACTTTGAAACTTTCATTTCTTCTTCTTGTTCCTTTATTTAATGATAGCTTAGAGTAGAAAGGGATTGGTGGCTCCGAAGTTAAACTATGTGGTTGATTTGATCTAACTTTGCTTGAAATATGTGAGCTTTTTGATTGATGGATGACAAACTTGTGTGATTGATGTTCTTTATGCTTTGTGCCTAAGTGTGACCACATTAGGTAGAAAACCCAGTGAAAGTGAGTGACTGAACGATAGCGGCCACTCACGAGTCGAACTCACCCACATCTCCGCCCTTAATCCGAAAGGAAGAGGTCCGAGAGGAGTGATAGACAAGGTGTTCGATGAAATGCCCCAACCGAATGAGGATGTGGGAGTCCAAGTGTGACGCCACTTGGTGAAGTGCCATGAACTCCCTAGTCAAATCCACGTCATTTGCTTGCAAAACCACTAGATAGTAGACCACATAGATTAGCCACGAGTCCCAATCTCCGCCTTTCCTTTTCCTTTGCAAAACTATTTTAAACCTTCCAACTTTCTTACAAAGTGAATCCTAGCCTTAGCTATTCCCGTAACTCTTCCTGTTCAACCTCCTAAATGCCAACACATATTCGTTCCAATTTGTCATCCTTGAGAGACACGACACACGGGGAGTTTTGACTCTTCGTTTTAACACCTTCCATTCCACATTCACTCACACTAAAACTCACAACATCAAAAAGGCGCCGTTGCCGGGGATGGCAAACGGTTCTTGAATTGTGTTGACGTTTTTGAAGTAGATTTTTAAGAGTTCTTGAATTGCTTTCTTTTTATTTATTTTATTTTCTTAATTTTGGTTACTTGATTAAAGAAGTGTGCCTATTTTCTTTGAATATCTTGTTACTCACTTGCAACTACTTTTAGTTGCAAACTATTTGTTGTTTGTTAAAGCTTTGCACATGAAATTTTCTTTTTCAAATCAATTGAAGCTTACAAAATGAGTGCTTACACATATCCCCATGGTTACCTATACCATGGAAGACCATACATAAGAAATATTCCACCCCAGACCTATGAACCTTACCCATATTGCTATCCAAATCCTTACGAGTATCCACCACCACAATACACCTACTCTCCTTGCCCGAATACTTTCCCTTATCCTAACAAAACACCATATCCTTATGATACCTCCTCTATGCTTAATCATGAAAGAATTGGGAAACCTACACTACGAGACGGAGAGGAATCATTGAGCTCTATAGCTGAGAGTATTAACAACCGACTTATTCAAGTCATGAAGGAGATTGATCCCAATTGTGAACTGGCATTAAAGGCCACAATTCCTTCAACTGTTAAACCTCCATTTCATTATAACCCTCTGTCAACCTATCAACCTGAGAGAAATTGGTATTCTCATTCTTACACAGATCTTAGATATTCACCCCCACCACAACAAAATGATAGATATTTCTATGAAACACCACCTTTTGCTCAAAATTTCACCCAACCTACACTATCTTATGAGTACCTTCCACCGGTCAATGATGAAATCCAAATCTTGAAAGAAAAGGTAGATATGTTCATACAAATGGCCAGGGAGGATACTATCAACTTAAGAAATGAAATCAGAACAGAAATGAAGAAGAATCTTGTCATTCTTCGTGAAGAAGGACTTTCACTAGAAGAAATTGAGACTAAAATGCTATCGATGTCGGAAGAGTTCATGAAAAGAATGCTACCACAGGCTAACCACCCATCTATAGATGACCACCCGACAATGGAAACCGACCAGCGAAGGAATGACAAGATGGAAAGGACGATTAATGATGAAGAGGTGAGTGTAGAAGAATCCACAGAACTTGACTCCCCGGTGCTCCAAGAAGTTTCGACTCCTGAGTTGAACGCGCAACAATGGTGAGAGATTGAGAGTGAAGACGAGGAACACGTTGAAATTGTGTGGGAAGAAGAAAAACCCACCCAAGGTAAGACTTTCGCTCCAACTCTTAATGAAAATTCTTATGATGTTTGTGAGGATGACTCCTTTACGATTTATAATTATGAGTGTGATAGAGTTTCCTTTTGCTCATGGGAGTGTGATTCCTTGCAATTTTGTGATAATGATTTGGAGAGTAAGGACGAGATCAAATCTTTTTATTCATGTGAAAGTGAATTTTATGAGTATGATGAGCCTACATGGGAGGATGAAGAATTATTAGAGATCTTAGAAGAAAAGAAGGGACAAGGAGAAAGAATTGTAATCATTGACAATCCAAAAGAACAGGAATAGAGAGAGAACACTTTAAATGTGATAGACGGTGGAGAGAGTGTTCATTGGGAGAGCTTTAAGGACAAATTCTTAAGGGATGGAACATGTGATAAGAAGGGAGAAGAGGGGCACACTATCCTTCAACACCTTAGGATGGTACCCTGTGTTTATTCATTGACGGACTATGTTTTCCCCTTCTTTGCTTTCAAATTCAAGGATATTCCCCACCTCCGGGCATACCTTGAAGCTCGAGTTCATGGGACGCTTGGTCGGGTCCCAAAATCGGTGTGCTTAGAATGATAGACCACACCACGTCTAGCCGTAACGCTAAACAATGGCGCACTTGGGAGGCAGTCCCAATGTTATCTTACATTTCATTAAGCCTTTTACTTGTAATTGATAATAGAGTGTATTACCGAAATGGTCCCTCGACTATTGCGAAATTACCAATTTGATCCTCAACAATTTTTCGTGCACAATTAAGTCCCTCGACTTTGAAAATTTTAACCAATTTGGTCCTCCGTTTATTTTACCTTTAAAACCGGGACCAAATTGATAATTTTTCTATAGTCAAGTGACCAAATTGGTATTTTTCTACAACTCATATAGCCTTGATGTAATGCAAATTAATACAAATTTCATATTTATTCTCAAAAGAAATTCCACTTATTTATAAAATGGCAATTTAAATCAACACTATTATTGCACGTTGCATAAGATTGTATAACATATTAAAGTCAACCTCATTTCAAGTGAGGATCAAGTAGCGGTTCAACTACACTGCATGATCAACCCCCTACTTCTTAGATACTTTCAGGTCGAGTGGTGAAATCGAAGTTTACTTAAAAACCACCTTCCTAGATAGAGTATTCTAGAATGATGACTTTTTCATGCTACCAACACACTATTAAGTACTAATAGGCATTCAAAGATTTAGACAACTCAACTAACATTTAGTACTAATATTATCACATTTTATTTGAGCTCTTAGAAACTAGAGCAAATAAGAGTTACTCATAAATAACTACTAGTTAAAATAATAGCAATACTCATCTTGTTCTTGTCAAATTGATCCGTGGTTCAATCTAGTTCAATTTTGTCCTCTACTAGTTTTGTCCTTGCGATAATAGCAAAATTCTTGGTGCCCTTGCTTACCGCACCCGAAGCAGACTCCTTTGAGTACACCGCTTGTAGTTTTTCACATCAAGGGCAGTGATCTTTGACAGATCAGGTATGACAGAGGGAGCCATAGAGTTGAGAAGTTGTTGTTGTTGTAGGAATTAAACACTTTTAACTATTGGAAAATGCGTAAACAATATCAACTGTTGGTCCCGATTGGGTGGTGAAAAGTCTTTCCAACGTAAAGACTCTTAATGATACTATCAATGAATAAAGAGTCTTCCTAGTAGATGGAGAATATGAGAATATTTAGAAAGCTTGCTCTTGTGTATAGTGTTTGTATGCTCAAAGGAATTACTTGTTTCTCTTATGCTTTTTTCTCTTGATCTTCATCTATATTTATAGATGAGGATTTGAAATTGTCCGTTGGAGGTAACAATTTCAAATTCAAAATTTGAATCCTTTGTCAGATTTGCAGTGTTGAAAATTTTGCTTTTGAAACTTTCAAATGTCAGGATATTATTTTTGACTTGTGAGATTTTCCTGATTTAGCAAGTTGTCTTTTCTTGAAAATTGTAGTGTAGCTGAAAGTGTGGCTTGAATTCATCATCTGAAAGTGTGGCTTGAATTTCTTCATCTGCTTCCATGCTTCACACGTGAAACCTCAGCCTGCCCCTTGAAGAAAACCGTAGCTATTTGATCAAAGCGTGACCCCTTGAAACTGTAGCCTCTTCATCTGCTTCCATGCTTCACACGTGAAACCTCAACCTGCCCCTTGAAGAAAACCGTAGCCATTTGATCAAAGCGTGACCCCTTGAAATCGTAGCCTCTTGATCAAAGCGTGACCCTTTTGAATAAACCAAAAAGTATGATATCAATGGGATTTGAAACCTATTCCTTTAATATTATTTTCCTTGCTTCTATCACTTCACCAATTTCTTCATCTGCTTCCATGCTTCACACGTGAAACCTCCCCTTGAAGAAAACCGTAGCCATTTGATCAAAGCGTGACCCTTTTGAAGAAACCGAAAAGTTCCTTGCTTCTATCACTTCACCAGTTAGGACAGTTAGGATTTATTTTCGTTAAATCCTTTGCTCCTTTGCTTTATTAATCTCTGAAGATTTGATCCTTAGACCTTTGCCATTAACTACCTTGCTAATCCTTTCCTTCCATTTGTGCCGCTTGAATTCTTTTCAATCTTTTTGTTCCAATATTCTCTTATACTCCTTGCTTAATCAAGACTTGTAGAATAATCCATAGCTTCTAAATCTGTGACCTTTTCTTCATCTACTCAAAAGGGCGTGACTTTCCTTCATCTTCCAAAATTGTGACTTATTCTAAAAGTGTGACCTCTTCTTCATGTGCATGATTTTCTCCTTAGCAAAAATTACATGAATTCTTCCTTTAAATTAGGGAGAGGCGTGATTTACTACCATAAATAAAAAATGTAGTTCCCATAATTTATATCTTCCTTCCAAGAATAAAATCTTCAAAATAATTTCTTCCAAAAATTAATTTAAGATCATAGACTTCAAATTAATTTTCTTCTTGACTCTTTTCACGTACCAATTTCTTCTTCATCTTGAAAAATAATTTCTTGAACATGTTGAGAAGCCTCATACAAAAATAAAATAAATAGGGGACTAAATTTTTATCCTATATTACATTTTGGCTGATCAAAATCTAATTACAATTTATTCCTAACAATTACCCCTTTTTTATGATGCCAAAACCTATACTCAGTCATTTGGCTTAGTCAATTTTTTTTAAAAAAAGAAAATTCTTTGAATATTTCTTTTAAAAAAAAACCATTATTCTCATGCATGCATTTGATACAAACTAAATCTAAAAACAGTTCAAACAAAACTTAATAAACATATATAATAACGGCTAATTTAAAGCATAAACCAAAGTCATAGGAAGTATTTCACAAAGGTAGTTTAAAATCAAATTACATTACCAAAATAATCTTTTCTTTTTGCCCTTTGCTTCTTCTTCAATCCTTCTGTTGATATGATCCCTCAAGTCTTTGAAATTTTCCTTCAAACTTGACATTTTTGTACTTGACTTGAACTTGACCAGACAGATAGTATCCATAGGCTTCTTGAATGGATTCTCCTGGCAGTACTCCTTCACGAAACCATTTGATACATTCTAGAAAGCTCCATCCTCCATCCAAGTGTTTTCCTTCATGACCTGTATAATTTATTAGTTCTTTAATCATATTAACTTCATCAGATAGATAAAACATTTTCCTTCTTGGGGCTTCAAGACTTTTTTTCAACTCTTCTTCAAGTATCCTATTTTGATTTGCTACCCAGGCAACTTGATCCTTCTTAGGCTGCTTCTTGATTAAAGGAGGTGCATCATTCAAGGTGTATTTGGGTTGCTCTTCTCTGAAATAGTCAATGACACCAAATTTTGGACCTGTGGTACCTGCAAATTGAGAAAAACCACTACCACCACTAGATCTTCCTCTTCCTCTACCTCTACCTCTTCCCATTAAGCTTCCTATGGGAGCAAATGAGGGACTTAGAGCCAAATGACTGCTCTCTTCCCCCTTTTTGGCATGATCAACCAACAATTCAACATTGCCATCAATCTTGGTAACTTTGGCTTCAATGTTGTCTAATTTGGCAGAGGTTGCAGTATTTTCACATCTCAAAGTTGATAATTCATTGTGAAGATCAGTAATCTGGTTCTGTTGCTGATGAATTACATTGAGTAGCCCCTTGTTTTGCTCAACTGTAAATTTTTGCAGTGCTTTCACCAACATAGAAGCTTTTTCATCTCATTTTTCCTCACTCTCAACAGAATATTTCAATACTTTGGTTATATCTTTTTGTTGTTCATTCAAACTTGTTAATTGTTTGAATATATTCTCATGTGCATCTCTAATATCTCCTTTGAGTTCAATCACTTTTGCAAACTTTGTGCTAATTTCTTCCTGGCATTCATCAACATTGAGAAATAGGGAGCTCAGCCGATTATCTTCATCTTCCTTGTTTCCTGAACTTAGACTTTTCTTCATATCAAGAATTCGTTTGTCAAATTTTGCTTGTTTCTGTTGAATGGGAACAGTAACCAATTGCATTTGCCCCTCTTCTTCGGTTGGTACTTCCATGTTCAAATCATCATCATTCTCTAGTTCACTGGTCTCAGATGTTTCAGAGATCACAAATTTTCTTCTTTTTGTTGATGGAGCATGTTCTTCTTCAAGATTGTCTTGAATTTCATCTGGAAACTCAACTTGAACATCCATTAAGTTTTCAGAAATTTAGATGTTTGCTTCTATCAATGAATCTTGATTTTCAATGATCTCAACATTTACTTCTAGTGGATTGTCAACCTTAGCTAAAACCGTGCCTTGTTCTTGTACTTGAACCATGTCTTCAGTTGGAACCGTAGCTAAGATGGTAGCTTCTGCTTGTTCTTGAACCGCAACTGGAACTGTAGATAAATTTGTAGCTAGTTCCTCAACCTCAACTTCTGCTGGAATCCTGTTAGTTTCACAACCTCCAAGTATTTCCTTAGTCTCCATTATAGGTCTCTGAATTAAGGTTGGAATTCGTCCAAGCCCTTCAATTGATTCAACAATTTGAACCATTGCATGAGAATGACCCGGAATCATAACAGTTTCCTCTAACATATCTTCATGGGCTGGCTCATCAATACGGCTGGCAAAAGTTTCCACAACTTGCATGTTTGAACTTTCAGGAACTGTGGCCTGCTTATTATGTACACACACATCAACAAGTTCACCTTCATTAATCTAGCCTTCCTCCTGCATTGGTGCACTCTCGGGTTGAGCACTAGAGGTTGCACTAGGATGATGTTGAAATTTCAGTAATGATCTTTGGATCCCTTCATGCAAATTGGCTTGATCAATCTCCTCAAAATCCACAAAGGATAATGCCTGAAAATTGTCCTCCATGACTGGCAATTTTCCTTTAGAACCTGCTAGCTTTGCTTGAACCTTATTAGAATAGGCTTGAGCAATTGTGAACAATAATAGAGCTTATGCAATGTCATTTGTCCCTAACCAAGAAAGAGCAAACAATTCTTCTTTTTCCATCTCTGGACCGACACGTGACATATGAGATTTGTATTCAGCTATCCTCCATAATCTCCATTGTTTGACTCTGAACAACTCAATTGTAAGAACCGGATCCTCATCCAAAAATTGTTCCCTATTTTCTTCAAGTAATTCATGATCAATCACTTCAATTTGAATATGATTAGCAACAGTTTCCACATTACTTCTAGGAAATTCTTCTTGTATTGGCAGTGAGTTCATTTGAGCAGCTTCATCATTAGGTACATCATGCATAGTTGTAGTGATTTGCATGGCTGAAGTTACAACTTCTTCATTAACAAGTACATCAGGCATAGTTGTAGTGATTTGCATGGCTGAAGTTACAACTTCTTCATTAACATTGCTCCTAACCACATATGATGCTTCATTAGAGTCTCCACCTTCAGGAACCTTAGATTTTCTTTTCCTTCTCTGGCCAGCTTTTGCAGTAGGTGCATCAAAACTCTAGGTTGCCCTACTTGTGAAATCAATCTGCTTCTTCCTTAGGATTTTATGGTTTCTAAACAGATACTTGTAGCAAACAACTTTATCAAAATCTCAGAAATAACAAACCAATAACCAATCTTCTGCTTGAATTTATTATTCTTTGTCAATGGTAAAGCCTTTGTACAGAACTGAGTCAATTTCTTCCAAATATATCCTGCCCAATTAAATTGTATCCATTGCCATATAGCATTTATAAGGGATATTTTCTTAGGCTTAATTTCATCTAAACTCCCAGTCTTGCAGTCCACACACTTATATAGAATGTCAATCAACATCTCAAATTCCGGTTTTAGGTCCCTTTTAAAACCAGAAAACTTTAGTTGCTCAGGCATGCCTACTCGAATTATATTCCAAAAATCTTGGTGATTAAAGGCATGATTATCAATATCCAGAGTAGATTCAGGCAGTTCAAAAATTTCCTTAATATCATTGGGTCTAATTTCACCCCTACTCCATTCACAGTTGATGATATAAACCCATTTTTAACAGATGAGTTTAAATAGAATTCAACTGCGTCTTCATCATAAAAAATACCTGTGAAGGAGTAAGTGCAGAGCTTTAGAAGACCAGTTTTCTCCAAGGCTTAAATGATCTAATTTCCTAAGGCTTTGTCTTCTGCAACTTTGTGAAAATCTTGAAGACTAGCTCAAAACTTGCCCAGAGATAACTTGTTTCTCCAAAACTGATAGGTCGGGTATGGGAAGAGGTTCATCGCCTTCAGCTTCTGGAGTAGCCATTGCCGTGTAGTAGTGGATAAATTTTGCGATTTTGGGATGATTTTTACGGTAAGATGAAGAGTTTTATTTTGAAGAGGGCTTTATGGGTGAGTGGAGAGAAGTTTAAATGTGAGACGTTTTATACTAGGGATAAGATTGTTTGTGTGAAAGCGCTTGATTTCTTAAATTTGACCCAAAGGTCTGCTTTTGAGGGGTATATTTTAGGGAGAGTGGCGCCATTCTTGAGGTTTTTCATCATTATGAAGACATGGACATTAAATGCCATGCAAACCTAATATGAAAGCCTAGGGAATTTTCTTATGATATAGCCACTCCTGATAAAATAGAACCTGCATAATCTTGAGGAAACTTATAATAAATTTGGAAAATAAAATTATCTTTCAGAAATTGATTTTTTAAAAGATATTTAAAAAAAATATATGTTAGATTAAAGAGAAAATTCAACTTTTATCATAAAGGATTTTTTTTTGAAAACCTTATCATAAAGGATTTACTCACATATTGGACATATTTTATGAAGATTAAGATATTTTAAAGTTTATGCCCTACCAGTGGCGGATCCAGAAATTTTAGTCAGTGGGGGCGAAAATTTTTCTTAAACCGTAAAACATTTAGGAAATGTAGTCATAGATTTTTTGTATATAAGCGAAGAGTAAAACACATCAAAATTTTATAAAAATACTCATAACAAAATATGAAAAATAATTAATTTGATAAAATAATTCAAATAGAAAACACATTATAAATTGAATCATTTAAAAGGAATATAGTCATAAATATTGTTAGATATAGACAAAAAATAAAACATACTAAAACTTTATAAAAGAGAAAAAAATAAAACAAACTAAAACTTTATAAAAATATTAATAACAATATATGAAACATAATTAATTTGATAAAATAATTCAAATAAAAAATACATTATAAATTACACATCTCATTATCTTATCTTATATCTTATATATCTAATAATTAAAGCCCATAGATTTGTCCAATGAAAATATAAGAGATAAGGGATGAAGCTACGGCAGTTTGGGAAGAATGGGTTAAAGAGATTTTGATTTCCAAAGTCATTGGTATTATAAAACGTGTTAGTAGAGGTAAAGGATTAAAGCTTTTTGTTTTAGATTGTAATCATTAACAAAATTTTGAATTCTTTGTTTTAATTGGTTGGATTTATTTATGATAGAGATTGTAATCATTCACGTTAATTAGAAGTCTAATCCTATTGGTGTATGAGTATTTATCTGTATTTATATCAATTTAATTTCTTTCATTTCCTTCTTGGGAAACAATTATGCCTTTTTAGCTTCACGCAGTAGCTATGGTGTGATGATTGTTTTTGTTGTTTCTATTCTACTTTCTGGGTATATATATACATATACAATTAAATGGCTCCATTCACACACCCCTGATCCACAAATTTAACTCATTAAGCACTGAAGCCTTGGCTGGTCAATTTGTTCTTGCATCTCAACTCAAACTAGATTTTACAGCCAAAGCAATTTTGTATGGAGCTCTATTACCATGTTCATTTGGTGCCAACATATGCAATACCTGAAAGCAATAAAACAAAAGGAGTCAAAGAGAATAGAGTGCTTACTCCATGATCAAGAGGTTAGTTGATAGTTAAATAACAATGTGTACTGCTGTTTTTTTTACTACTTTAGGTTATTCAACTGTAAAGCATAGCAATTGAAGCTTGATTTCTAGCCACTTCGTTCTTGGGTCTCAAATCCATCTTTATCACACATGAAAAGCCATGAGGGTACCTTTAGTTCACACGTATGAGCTGTCTGAATCAAGAACAAAAAACCAATCAAAAGCATGGAATGCTTATTTCATGATGCAAAGGTAAGTAAATAAATTTTGTAATTTTCTTTCAACAATACATACTTATATTTTCTTTCAAAACATTGCTAACTAGGCAAAGAGGAGGTTGATGAGAAAGGACTAATAGGTACAATTTCTCATTCAAGTTATTTATGTTCTGTATAAATCATATAAAATATACTTCTAATATGTACTTCTTTTGTTATAGTATCATATATTATTGGATAGGTGATGGAGATACACTCTCCATAACAAGACTTATAGATTTCCTCATTGAGGATGATCCTAAGTTAATATTTTATGTTTACTGTTTTATATTCAAAAAAACAATTATGAATTTCTACAAATACACAAATTAGAGAAATAGAGCACTAGAAATTGTCCTGTGAGCAGAGTTCTCATCAATAACTATTAGATGAATGAAATCTTCCAAAGCGAAGAAATTATATGCCAAGTATGACTTATTCTCATTGTCAACACTGCTCAAATTGAGGGAAAATAATAGGAGAGCTTCAATCTCATTTTTATGTTTCTATGCATGATAGAGTGGAACCCTGGTGTCCTGTTGAGGAGTAGTTTTGTGTATCTTAGTGAGGCTCTTTCATGGATAGATGCAAGGATGGTGCTTGGAGCATATGTAGATGACCTCATAATTTTCAGCTAAATAGGTGACAAACTGCAATATATAAATGAGTGAGAATGAAGAGGGGAATTAATATAGCTTTTCAATGTTGGTCATATTGAAGAATAAGCATAGATAAGATGATTGGATGCCAAGGGATTCATAAATAGATTAGTGCCAGAACGATCTCAAGATGTTCTGTCACGGCTTTGCAATGCTGAAATGGTGGAATTAGGAGCAGATTGTAGGTAGTGTTTGGTGGTACAAAACAATTACACATAAAAATACACACATAAGTTATATTTAGCTAATAATCTATATTTATACAAATTTTCAGACATTGGAATATAAATTTTAAGAAAATTAATAACTTTTTTAGGTCAGAATGTATTTACCTTTATCATTTTTGTCTTAGAGTTTTTGGAGATGAGCTTTTCGACTACATGATTGCTCTGCATGTACACCGTCAAATCTTTGGAGTGGCTTTCAACTCTTATTTTCCTTTGTTCACTCTCAGATGCATATAGACATGTAGATAAAGAGTTAGGGTTTTTATTTAATTATAAAGTTAGGATTTTTATTTATTTAATTAAGTAAACAGTAATTGAAACTTACCATATGATGTGGGCAGCATGTGTATAGCCATGGATGTTGAGTTTTCTCTTTTGAAGCAACTTAGGTCGAAGATTGTACGAAGGGCTGCAATAAACTGATCTACACTGATTATTTTAGCTAATTAGGTGCAGATTGGAGTTAAATTTGGTGTTGGGAATTACGGAGTGAAGTGGGCTTTTGGTTTTCTATAGCTTCGTCTCCATTTCTGTGTACTGAGTGATGCCCTCGGTTTGGCGAGGAAGACGACGACGAAAGACAGAAATGGGGAAGAAGAGTGGGTTGAACCCCTGCGGATTATGGAGTGAAGTGGGTTTTTGGATTTCTATGGCTTCGTCTCCATTTCTGTGGAGGGAGAGTCGGTTTGGCGAAAAAGATGAAGCACGGAAATGGGGAAGAAGTCTGCGTTGAAGCGCAGAAATGGTGAAGATATTATTATTATTATTATCATTATTATTATTATCATTATTATTTGTACGGTTCTAATTGTAATAGAATGATTTTAATTACTAATTATTATTGGGTCACACTTGTGTGAGACCGTCTCACTGATCTCAATTCGTGAGACGGGTCGGGTCACACAATTTGGGTTATATTTAATTTATGGATCAATTCTGTTTGGGCTAATTATTTTTTAACAATCAGATATGGGCTTTTTAAGCTCAATTTTATTAATTCATTTTATCAAGTTTTTGTTCCATTTTTCGCGTTCCTGTGTTCTTAGCGTAAAACTTGTCTGAGCAAGAGAGAAGGTTCCCCTCCACTTTTTCATCTAATTTTCAAAATTTCTCTTAACAAAGGTGCATTTTCTTCACAATCTCAGGTGAGCTTTTGTTTTTGATAATTTTAATGTGTAAAATTTTCTAGGGTTTTGCTATTACACTCCAATTCTTCCGTTTCTCGCACTCCATTCTTCTGTTGAGATAGCATTCATGCTCATTGGAACTAAACTGAAATAATAACTCAGTATAAAATTGTTCAGGTATAGTTTTATTCAATTTTAAATATGAATAAATAAAAATAAAATTAATTATGATCCTATTATCCAATCGCACATAGTTGATTGCAAAAATTAAGAATTGTTTGAAGAATTCAATTTTTTATTTGCATTAGAGTTTTGCGTTTGCAGCGACGGCTGCAAATTTCGATTTCTCCTTCTAGCTCGCAATCCAGCTCTCCCAGCAATTAAATTCTTCTATTTAATTTCTCTCATGATGTTCGCCATTATAACAAGGAATTTTTTGTTTGCATGCAGTAAGTCGGATTTTTTCAGCCGGACATATTTCGCCGCCGGCAACTCTGCATAAAAATCTCTGTTTCTTCGATTTAATTTCTTGCAGTTCGCCATAGGTAACTTCCTATCACTATTCGCTTCTTCCTTTTAAGTGTTGAGTATTCATTTTTGTTACGAAGTAGTATATTTGTGATTAATCATTTATGATATCAAGTAGTATATTTGGGCTATTAAGTATTAAATTTAATGCTTTAAGTGTTGGTTATTCATTTGTGTAATTAAGAAGTATATTTGTTCTATAAAGTATTGTGTTTTATGGTTAAAGTCATAATCATTCATTTGCGATATAAAGTAGTATAGTTGCACCATAAAGTATTAGATTTAATGCTCTAAGTGTTGAGTATTTATTTGTGCTATGAAGTAGTACATTTGTGCTATTAAGTATTGTGTTTGATGGTTAAAGTATTAGATGTAATGGTTAAAGTGTTGATTATTCATTTGTGCTATGAAGTACTAGTTTTAGGCTATAAAGTATCAAGTTCAATGGTTAATGTATTGACTATTCATTTGTGTTTAAAAGTACTAGTTTTAGGCTATAAAGTATTAAACTTAATGATTAAAGTGTTGAGTATTCATTTGTGATATGAAGTAGTATATTTGCATTATAAAGTATTAGGTTAAATGGTTAAAGTGTTGAGTATTCATTTGTATTATAAAGTACTAGTTTTAGGCTATAAAGTATTAAATTTAATGGTTATGATTAAGGTGTTGAGTATTCATTTGTGCTATTAGGTAGTATATTTGTGCTATTAAATTTTGTGTTTTGATGGTTAAAGTCATGATCATTCATTTGTGATATAAAGTAGTATATTTGCACCATAAAGTATTAGATTTAATGCTTTAAGTGTTGGGTATTTATTTGTGCTATGAAGTAGTACATTTGTGTTATTAAGTATTGTGTTTGATATGATGGTTAAAGTATTAGATGTAATGGTTAAAGTGTTGATTATTCATTTGTGCTATGAAGTACTAGTTTTAGGTTATAAAGTATTAGGTTTAATGGTTAATGTATTGACTATTCATTTGTGTTTAAAAGTATTAGTTTTAGGTTATAAAGTATTAAACTTAATGATTAAAATGTTGAGTATTCATTTGTGATATGAAGTACTATATTTGCACTATAAAGTATTAAATTTAATGGTTAAAGTGTTGAGTATTCATTTCTGTTATGAAGTAGAATATTGGCTGCTGCTGCTAGGTAATGGAATGGAATAAATTGAGAATGGAAGTATTGTTGCATTAATGTTATTGCTGCAATGTTGATTTAACCTTAATATGAAATTCTGAAATGCTATGAGCAGTTGCTCATTTTGAATGACAGTGGAGATATGCTAACAGTAGTTGAGTTTCATCTAAATATTGTGCTTGCTGCTAGTTTTAATAATGCTATAAGATAGTGGATCTCTTTGTGGTAGAAATTGTGAATATGTAATGGTCGCTTTAAATAATTTCTGGAATTGTAGGTCATTTGATTGGATAGGTTGAATGGTTTATATGGTTTGAATGTGCTTGAAGTTGAGTGTATGTTTTGCTGCTGTTTGAGAGGCAATACAGTGTGCTGCTACTGAAAAATAAAGGGCAATAATTTGCTGATAGAAGTGTGTGCAGTCTGGTTTGAAAATTCAATATTGAATTGGTTGAGATTGGACTGTTTTAATTGTGAGTATTGTGGCAGTATAATCTGCTCGAATTGAATAAATTGGATGGTGAAGGTGTTTGAGAATGGTTGAGTTTGGTTGGGTTGAGTAAGGAAATTATGAGAATAAAAATGGAGTGGTAGTGGTTGTTGCCTTGGTGTTGCAATTTAATTAAATTTGCATAAAATTGCATGCAATCTAATTGAATTTGTATTTAGGATTATGAAAAGCAGGTGTTGCTGGATGATTGGCAGCAAGATCTGAATATGGAGAAGCTTTGTTTGAGAAGATGATGGATTGAAATTGGATATTGAATGGCAGAGGTGATGGTATGTGTTGTTGCTGTTATGATGAGCTAAATGTGTTGAATTAAATTTATCGGAGCATTAAGGGAAAGAGAAGGAAGAAATATGCTTTATCAAGTTAATTACAGGAGTTGGAGGCTGCGGCGGAGATGGGAGGAGGCGGAGGGAGAACTTAAGCGAAAGAGATGGAGGAGACGGAGACGGTGCGGCGCGATGCAGAGGATGAAAAGCAGAGAGCGAGTAGCATTGGATGCAGGGAGAAAAACATAAAAAGGCACATGATATGCACATGTTGACCCGTATACTTGTGTGACCCGACCCGTCTCACGGATGGACGGTCTCACACAAGTTTTTTGCCATTATTATTTATTACATTTAGATTTAGATTTATATTTATATATGTATTTATTAATTTTTGTTATTAAAATTACTTTTTATATTATTATTATTATTATTTTATTCGTATTATTATTTTTACTAGTATTATACCCGTGCGTTGCACGGCTGTGTTTAACTT
>CM008344.1:14289713-14305681 GCA_002525835.2 Ipomoea batatas
AAAAATTTCTCTAAACTATTCAATCAATTAATCATTACCCAAACTAAAAAAAAATCCCTATCCACCATAGTTACACTTTAAACTTGTGGTTTGCACAATGTCAATGGAAAGTAATGATAGAGAAATTTCCAAATTTTATAAATTTTTTTCGTATTGTGATTTACCGTCATATCGTTCGGCTTGCTCGGCGAGCTTGGCGACGTAGACGAAGGTTTCACGGTCCTTGGAAGGTGAAGCCATTGGAGCTGCTGCTGCTGACGACGACGACGATTGATCTGAAAATGAAGAATTAGGGTTTCTGGATTTTGGGAGATTTTTAGGTTAATTTTGTGGGCAAAATGGGAGAAAAAAAAATTGTTCCAAATGTACAACGCTTTATGAGTTGTACTTTTTGCCGTCATTTAGCTTGTACAGTAGTACACTTCTTGCTTAGTTGGACGCCATTATACCTGTGGTGCTGACTGTTAATCTGTTAACATCATTTAATTTATGCGCATGAAAAAATACATCTTCATACTGATCTTAACTCAGCAAGTTTCTCTTATTTTTTAAAATAGGTTTCGCTCTCACATCATCACATTTACAAATTCTCTACTATTTATTTTACAATCATACAAATTTCTCTTACTTTTAAAAATAGGATCCACTTTCATTTTATATTATATATATAATAATAAAAAGAAATTAAAAAGTTTTAAAAAAAATTATGGTAGCAAAAGCTACCGGATAAAGCACAAAGGCTGCCATTATGTCAGCCTTTGAAGTGCATGTTTAGCGAACTTGCTAGCAAGTTTGCTAAACATGTAGGCAAATAAAAAAATACAAAAAAGAATAAGAAATTCATGTGGCGTGCCAAGTCATTTAGCAAGTGTGTAGAATTTATGGATTGAGGTCAACCTTACTACTTTATAGTATAATCTTAGATTTATTTAGAGTTTAGATATGTGTATTATTGTATAATAATAGTAATGTAAACAATTTTTATAAATTTGATATTTATATTTACATTTTAGGAAATAACTTATATAGCACTCTAATATATAATGTTTATATATTATTACCATTAAGAAGATAAGAAAATATATGGTGAATGCATGTGCATATGGTAACAACAACAAAATAACGAGAGTTATAACGGTAGGAGTATTTGTTTTAACAAAATATTGTATAATACAACTTTTATAACATAATATAATAATAATGTATTAAAAAAAGTAATGAAAAACAAACATAAATGAATGATATAACATTCATTTACTTTTATTATTTATTTATTTATTATTATTATATATTATATATATATTAGATAGATTGGAAGTATATAAAAGTTTATATACATTTAATATTATTAATTAATTTAGTGAATGAAATAATGAAGAGAGAATAATGGTAGCAGCATATGAATATTCTACATAGCAAATGTTTTCTCTATATTGAGTGCTTGGATATTACAATACTAAACAATTATTTATAGGATGTCATAACATTATATGCACGTTTTGCTTGGCATCTAACATCGGCTCTTGCAAACATGGCAACAAATATGAAGAACTGTCTTCAAACTTCAAACCCAAACTCTATGCCAACTCCAAACTCCACCTAAGCGTGGTAGATCGAACTATGTTGCATGTAAGTCCAATTTTTTATTTCACATCTTCAATCGGACTTTTTAAAGATTTTTTTTTGGTGAATTTTTGAGTGAGGTGGAAGAAGAAACGGGTAGGAAAGATGATATATATTACAGTAATTTGAGAGTTTTTTGTGAGTTACGTTCAAATTTATAAAATAATAATAATAATAATAATAATAATAATAATAATCAAGCAAGCTGGAGTGGTGTGGCACCTAGGCACCCAGCGGCGGGTATATCAAAGTGACCACCAACCAACGGCCACTCTAACTAACTTTTCTTTTTTATATTTCTTTCTTTTCTTTTCTTTTTTTTTTTCATTCCCCTTCCTTCATCTCATTCCTACTTGGCTGGAAAATACTAAAAAAAAAAATAATAAATAAATAAAATCTCACAAAATGCTCTAAAACTAAAACTACAATTGGACAAACAACATTGTACTCATGTATGAGGCTGAGCAACGAATCGGTTCATAGCATCATGTCGAGGTTGAGCTCAACTCACCATGCCAAAGCCAAGCTTAGTATGGCATGCCCAAGCTCAACATGTTGAGGTTGACCTCAATGTGTCATGCCAAAGCTAATCATGCAGAGGTCGTATATGCCAAAGAGTCAACAGTTGCTTGTCTTTACTGAGTCTCGAACCTACCCCCTTCCATGTGAGAGTGTATACCGAGTACCACTAGACCACAATGTTAATTAACATGAAAACAATTAATGAAATTTAGTGAATAGAGAAACAAAGAGCAAACAATTGAAAGACTTAATGATATTAAGTTCAGTACAATGTAATCGAGTCAATAGTACAAAAAAAAGTTCAGTACAAGTGAATTGATGAGTGTTTGTATATTATAACACTATAAGCTCGTGGATTTACTAAATAATAAAAAAACACTATAAGCTATTTATTCAAAACTATAATCATTACTCACACATATTTCTTCATAAATAACCATAGATTTTGTGAATAAAATAATATCTTGAGAGTGGATATAGTTTTTTGGGTCCCTAGCTCCATAGTTTGAGGTTGAGTCTATGAGTTTATGACTTGAAGAAGTGTGTTAGGATCCCTACCAATTAAGTCGTCACAAGGAAAATGCATTAACAAAAAAGACTAAGTGAATCTATCTTAATACGCTCAATGAGTGCATGAAAGGCGCGCACACTCAAGTCAAATGCGACTCTTTTTTCCTTCCTTCATGACGAAAACCCACACCTTTGTAGTCAAGCCCAATTCCCGTATCTTTATTCCAAAGCAACAAGAGTTCTTAGAAAACTGTGAAAAAAATTTCCAATTTGAGTGGCTCTAAGGCTGCCCACATCCCTGCAAATATAGGATTGGCAATATGATGTGGCAAATGCCACATCATTTTTTTTAGGTGTACAGTGCAAATCCTGAGGGCTGCGACAGCTTTTGTATTTTTTATTTTGATTTTTTGTATGTACTTTATTTTATTTTATTTATTTATTAATGTTTTAAAGTGATGTGATGTTGGGTCCACTTTTTAAAATAGATTAGATTTGTAGGAATGTAATGTGAATAGTAATGATTTACAAATTGGGTGATGTGGAATTGTGATCCATCTTTTGCAAATTGAGAGATTTAAAGGATAAGGTCAGCCTAAGGGCATCACCAAACCTTCCCCCTATTTCCTTCACATCACCATATAATCTATTCTTTTATTTTCTTCCCTTTTTTGTAGGCCCTATATCATCTACTATTTTATTCATTTTTCTATAATTAATAATTTCCACTTTATAATTATAATTTCAAATTTAGATTTATAATAAAAATAAATTTAAAGAACGAAATAAAATAATGTTTGAATTATAAACTATTGATTTCAAACATTTAATGGCCTATATCTGTCCACGAGAATTTATGAAAAATGGTGGACTCACTTGAACAATGACCTATATATTGGAGGGTTTAGGTGAGAATACATTCCTAGTAAAAAAACGTATGAAAGGATCCATACCCTCCATCTTGAGAAATCAAGGACTAGAATCTTACAATTATTAAACTTTTAAAGTTTGTAATAACTATATGTAAAATGAACCATGTTCTTAGAAATTGTAATAATTATAAAATTGACATAATGTTTTTTTACTAAAATATTCGGCAGAGGTTCTCACTTTTTACCGTTCTCCCTTTTTACAAGAGAACCATGTTCTCATTTGATCTCCTCAAGGGCGGGTTCTGGTGCAACAACAATTGAAATTAACCACACATTTCTTTTCATTAATTTGAGCAGTTGATATAGATTTGACCAAAAACTTAAATTGATTTAGATTTAATCAACGGTTCAGATCTCACCGACCTGCACCAGATCTCATCAATGTATACAAAATTTGGATCCATCACTCCACGCCACATCAAAATGGTGTGCAATGTTTTCCGTTAAAAAAATCGAACAGTCCGAGACACAAGAGGTGCCCGCGTTTTCTTGTCTTCTACTTCCAGCTCTACTGAAGATGAGTACACATTTTATCTACCAACGAGTGTCGGGAAACAGACAAAACTGATTCTTTTTATATTTCCATAAAAATTTAGGAAACCAATTTTATATATTCAGAAAAATACAAATCTCAATTAATACATCAACCCAAAAATAGTTTTGTTCTACCTCTGTGTATATACATGTAGAGAGAGGCATGGAAATGGAGGTCTGAACGGCAAGGTATCTGTTAAAGTGATTTTCTCTCTCTAGATTGCTTTTTTACTTTAATTTTTTTGGTGGGTTTTTCCTATAGTATAATAAATATATAATAAAGATATTGTATGTGTGTGTATATATGGCGTCATTGGCGCCATTGTTTCATGGTCGTGTTAGCCTGTCCCCAAATTCTTGCTCCCCTTCGCCTTATTGTTGTTCAACCTCTTCTTCCAGTCTTCGCCCAAGGTTTAATCGGAAATTCATCAGCCTTTCAGGTAAATCTCTCGCTTTATTTTCTTTATTTTTAGGCTATAAGTTTTGTTTAATTCATCAATTTTGGAATCCGGTGGTTCTTGTCTCTCTTAGGTTATGATGAATTTTTATTGCGAGTATGAATCTTTTTGGTTGCAAGTGCAGAGGAATCTATTAGTCAATTGTTGGTCTGCAAAAATCTCTTATTTTTCCCCTTTCTAGTTGATTGAATTCTGTAATGGCTGTAAGAATACAAAGGTGGGCCTTAAGACAAGATTATGAGTTATTATGTCAAATGCATAGTACCCTTTGTATGACATGTTCTTCAAGTTGCTTTGTTTTTCTTTATGGTTCCAGATTTGTTATGCTGGATAATGTCCAGTTGATTCTTGCTTTCTTTTTATTGCTTTATGAATGATAATAGACGAGGCCATCGAACATTCTAGGGCTGTTTTTTCTGATGTTCTGGGATTATCACTATACTAAGCAATGATCCAATGGATACAGTGCACGTTAACAAACAATCTATTCGGCTTCGGAATGGTATAGTGGAAATGTGTTGAATGCTATGGTCGATCTTAAGCTTAAACCCTAGATGGTAAGAAAGGAGAAATAAATTACCTGAGTGTTGGTGAAGTGGGCAGAACAGCAGTGTAACTTGATTAGATGCAGTAAATATTTTACTCCGTGATGATAATTAGTTCTTTGTGGATTGATATATGTACACTGAGAGAAAATTAAAGATTTGAAATCACATAGTTGGTTTAGATGTGGTGTTCGAATTGGTAAACTTAGGTGCTCTATGATGGAGTGGTTCTGATCATCAAGGCCGTGGCTTGGTTTTTACTCGTGCTTTTCTTTCAGAACTATGATTGTTATATGCAGCCGTTATGAAAGATTTACTTTTTTTTTTTTGGTATGAATATATCGTGATATACAATGAATCACCGTTTTGTTAGAATTTAGCACATTTATTGCTTTATTGTATTAATGTATCGCATATGTGCTATTTGCTCCACTTGAATTGAAGGTCTTACTTCATATTAATGCAGATATGAATAATCTCTGGAAAAGTTTAAGCCTAAGAGCTCTTTCTATGGCTACAACTCAAGGAGACATTGCATCTCCGAGTGTCATCATTGATGAAGAAGATAACCCTGAGCATCTTCTTGTCCTTGTTCACGGCATCATGGGAAGGTAAATTTGTGATTTGTCTCGATCCAAAAATTCCTAACTTTCTATTTGATAGGATTTAACAAAAACAGTAATAAATGTTTATGCTTTCCATATATTTGGCATGAAACCGGAAGGAATTATGGACAGCTAATATAATGATGAAATGATTTTTGTTAGATGTATTATTATCGTTGATAGTTTCGGGGTAGTTACTAGAAACTTCAGCGTTTTCCGTTTCTGTTTTCACTGAGATCTCCACGTGATGCAGCCCGGGTGACTGGACTTATGTACAAGCAGAGCTGAAGAGGCAGCTGGGAAGAAGTTTTATGATCTATGGTATTGTAAAAATTATTTTTTTTATCGAGTAAAAGGTGCAAGTTTACTTTAGATTAACATTTGAGTTGATTTATATGTACAGCAAGCTCCTCTAACGCCTACACCAAAACATTTACCGGGATTGATGAGGCTGGAAAACGACTAGCGGATGAAGTATGTAAAATGGATTGGTCTTTCGTATGTGAGAGCNATTTTTTTATAATTGCGTAGTACGCAGATGTCAACACCACATTTTTGATGACATGGCGCTTAACTCGACCTTTTAACTTGCCACCCAACACTTATATAGTAACCAACGCTATGTTTAAATGAAGGACACTAGATTTGGTTATCCAAACTTCCAGCCAACAGTTTTTGTTGTTTGAGCAGAAGCTTGGAGCGCTAAGTCCAACATTCTACCATATAAGCATTCGTAAACAATTGTTGCGCTAATGGTTGGGCAAAGATCTAGATGTGATTAAATTCAGCATTCTACTACTATAGAAATGTTTGTTAACAATCGTACTAATTATTAGGCGACATGATGTTAACTGTACTACTACACAAGGAAATAAAGTTACTTATTTCGTTACTAACTACTCCGTATAATTTTTAGTGTAAAAATAAATGTTTGGTTTGATGATTCTCGTGACTTATAAGCAAGCAACTTTATTAATATTTTAGGAGAAGACTTTGAACCCTTCCTCTACTTCTTATCTTTTGTTTTTTAATTTAATAATAAAAATTAATTGATTTTTTAAAATGGTGAATGGAGGCTGCTAATTAAATAAAGACTAATAATGATTAATTAAGCAGATATTAGGAGATGGAGACCGCTATTGATCTGATACGAATCTAGAAACTACCTTTGTACTAATTTACCATAAAACCAATAAAAAAAACTAATACAGCCAATGCAACATCACTGTTTTAAAAGTATTAATATTAATTATTCTTAAATAAAGTATACTATGATGTCTTTGTCTTTGTTAACTTTTTGAAATTTAATTACTTAATTACAGGAATTTTATGCTTTAATTAATTCTAATTATTTATCCCAGCAGCTGTAGTTTATGTCGTATGTAAACGTACTGTTGACAATTATCCATGACTATATATACTTACAGAAATGCATGCATGAACACCCTAGCTAGCTACTATACCTAGGTCATCATGACATATATTATGCATGTTACAAAAACCATATACTTTTTTTTTGAAAAAAAATATATTTTTAGTTTCTCAGCGATTATGATTGGATGGATTCTAAAACGTCAAGTCTAGTCATCGAAATGTAATGATAACTACTACATACATATAAAGAATTAAAGTTATGTCTTTGCTATGTACTAATTATAAATTTTTATGTAATGGTAAACGTTTAATCTTGACAATTAGTATAAAACTGATTACTATCTCTCATGTAAATTTAATTCTTAAGTTTCTGGTGAATTATAGTGATGGATTTATTTTTAAGGTTAAAACTCAAACATAACATTAAATATGGCATCTCGTTTAAAATTTAAAGATATGTATAATACAATTACAACAGTGAAATTAATTTTTTTTAGCAATATAAATGCTAGGGGGACTAGTATAATACTCTTACTCATATATTAGTTTAATAAATAAATAGAATAAAATAAACACACTTTTTTTTGGGTGATATGGAGGGCCCCAGAGATGATTTTCATGTTGATTAAGTGCAATTAATTCAGACTAAACGCGTTTAATGATTAGTGTACATTTGTACACTAGCTAGTGGCTATATGCTTTTCACTATTATTGCCCAAAATTGGAGCTAATGGACTCTTCTCTCAAGTAGATAAAAGCGAATTAATGTGCGAATTGGATAATTAGAAATTAATTATCTCTTATTTATAAATTGTATATGTATGATGCTTCACAAAACGGCATAAAACCGTTGTTGTTTTCTGATCTTGTTGAATCCTTAGAGCATCCTCAATACTCAATAAGCATGAATTTTGAACAGTTTTTACAAAAATGACAAGGAAAAATAACAATGGAGAAAAAAATTACAAATGAAATAACGCGCCCAATAGGTATGTAGAGTCCATGCGCTCGGCTGGACACTTCTGGTGTGCATAACAGTCGTTATACCGTGGACCATGGGCCACAATGGTCATAGCTGATACTGCAGTTGTGTTCAAAGGGAACTGCAGTTGCGCGGAACAGAGGCCGTTTCATCCGTCTGGAATTGTAGTTGTGTTGAACTGTTACTGCAGTTGTGTTGACGGATGAAACAGTCTCTGTTCCGCGCAATTGCAGTTCCCTTTCAACGCAACTGCAGTATTAGTTCAACACAACTGTAGTATCAGCCATGACCATGGTCCACAGTATAATTTGTGTGTGCATAACGCGTACTAGGGAGCAGTTTCACTGATTTGGCGGGGTCCACATATCTGACAAAAACCAAGGTCTTCATGCAAAGACTTAAATTTCTCTCTCTCTCTCTTCCGCATAGAATTACATTTCCTCCAAAATCACCCCAAAGTCTCTATTGGGGATGTTCTTAGTCTAGACATTCACAATCTAACTACTTTTTAATTGAGATGGAACACATGTTTCAATTTAGTATTAGAGTCAATGAATTTGGATCTTCACGTCACCTGATGTGATAAAAAGGAGACTATGATTTATGTAATATAAGCGTATTCTTCTCCTTGAAGTAGTATAATTGAATCATTGCATCCATTGTATCGAGGGAAAAAGTATGTTAATCAAAATGGGGTTAGTTTGTTTAAAAGTTGCAACATAAAATGTGTATATGTTGTCTATATATTGACAAAAAGGGGCATGAATTTGAACATGAGAGCAAAAAAAGGTAGGCAAGGGTGGCTGGCTTTTGTTGACAATTCACGTTTTTCTTCATGTGAAACGTACATGGACGGAAGCTAATATGTCGGATTCATTGTTCCAATGTCATTATCATATATAGATCGATAGCGAAGTGTAATTTAGTGATAAATTATATATGCTACGTAATAAAATAATTTAAATTTGAATCTTATTGGTATTATTAACGTTTGATTATGTAAACTACTATGNTTTTTTTTTTTTCCAAAGTTGTCAAATTTAGTCTTTGAATGTCAAATGTTTTTACCTATTTTCATTCTCCAGTGAGGACATATTTTGTAGGATATAATTGGAACATCAGTGTTGACCAGTTTCTTAGAAGAGAAAAATCAAGAATTGAATGCCATTCAAAGAGTCTAACGGTTAAAAATCTTGGATCATCAACATAAGGCAAAGATCAAGCACCCTTAATATAGATTTGTTTCAGATATTCCAGTTGACATCTCATCATCAGATTCAATATAATGCTTTATGCTTATGCCTTAGCAATGCTTCTTTGTGTGGTCACTTCCAAGAAACTGAAAGAAAAAAGGAAAAATAGGCAAATAGGTCACTAAACTTTCAAAATGTGTAATTATTTAGCTACCGTTAGAGGCAGATGTGCGTGTTTTTCCTATTATTTAACCCCTCCCTTTCCCAATCAGCCCACTTCCTTTCTTTCCCACCATTTCTGCAAGGTTGCCCACATTTCCCTCCAAGTTATCTCTTCAAGGTAATGCTCTCTAGACCATCTTTTATCTTGCTCAAATTCTCATGTTTACCCATTTATTGTGTGGTACTATGCTTTATGAAATGTTTGTGTTGCTTAATGTATATTTGTGAGTTGCATGACCTTGAGGTGTGAATATCATTTTTGCAAGTTATTTCTTGTGCCTTTTGTTCATTATTGTTGGGAAAATGTCTTTTTAGTGGAAATGACTATGGTCTATAGCCATCTATCTACCAATTGTCTTTTATCTAGGTGATGGCATGCCAAGAGAACCTTGGTGAAAGCCTAAGGATGGAAAGTGAACACATACGCAAGCGTGAGGAATCGAGGAGGAATATACCATACATCGTCAACCGACTGGTTGCACATTGAACCCATCGAAGAGGGATGAACTAAACGTAACATTGACTCTAATGATCGAGTACATCTACCCCGAGTGATGGGATACAAGGCACAAGAAGCGGCTTAGAATTGTGCCCACGAGGCCCCAATCGAAGTCCCTCTAGCTGGACCCTCACCCTCCTGGGTCTCCTACCTCCCAACACCACGTCTTACACCGCCATAAGACCACCCCTGACCGTTCTTGATCATTTGAGTGTGTTGTTGATTTTTTTTATTGTTTATTTTTACATACTGAATGCTTTATTTATTTATTGAATATCAAAAGGAGGCAAAGCCTTACAAAGACCTTAGGCCCAAAAGTGATCTAAGGCTCAATCATAGGGGCAACAAAGCCCATTCTACAAAAGGGCCAAATGGCCTAGCTATAAACCAAAATGGCTACCATCTAGCCTAAGAGCTTAAGGCTCAAAAGAGCTACAACATATTAAGCAAAGATTATAATATAAGCCCAAAGAAGGCCATTACTTATTAGGATGCACCATTGACGGCAAATTATGCTGTGGACCCAGGTCCACTTTGTAAGGTGGACCTGGGTCCAAAACTATGTCGTTTTTTTATTTTTTTTATTTATTTTTTTTAATTAGTAAACATATTGATGAATATAGAGTTGTCCAAAAATGTGTGAATGTAGAGGTTTCAAAGTGTGAATGTAGAGTATAAAAATCGTGAATGTAGATTTATGATTGTGTGAATGTAGAGTTGTCCAGAAATGTGTGAATGTGGAGGTTTCAAATTCTGAATATGGAGTATAGAAATCGTGAATGTAGAGTTATGCATGTGTGAATCTATAATAGAGTTAAGAAGTTCTAGCAACTTGTAACCCTGTAATGTGTGAATGTGGAGTTATCAAGTTGTGAATATGAAGTATAGGACTTGTGAATATAGAGTTTTGAATGTGTGAATGCATAACAGTGGTAATATAGTTACTAAACATATAATCCTGTAATGTGTGAATGTGGAGTTTACAAAGTGTGAATCTAGAGTATAGTGTATGTGAATGTAGACCCAGGTCCACCTTCCACGGCATAACAACCCACCATTGATACTCTTTATTTTCCTGCACTTTTACTTTGACTCTCGTTTTAGACTCCTTTCTTTACTCCCATCCTATTTACTTTTACTAATTACCCTTGGTTATCTTGTTGTGTTGATCGGTAAGGGATAAGATTTGGTCATGGGGACTAACCTTCTTCCATCGCATTCCTTTGAGGGGGTTCGAAATCCCTTACTTTCTATTCATTTCTCTTTCATATATTATTCTTGACATATCTTACTTTGCATTGTTTGTGTCTCCCCAAACACATACTTCTAAAGTGTAGAAAGGGGAAGTCATGTTTTGCCATCCCATACACACTTCTAAAGTGTGAAAAGTGGAAGTCATGTTTTACCCATCCCACCTTTATCTCCGCACACACTTCAAAAGTGTGGAAAGGGGAAGGCATATATGTTTTATCCATCCCACCATTATCCCTGTGTTTCTTTTCCTTGGACAACGGGAAGATGTTCCATTCTAAAGTGTGAAAAAGGGTGTTTGTTGCACTTAACACTTTTTGGTGTGTGAGTTAATCCATTGGTTTCATAAATTTCAATAATTGGATGAATATGTTGTGTACGTGTAAATAGATTGTCGATGTTCTTTTAACGAGATTTTCTCCTCGCCCTGTGACCCTAGTCGGCCGGTAAAGAACCACAAGGAGGTAAACCAGCCTAGATTACCCATAGCTAAACCTCCAACCTCTCAGGTGTAGGTAGAACACTCTTACCACTTGGGCTGTCCTTACGGACAATAGATTATCTATGTTGTTGGAATGGTTGGTTGATAAGCCTATTGCATTAGATTTTTTTTTTTGGAATTGCCTTCCTAACCCACTTGTGAGGCTTGTTTAGGACCATAATTGCACACTTCAACTTTAAGTTTGTAATTAATATTCATTTTGTGCTTGTGTGTAATTCAATTGATTGATCTTTGGACCTTAGCTTTCATCATTTAATGGGAATTCTTGCACAATATGATTTCTGGTTTGTAAGGTGGTATGACCCAAAAAATACTTTTTCGGTATGATACAAGGCAAGATGAGAGTTTTCATTTATATGTGAGATTGTGCGAACCCCTTCTCCCAAGAAAAAGTCCTGAGATTGTAAGGATGTGGAAGAGAAATTTTTAAAAAGCTAAAAGAGTAAGTTATCTTATTTTTAGTGGGAAAAGAATAGTGTGATGAGGCCACCTCGTAGGAACCAAATTTTCTACCGTATCCTAAACAAATAAATGTACCAAAGTTTATATGGATATTGAACTTTGTGTTTAAGTAGTCTTGTTTCAGTTGGGGAAGTTTTAAAGGTTAGAAGAAAGAGAGAAAGCTCGCTAACCCAAAATGCAAGGAGATGCTCATATCATACTACCACGTTCCTTAAATGGGTCTTTAGGGCCAATTGTGAAAGATTGGAGACATGTGATTTTTGTTCCCATTGTTTTTTGTTCAAACTTGCTAGGAAGACACTTTGATTTATCAATTGATTGGTTTTAATTTCTATGCTTGATTGGTGTATTTTGAGAGGTGAACTTTTGGGTGTGAGAGGTATTAGGACTCTATGTAGTTGAGTCATAGTATGAGTCTCTGTCCCAGTAGACCTATGAGTCTCTGTCCCAGTAGACTTATGATTCCTTTAGTATATATACTCATGTAATCTGTACAGTTTATGATTGAACACTTAATACAATATTGCAGCTCTCATCAGAGGAATGAAAAAAACGAATGTAACCCAAAGTTTTTTCCCTTGAGCTTTGGTCTAAAAAACTTGCCTCGGAACGGACGATGGGGTAGGCTGGGCCCTGGAGGCCGACAACGAGGTTGGTCTTGGTGCTCCCGGGGTCGGCTTATCCTGGGTTAACTATTAGCCCGGCCTCCTCGGGTCGATTTGCTCCGGACCCCTCTCTAGTATATTCATGAGACCTATTTGACTATTTCTACTATAATACATTAAAAAAAAAAAAAACAAAAACAAAAAGGATACCTATTTGACTATTATCTTAGGATTAGGAATTGATTTTGACTGTTCCAAGGTACATGCACGATGATGCAAGCCAAATTAATCACCTTTTATATAAATATATGAGCCGACAAATTTATATAGATTGTCATCCAACATATTCTATATGTCGATGAGCAGTTTGGTGACTTAAAGGTTGATGTAAAGCTTATATAGATGTTTAATAAACACTTGATAGATCGAATAGAGAGACGTTAGAGAAAAGAAAGAGGAAAGCTTATATAGATGTTTAATAAACACACTTGATAGATCGATCGAATAGAGAGACGTTAGAGAAAAGAAGGGGAAAGATCAAGAAAGTGGAACTATATTTTGAGATGAGTTAATACCACAAATGGTCCTCTGACTATTGGGGTAATACTGCTTTTAGTCCTCAACTTTCAATTCGACCACACTTTTATTTTTGACCACAAATAGTCATCTGTTAAAATTTCTGTTAAATAAGTGTTAAATCTAGGGGTAATATCGTCAAATTGATTAATATTATTATGATTACTTCTTTTTTAAAATTATATGACAACATAATTAATTTCAAACATTAATAAACATTAAGTTAATAATTATAAAAACAAAATGGACATGACAAATTACATAAATGAACAAATTAATTAAAAAGTCCATGATTAATGTTCGCAATTTGTACTTGATTAATTATATTTATGTCCCAAACAAAATGTTTGATCGACTAATGAAAAGTGAAAACTATTAATCGGTCATGTATGAACAATCATGAAAATGAAGGAAGCAAGGTTTATTTAAAAAAATTCTTCCATTTTAATCCGTTGGTTAAATTAAAAAAGATAGCACTAATATTAAATCTTCATTTTGTACGCATAATTACGAGAAAAAAGGTGTATCTTTTTATTTAGGAGTATTTATAGTTGTTAATTGTTTCAATTATGCTTATTGTTGGAAAATTATAAACATTTTTATTTTATGACCATTAGATATATCAATTTGACGATAATACCCCTAGATTTAACACCTATTTAACAGAAATTTTAACAGAGGACTATTTGTGGTCAAAAATGAAAGTCAGAGGACCATTTGTGGTCGAATTGAAAGTCGAGGACTAAAAGGAGTACTACCCCAATAGTCAGAGGACCATTTGTGGTATTAACTCTTTTGAGATCTGAACCATTTCATCCCAACAGTTATTGTGTGGATCGTGGTTCACACAACTGTGTGGACCACTGTCTAAAAACGACGTCGTTTCGTGTATTTTTCACGCGATCTGTTGCAACATACATTTTTATAACTCATAAGTACATTATTCTAAAGTATAATGTACATTATTTTATCGCAGAAGTTTCATTATTCTAACACATAAATGTACATTATTCTAACACATAATGTACATTATTTTAACACATAAAATACATTATTCAAACTCATAAAATTCAACGACTTTGTTTTGAACCGTTGTCCACACAATAATTTGTCATTTAATCCATACTCCTTAAATAACTAAGACAAATTACATCATGGACAAAGATCCACCTTACATTGTGGACCTTGATCCAAAATAATATTTAGATGATGTGGCTACAGTTAACAAATTTGTGTGTTTACACTTAATAGATTGTGTCTGTCAATAACACATATGTAGTTAACATATTATGTGACTTAAATTTATTTATAGGCACATAATTTATTAACTGAAAGTACCTAATTTCTCGATCATGATCCACAATGCAAGGTAGACCCCGGTCTATGGTATAACAATTGAATAACTAACCCTCCAACTATTTTAAACAAAAATTGGAATGAAATTTTGTGGTTTTAGTTATTTAATTAATTTTTTTTAGTCATTTTACTTCCTAACTTTTTGTAGTTTCAATATTCTTCTTAGGTTATTCTTATCCTCGTATGTTATACTACTCTATAACTTTTAAAAGTGAATCCTACTTTAACATCATCAAATTTGTAATTCACTTATGTGAGGTTTGATTCATGGAATACATTGGAATGAAATGTCATTTCGTGGAATATATGTATTCCACAGTTTGGTTTGATTTTTACCTTAATGAAATGGGTTGTTCCCTTAAGGAATGGAATAAGCAAGGAATACAATAGAAATTGTATTCTATTGTTTGGTTCGCAGAAGGAATAGACTTTAGGAATTATATTACAGTGTTTGGTTGGTTTAAGGAATATAAATAAAATATGTTTTAAAAGACATAAATACCCTTATATGTAGTAATAATAATAATAATAATAATAATAATAATAATAATAATAATAATAATAATAATAATAATAATGTTAATATTAATATTATTATTATGTAATAATAAAATAAAGGCTAAAGTGTCATCCGGCACCATGAACCATAAGCGATTCTTCATGCCGCACCCTGTTCTTTCATAAGTGATTATTAGATACACAAACCTTAAAAATTTTTTCATCTAGAACTTTTTGCAGGTTATCCGGTTATGTGATGACATGTCACCGGTAATGTGCTGATGTGGACATCTTTTTAGAGTCAATTCTCAGGTTCCATCTCTTTCTCTCTCTTCCTCTCTCCCTTCCACTCTTAACGTTGGTAGGACCACACCAAGAATAGAAGCGCCTCCACCATCTTCACACCTCTTTTCTCGCCGGCATTGACAACAAGTTCTGGAAGTCGGCAGTAAACTTGGTGAGTCTACTTCTCCGGCGTAGCAGTGAAGCCACGAAGCTTCCTCCGGCGAAGCAGCATCGGCAGTGACCGGCGACCTTAGACTCCTCTACTGCGACTGGTTTTTCTCCGGCGGTGTGATTGTTGGTGGCTGGCGAAGTTGATGATGGTGAATACTATATCAGTTTGGTAATTATCAATACAATGACGGAATGTGTAACAACCTGGTGATCAGTCCGTGGATTGTCAGCTAGAATGAGAAGACGAGGCTCACTGTATGACA
>CM008344.1:14317738-14332907 GCA_002525835.2 Ipomoea batatas
ATTATTATTATAATATAAGGAGTAGCAAGACACCTTATGCATCACTATAATTGATTATCAATATGGCAACACAATTATTACTGTAATTTAATTACTCACCATGGCGATGCCTTGTAATACCATAAGAATGAATCCCTTCTGCTATTTCAGTGTACAAATTGGCCTCTTTTGCACCACGTCCTGTAAGATGACACAAGTGCAGGAAATTGTTCAGTGATGCTTGAATTCAAGTAGCACAAATAATATGGATTATATTAAGGATGACTAGCTTTTCTTATATAACAAACCTGCTCCGCTAACACCAGATTTTGAGTCAATTATGATGTTTTTGAGTCCAATCAGGTTAGCCTGCAAGAATTGAGAAAACAATTGAAGAAACAACAGGGAAACAAAAAGATGCAAGCCTTAGAAGTTCCAAATGGCCCAAGAAATCCATTTGCAGGCAAGTCATTTAGGTTGGAAATATGACTTAGGCTTCCAGTCATTACTAAGGCTATTTCATAATCAAGATAAACAAGATATTGATCTCAATTAACTGACAAAAAAAAAAGAGGCAAAGTGTGTAGACATAATTCAACTAAACAACAACCTTTATCAAGGGAATTAGAGGGAGTTGGATAGATGTTGGATAACAGCCTGGATTTGCAACTAATCGTGCATCTTGGATTTCTGTTCTATAGATCTCAGTCAAACCATATACTACTTCTTTCTGCATTCAAGTACAAGAAAGCATTAGAAAATATGAAAACCTTAGGTTAGATAAGAGGGAATCTTTAATCAGATACAGAAAATCATTACATTCAACTCATGTTTCATGCAGAAAAAAAAATCTTTAAAACTAGAGATGCCTGAATGCTTTATTGATAAATTTTATAATTTTAGTCATAGACCTTCATCAATGTCATTTATTTCTTTCATAAAGGAGTTACTCCAAGTGATGATGTACAAAAGAAGAATGTACCTGCAGCTCTGTTGCACTGTGTGGCTGACCATACCATTCATCATATTCGGCAACATCACGCAGTCGGAAGTCCTGCACATAAACATTGCATCAGTCAGATAGCGCAACATTTCCTGAAAGTATCAAAAGATACAGTACAGTGTGTGGTAAAACAATTAGCCAGTAGCATACCGCAGAAAGATCAACAACTTTTAGGCTAGTTGGCAGACCTTTGATGATTTCCTAAAAAATAAAGTAATCAGCTANAAAATACAAAACACAAAGGACAAAGTTTACAGCAATGAGATTCCAATGATTCATGAGAATCTCTCTTAACCACTCCCAACAATAATTTAATTAATCGCTCTATTTTATTTAATTCACTTACCTTATTATTTAATGGTGGGGTTTCCGGGATTCTAATCCCGTTAAATGCGATTCCTATAATCTTAGAGCAACCACATCAGTGGTTATTTCACAGTATTTTAGGGAATGAAAGCCACATGGAGGAGAGAGAAGATAAGAGAGAGAGGATTAGGGTGCTTCTGCAAAGATGGGGTTATTTAGGTTTCCAAGAGAAAAGAAATTTAATGATTGATCACACTACTTTATTTATTTATTAAAATTATATTTATTTTATTTATATTTTTCTATCATCCCATTTTCTCTTTCCTAATCACACTTCCAATAACTCATAAAATACCGTGAAATAACTTTATTGATAAGGATGCTCTTATCTATTGGTTTAAAATTGAAATATTCATTCATATCGGAATGCTTACTGATGAGAACAAGAAAATTACACATTTTTGCTGAATGTCATAATTTTGATCAAATTTTAAAAATTAAAAATTAAAATTTAATATTAAATCTTTAAATAGTTTGATAGAAATAAGATATTATACTCCGTATAACTTTATTATCACAACACACAGAAAATTGATTTAAAAAAAAAAAACTCATATACCTACAAATTGAATTAATAGGTTTGATTTTTGGGATATTATATATATAATTATAATTGTATTTTTACTTTTAATTATTGATTTTTGTATTTGTTTTATACTGTTATGAATAATTAATTAGTAGATTTCGATGATATTAGTTGATTATATTAGGAAATTAGAATCCCTGAACTTAGATAGATGTAAAATTAATAAATAAATAAAATTTTCAAAGGAAAAATTTTATGCTCAAAATTACATTATTTTGTTAAGCATAAAACTTGAAGGGTTTATGTTTGAACTCTCAAAATTTTGATTTTTAGATGAAATATTGGCATGTTGCCAAAGTCTAAAGAGACTTTACTATTCAGAGTGTTTAAATATAAGAGAGCTCAAAGAAAAATAGTTTTGGTATAAAATTCCTTCAATTATAATAAATTCTTTTTTTAAAAAGAGTAGTTTGATCAAAAGAGTTGATAGAGCAAATGAGGTATTAAATCAAACGACTTCACAAAGAAGAAAAATAAGAAGACTTGTTTAACCAAAGAGTGATGTTAATTAGCAAAAGATTTATTTCGGAAAGAGTTAATTCTACCAAAAGACTTAGCAAAACAAAAGAGGCAATCAAATAAAAGAGATTAACTTATCAAAAGAGTTAACACATCAAAAGAGATGTTTAACTGATTATGATCATAAGAAAAGGTTCAATGAACAGTATAATGGACATTTAGAAGAGACAAATCAAAAGGATAAAGATACAAGGAAAAGAAAATATGGCTTTAAAGGCCAACAAAGATACTTTATATTTGTTGAAAAAAAAAACTTATTAGGTGCAACATTCAAGGTATACAAGGAATATCTTTAAAAATGGGAGGAAATTAGTGGAAGTAGCTACACTTTTCTAATAAAGTTTCAAAATGTGCTGAAAAGCTAGATGAAAACTATTACAACAAGAAAATTAAAAATAATGCAAAACTTAGATATAGCTCTTTGACACATCTATTATCATAAAGGACAACAATAAAGGAGCTCCAATAAAAAATTCAAATGGATTTGAATTCAAGGAGACATATTTGTTCAATTAAGTTATAATTAAAAGAACTCATTCAATAAAGAGAGGGGCAATTTTTTGGTGAACTTCTAAGTGCAATCTAGCAATCAAACTATCAAGAAAATTTCCAGCTCTCTCTTTAAACTCAAATGAATCATCGAGATTCTAAGCGTCTAATATGTATACCTAAAGACCTTGAAACAAGACAACTCAACTCTTAGAGTTGTGAAAGATGTTTTTAGGGAAATAATGTTAGTGGCTAAGTATTATAAGGAGACTTCATGGTAGATCCTTATGAAGAAAAGTTGTGAGGAAGTAGAAATGCGACTTTGTGGAAGATATCATTGTGAAAAAACCAAGTAGTGAAGTGACTTTGTGACAGACCTTTGCGAAATGGTTGTTCCACTTTGTATTTGGTGGCATAATGCATTAGTGAATTTCCTCATTGGTGTTAAGGAGAAGAATATATGGATTAGAAAAATTATACCACCCGACAAACCATTATAAAATCTCTATCTCTACTCTTTATGTTATATGTTATACATTTTATATTTTGTGATTTATATATACTTGCACGATTCATAACAAACAAATTAAATGCTTTAATTGATCAAGTTGTTAACTTGGTAACCACAGTATTACAAGTTCGTTTCTTAACAAGAGCGTCTTATTGGCCTTATTGATTTGTGTCAGTCAAATATGGGTAACCTAAACTGATTTACTTTTCTTGTGGTCATTTGCCTACTAAGGGCATAAGGCAGAGTTTATATATCTCAGTGTACATCATCGCGTGATGATTATTAATTTTCATCATCACTCAAAATAAAATAAAATGCTTTAAAACTTAAACTAACTTGTCTTATTTTCAAACAAATAAAATGCCTAACTCTCTGGTGGCTAGAGTCTACAAAGCAAGGTATTTTCCGAAGTCCTCTTTTATTGATGCCTCTCTCGGTAGCTGCCCGAGTTTTTGTTGGAGAAGTATTATGGCTGTACATGATTTCGTGTGCGGGGGTGTCAGACGGAGAATTGGTGATGGGAGATCTACTTTAATCTGGGGACACCCATGGCTCCCTGATGTTTCTGTCCCATTGGTATAGACCCCAATGCCGCTCCACTTATCTGGGTCTCTGGTCTCTGGTTGATTGATGAAGAGTCCATGACCTGGGATCATGCTATTCTATCTGATATTTTTTTACCTGGTGATGTGGACCGTATTATGAAAGTACCTATCTCCCCGGGCTATGTGGACTCATGGTACTGGTATGGGGACCCGGGAGATTGCTATTCTGTCAAGAGTGGTTATAGAAGTTTAGTTGGGGATTATGACAATTCCCACACTAGTTTTGATGGTTGGATCCCTGTGTGGAAGCTTAAAGTCCCCCCCAAGTGGAAAACTTTTCTTTGGAAAGCCCTCAATAATATTCTCCCAGTAACTACTAATTTGCTCTTAAAGAGAGTAGAGGTGGAACCGACATGTCCTATGTGTAGGGTAGTTCATGAAGACACCATGCATGCTTTAGTAATGTGTGATTTTGCTCAACTTGTATGGCATGAATCATTGTTACCTCTTTCTAATATTGTGACTACCAACTTCAACATGTGGTTCTCATCTCTCATAACCACCTTGACCGATGATAGTGTCTCTCTGGCAGTTAGGATCCTCTACCATTTATGGAGGGCGAGAAATTGCGCTGTTTGGGAGGCTCACCTTCCGTCGCCAAAGAAGGTGATGGCAGCAGCAGCAACAGCACTTCACGCATGGTCCTCAGCGCAGCATGGCAACCAGACAGCACACCCGCCTCACCTCTCTGGCGTCACGGTTCATCAGCCAGCTGTTCAGCCCATCCACCCGCCTCGCCCAAGCTGCTACGTCAACGCTGCTTTCTCTCCAACTTCTGGAAAGGCCGCATTTGGGGCGGTGTTGCTCGCACCAGACGGGAGCTTCACAGCCGCATGTGCCGGGCCAAGTATAGACTGTTTTTCACCCCTCATGGCGGAGGCCGTCGCGTGTAAGGAGGCATTATCCTGGCTAAGGAGTCTGGGAGTGGATGCTACAAATGTTCTCATGGATTGTTCTCAGCTTTATAGTGGCCTTAAACGGTCGCAACCTTCTGTCTACTCGTACGCTGGTTTGTTCTTGGACGCCTGCAGGTCTGCTGCAGCATCATTTTCATCTTGTCATTTTATTTTAATTCCTAGATCGTCAAATACTTTAGCTCATACTCTCGCTTCTGCGGCCGGTTCTCAGGCTAGCGTTTTGTATTGGGACTCAGTCCCTCCTGACTCTATTGCTTCATTCTTTTAATGTTAAGTTTCATGGTTTTTGCCTTCAAAAAAATTTAATTTTTATTTTTTATATATGTAATTAAAGAATCTAGGATTGTGAGATTTAAACCAGGCCAGTGATAAGATCAATATTTTAATCACGGACATACTTCATGCGTAATTAGATAAACCGTATGTATATTTCCCACAGTTTATTTATTTATTTTTTAATGATTTAATTTGTGTCAAAGGTCAAACATTCGTGGCTATCACTAAAGGCACATGTGAATAGTTTAAGTGGCCTTTAGCTTCTTGCACCCACCTAAAGTATAGACGGAATCAAAACTGGAACACATGCCTATAAAGACAGGCAAATTATTATGTGGATTCAGGTACATTTTGGGTAAGATGAATTCAGATTCAAAATACACAATTACATATTGAATGTTTATAATTTATATACTGAATGTTCATAATTTACATACTGAATATTCACAATTTGAATTGTGAATATTCAGTATGTAAATTATGAACATCCAATATGTAAATTCTGACGAGTCACCTTGTAAGGTGGATCCGAATATATGATATAACTATTGCTATAAGACACGACAGTCTAACCAAAATAAATTTTGTCAATCCAAATAAAATCCAAGGCACAACCTATTATGCAATTGCCTGTCTATTTTTTATGGGTGAAGGATAAAAAAAATTTGCAGTTATGTGCATTGGATAAATATACAATAAACTTTTATTTACAACAAAGTTAATTCAAATTTAAATCTTCAATGTTCATGAGAGAAATCAAATCATTATTTTGTCGTTGGAAGTAAATTTTAAGTGAAATTTTTGATCAACTAAATTAATACTTGGGGCAATAATTGTCTATCTATGTAGGAGATTCAAAATAATATTACAAACATTGTGTAAGGTCACATTACATTTTTTTTTTTTTTTTGTAACTTTAAAATTATAATATCTCATAGTTTTGAGTATACTATTCACATAATAACATAAAAATATATTCAAATCGAGGGAATTGCAATTCCATGAAATTGCAATGCTCTCCAATCAAACAATGTAGTTTCAAATGCTAAAAATTTTGATTGGAAAAAAAATTGTAATTGCATTCAATAAATAAGTCTTGCTTCAGTGATACTATAAAAATTTAAGGTCATGTTTGTTAAATGGTTGTTAGCTGATTGGTTGGCTGTTTGGGTTAGAAGGTATGATTTGTTGATAACATTGGCTGGTTATAGAAAGTTGTTTGATAAATTAGCTGTTAGCTGATAGCTGTTTGGTATAATTTTTTTCTCAAAAAGCTAATTGAAAATGCTGTTTTGAGTAGCCTTTTGAATTTCAGCATTTTGGAGTTACAAAAAGCTTATTATTTACCAACTAATAGTGGTCAAATAAGTCAAAATTGGCTGATAGGCTGATTATTTACCAAGCATGGCCTAAATCTCACATAAAATTTGGAGGGTGACTTGTGATTTATCCCGTAAGTTGAAACCTAATGTATAAAAAAAAAAGTTAATACCAATTTAGTCATCGACTATACTGATTTTTTCAATTTAGTTATCATTAACTTTTTGTGCTTAATTAGGTCTTCAATTTTGATGATTTTACCCAATTGAGTCATATATTAAGATAGCTTGTTAATTTCACTTTTATTAATATCCAATTTAGTTATTGATTATAGTGATTTTTCTCAATTTAGTTTTTGATTCTAACAACTAAAGACTGAATTAGGTAAAACACTAAAATCATCAAAATCAATGACTTAATTAAGCACAAAAAGTAATTTAGAACTAAATAAAAAAAATTCACTATAATGAAATACTAAATTAGGTATTAACTCTATTAAAAAAAATAACTCTACCCTTTCAAAAAAAAAATAACTCTATTAACAATTGAGGATTGAATTAGGTATTTACTGTTTTAGTATTGGTGTGATAGCTGATAGGCGCAGTAATAAGTTAGCNATTCTATCTCTCGAATTCTGCTTATGTCTCGAGACTTAGTTGATGTCTCGCAGACCCTTATTCCTCCAGTGTTGTCTCGTGCCTTCCTTCTGATCTCATTGTAGACTTACAACACGAAACATCTAAAATGTTCAATCAAGTTTACCTTAAGCTTAAATATTTTCCGAGTTGAGCTCAAAGTTACCCGGTTATATTTTCGCTCTTAGTTTACTTGTCGAACTTACATATATTCCTATTCTTCGAGACTTAGGGGATTCTGATTTACATTTGGTATCATCAAAACCTATTACATTATGTTCCTAACAATATATATACACGCACACACACAGAGACACTCTAATAGAGTAATGCTTCATGAGATTATCATAATAGAAACACTGGTATATATCGATTTTATGCTAATTAAATTCTTACGTATTTACTATTTAGCTATACTACTACTAATGTTGTGGAAATTAAACAAATTGAGATGTCATTGTTGTACTATCATAGATCGGCTTGAATAGCTTACACAACTGGTGGAAATAGATAGTTCTCATTCACCCTATATATATACACTAATACACACACAACATGCAAGCTCGATATATATATATATATATAATAGAAGAGCCGTTTTCCCGACCAAATTTAGGGGCATTCTTGTAATATCAAATATTTGACAAATATGAAAATTTTGTAATATCAAAGATATACCTCTCTAGAGATTATAATAGTTTTTTTTTGTATTAATTTAAAAATTGAAAGCTTTTACCTATTTTTAGATCTCTTACCATTTTATAATTGTTCTCATTCACAAATTATTACGCTAATTCACAAATTATTACATCCATATAATTATGCAAATTATTTCAATTCACAAATTATTACACTTATAAAATTATGCTAATTGTTACTTTTGAATGAAATCTTAATGATTATGATAATTAAGAAATTAATTCACATGTTATACTTTTATTAAACTATATATATATACACACACACACACACACTTGATTCTCGTTTCTTTACCTCTCTTTTTTGTATCTCACATAAAGACGTGCACTCTCTCTATCTCTAAAAATAGCAATTATATAAATTTTAGATTTGCTCCCATCACTCATCCGATTGCTCTAATCACTCAGCTGTTGCTCCAATCAATCTTCCGATTACTCATAAATCATAGAGCGGCTTGAATAACTTATCCTATTGGTGAAAACATGTACTCATCTTTCACCCCATATATATACGCACACAACACGCACGCTTTCGTTTCTATACCTCTCTTTTTGTATCATACGCATATTTTCTCTCTCTCTAAAAATAACAATTATATAAATCTTAGATTCACTCCGATCACTCCTTCCTCACGATTGCCCCAATCACTCATCCGTTGGTCCGATTAGTCTTCTAATTGCTCATAAATCTTAGATCGGGTTGGATAACTTACTCAATTGGTGGAATAAGGTACTTCTCTTTCACCCTTCTAATTAATTGAATTCACCCATGGTGTAATATTGAGATAACTAGTTAGGTATCTCGTGTTTCTTCAGATTTGGTCTAGTACAAAAGTGTAAAGTTGATTGATCTATTATGAGCTATTTAATATCACAAGTCACTCGATAATAGATGTGTCAAACGGACGGATCAACCCGAAGTCCAGTTCAAACCCTGCCCGTTTGGGCTGACCTGGTCCAGTTCATTTGCTACAAGGGACTATGCTAGCCCATTTGTTGTTAAAATTTAGCAGCTAGAAACATAAGTATAGCAAGAAGTACGTACGTTCATGTTGTAAATTTGCTTGATTGCTGTTAAATAAGTGTTTGATCCTAACTATCTGAGCTTTGTTAAGCTAAGTATTGTTGCGTTCCCATGTCCCATAAGGATTTTAATTTGGTTGATAGCTAGCTAGGTGTAATACCATTGTGCAAGGTTTTCCAATTTATTTTTGCAGAGAGTACTTGGCTGATCATATGATATTTTGAAGGGTGATTGGTGAGGAATATGCAACCAAATTCCCAGGGGGTTGATAGAAATGGTTCTTCCTTTCATAAAACTTAATTGCAAGAAGGTGGTATGTATTGCTGTCTTCCACTTGGTTTGGGTCTATCCATCACTCTTATTATGACAAAGAATTTCTCAAGAGATCTAATTATTTATTACGAATGTAAGTTCCAGTTGGGAGGCATTTCTGTCAGTGTTTATTAAGTTTATTTCAAGATGCCTAGTAGTTTGATGTGGGATGACTCAATATGAATCCAAATTCAAATATAGATAAATTGGCAAAAATAAAGGGCATAAGAATTTTAACCATGAAAATCCCAAACCTTTTTAATATATTAAGGAATTTTCGGGAGAACCCGGGTTCAGTTCCCACAAGTGACGATTCCCTCTGGGTTAGCTCCTGTGCCTCCCGGCGTGAACCTGGACCGTTACATCGACAGAGAAAGATCCCTTAAATTTACCAAAAAAATACATTTCAAGGAATTTTGTATATATATGTACATTTTGTATAGAGCTATCTTGCTTGAAATATTTTCATAGGATTTTAAGAAAGAATACCAATAGATTTTTAGTAGAGTTTGAGCGTGATGTTCTCGTGGCAATCATTATGCCTAAGTCTCCATGATGATCCTTGAAAGGGTAATCTTTTTGCTGATTGTGTCCATCTTAAGAGGTATATTTAACTATGATATGTATTTCAATCTCTAATATTACTTTTATTGCTATGAGTTAAGTTTATTGTAATTAAATTTTTATTCAATTCTGTTAGATTATATTTATATGTTAGTATAGACACTTCTATGCAGTGTAACTCTAATGAGACTAAGCAAATGATGAGAAATGTGAAAATTTGTTGACAAGATCGAATCAGACATGGAAGCATACAAATTTGTAAATGGAATAGTGGACATTTGAATCCATACTAATAACAATAGTCAAGAGTTTAATTTTGTTAACATTTTCTCGTTTGAGTCATCACACCAAGTCTTCTTAATGCAATGTTACAAAATTTACATAGTATACACCATCTGTAATGGTTGCGGTTTCCCTTGTAACATAAAAAAACATTAATTATTCAACTATAATAATTCTACTTAATTATGATTTGATAGATATACATTGCTTTTAAATTAAATTAAATTACTTACCACATTTCTTTTATCCATATTTTGTTCTTTTCATTTTTCATGAAGAAAAAAAAAATTGATGATGGTGGTGTTTGAGAAATAGATTATCAACCAAAGTTTGACTTCATTAATCACTTTAACAATATGAAAGAATTTTTTTTTAAAAAATAGCTTTAAACAACAAAAAAAATTATAAAAATAATAATTTTAAACTCTATGAACGGATTTAAAAATGGGTCACACTTGTGTGAGACTATTTCACACATCTTTAACCGTGAGATGAGTCGAGTCAAGTCATATCAATATGGAAATGCATTACTTATATGAAAAAATATAATATCAGGAATGAATTATTTATTACTTATAATGGAAGTGTAAATGTAATACTTTTACATTGTAAAGTATTACAATTTTCCTTATAATTAATGTTGGCAAACCTTTATTACTTATAAAAAAAATATAATACTTTAAAATCAAAATGTAAAGTATTACACATTTTCATATAAGTAATAAACATTTTATTATGATTAGTATTACACTTTTTTTTTATATAAATATTATATTTTAACCTTTATTCGACATATTTCACAGACAAAGATTTGAATTTCACACAAATTTTTACCTTTTAAAAATTAGTTAGGAAGAATAAAAAAAAAGAGATTAAACTCTCTCAATGGAATTAAAAAAGAAATAATTAAACTCTCTCAAAGGATTAATTTATCCGTTGAGAGAGTCCGTGTGTTCAAAATTTGATTCTCTCTCCTTTAAGTCGGCGCATGATATCTCCCCGCTAGTCTGTGTGAGCATAAATATAATATAAATATAAATGTGCAGTCAAAATCTCAGCTTAGGCTTTTAGTTGGGTGGAACATATGATTCAATTTGGTATCAGAGCCACCCAAAAGGTCATGGGTTTGAATCTCCGCGCCACCCGAAAAAAAGATTATGGTCCACGTGTTGCTTGGAGCCCATCAAAATCAATCGGCCCGTACATGTGATTCAATTTGGTATCAGAGCCACCCTAAAGTCCACATGATTTAATTTGATATCAGAGCCACTCAAAAGTCCGCTTTTAGTTGGGTGGAGCACATGATTCAATTCAGTTTGCCACTCGCAGCCGCCGATCTCTCTTTTTCTTATTCTATATATAGGGCATGATGTCTCTCTAAAACCCAAAATTCCACACTAAATTGTCACTGCCTCTCTCTTCCCCCAAAATTCCCTATAACAGATATTCTATATATAGGGCATGATGTCTCTCTANTAGTTGGAAGAGGAGGAGGAAGGACTGCAAGATACCCAGAAAGAAGAAGATTTCATTTTCCGAAGCATATTAAAAGAATGACTTCAAGACCCGTGGTTCATCATCAAAATAGAGGAGGTAATAATATATCTGATTTCAAAGATTTTATTACTACTATGATTCTTTAATCTCCCATCGATTGATGGGTTGATAAAGGTTATTTGGGCGTCTTGATTTTCTTGATTTTCCGATTTTTGGAGTCGTTTAATCTAAATCCAGGGCCCAGGGCTGGGGAGTTGTGTTCTTGACTGCTCATGAACTGCTTGATTTATTTCATACTGGTCTGATTGGGTTTTTTCAATCTTCCTTTTCATGAGTTACTAATGTGTTTATGAGTTGATGTATGAAAACTAAGATTGTTAGAAGTCAAATTTTATGTACATTTATTTGATTTGGAGTAATTAAGATAATATTCATAAGAGATTCTTGTGCTAGATCAGAAACATTCTCTGCTAAAAAGCCTTTTTTTTTTGGGTGTTTGCTACCTAATGGAATGCGTTCCTTTCAATTTTTCTGATTTGATGTATGAAAACAAGGAGTGTTAAAAGCCAACTATTATGTAAATTTATTTGATTTTGAGCATGGTTGAAAAAATCGCTAGGCGCTCCTCAGGCGCTCGGGGAGCGCCTAGCGCCTAGGCGCCGATTAATCCTCGCCTAGGCGTTCGTGTATTTTTTTATATTTTTTTTTAAAAAATTTGTCTAAGTATTTTTAATTTTTTAAAGACTAATAATTATAAATATTATAATACTTTAATAGTTAATACTAAATTATTAAATATTAACCTAAAAAATATCTCGAGTTTGTACAATTTAGGATTATTTTGCTCAAAACGATGTTGTTTTGAGTGAAATAACTCATTAATAAAAAAAAAAAAAAAAAAAAGAACAATAGTTAATCGGTCGAATAGGCGGCCTAGTCGATGCTTAAGAGGTCTAGTCGGCGCCTAGGAGGCCTAAGCGGTTAGCGCCTAAGCGGCCTAGGCGGTGCTTAGGCGGCCTAGGCGGTGCTTAGGCGGCCTAGGCGGTCGCCTAACCGGCTAGCCGCCTAGACCACCATTTAAGGTGATACGCTAGGCGGTCGACCAGCGCCTAGCGCCTAGGCGGGGATTAATCGGCGCCTAGGCGGGATTTTTGCAACACTGATTTTGAGTAATTTATAGATCAGAACAGAAATATTCTTTGTTAAAAAGTCATATTTTTTGGGTGTTTGTTACTCATGATGGAATGCATTTCTTTTGATTTTTGTAAGTGTTTCTGATTTGATGTATGAAAAAGAGTCTTTCAATTTATTTGATGGAGTAATTAAGATGAAATTTTGTAAGAGACATTTGTCTTTGTAGATAAGAAATATTAAGTTTTGGGTGTTTTCTTGCCTAACGTAAATGAATTGCAGATTTGCAGTTGAGGGAGTCATTGCTAGGGGAATAAAGTTAAAGAACATGGCAGCAGAGGGAATGAACCGCCAGGTACTTGGGGATATTGGCAATATGGTTACTCTTCAGTAGCAGTTTGCTTAGGTGTCTCACCCCCTCACACGGGGTTTTTGTGCACAACTACTGACTAATGCACAAGCTGCAGCAGCTGACAAGAACAAGGTTGGCAGCTATAATTTCCCTATTCAATAGTGTTAAATGATGCTTATGACCCATTATTAATTATTGTATNTGGTCAAATATTTGGCCATTGCACTGGCCGAATTTTTTTTTTATATTTAAATTTCACATATTTTATAAATACCTTTTATTTAATTCATTTTTTTTAACAAAAATTTTCAATATAAGACTCTCTTCCTACTCACAAGTCACAACGATTTTCTATACATCTTATTATTTTTTACAAATTTTATTAATTATTTATTATTGATGTATTTAGAGGTTGAAGTAGTTTAATTAGGAACACCTTAAATTATTAATCATGAGATTAAGGGTTCAAATGTCATTATAAACAAAATAAGTTAATTTATAATATTTTATATATTTATATATTAAATAATATAAAAAATATGAACCGGCCCAAGACCGGCCCAGAAGAAGCCCGGGGCCCAGGCCCGGACCGGCCCGGGATAGGCCCGGAACCGGACCGGCCCAGGATACCCTGGGCCGGTCCCAGGCTATGCTAATCTAGGCCCAGGCCCAGGCCCGGCCCGGCCCGGGACCGGCCCAGGCCCGGGATTTGGCCACCTCTACCACCCACCCAAAATCTCTCTAATTATTTTAGCATTAGCCCTCATGCATGCATGTAATGTAATCAAATCCCCCTTTTTAATTATGCTAAGCTAAACCATGCCATCTTAGGGAAGTTAGGCAATCAATTCACAACGACCGGACCACTCCCCTCCTACTTTTACTCTTCCCATAAATCACCAATCATTATGGTCCACACAGTTGTATACTTTCAAATAATATACATTCGGTACACAAATAATGTATTTTAATATATTAAAAATATACATCATTTAAATATTAAAAGTACAGTATTTTATATAATGTACATTCAATACACGAATAATGTATTTTTAGTATATTAAAATGTATTTTTTTTGTTATGGTCCACACAACACTATATCAGGGCTGGATTGTAGGGTATGCAAGATGTGCAACAGCACAAGGCCCCAAAATTTTAGAGGCCCCTAGTCCAGCCATGACCCAATAGTTAGTATATGTATTTGTGATTATATTGGCTCAAAATTAGGTTTTCATGGTTGATCTAAATTATACTAGGTATTATTCAAAAAAAATTATACTCCGTAATATTCACGCGAATCACTTTTATTCAATTCGCAGTTTATTTATATTTTGATAAGGCCTCACTTATTTACCAACACAGGGCCACGCAAATAAAAAAAAACCAGCCTTGCATTGTATGAACCATGGTTGACACAATAATTTGTCATAAACCACAAAATGGACTAATATTTTCATGTCCTAAATTGATTGATCGAATTGGGTCATTTGGGTGGGACCAAAATAAAAGAAAAAACAAAACAAAATTTCTTTGAAGTTTGAACATTAAAACTGATTGGTGTATTATAAGTGCTGATAGAGTATCAATGATATTGTAGTCTAGCGATATGAAATGACTCTCCAAAATGAGAAGTCATGACTCTCTTTTGAGACAAATTGGACAATTGTACACAAATGAGTTTTCCCCATGCAAACAAATTTGAGATGACCGGTAATAAATCATTATAGTTAAACATGTATTATTTGTTCTGCCGAATAATTCGAACATTTTTAGTAACTTAATATACACTTACCTAATTACATGCAATTTTTATATTATTAATATATCCCGATGGTAATATACTTATGCTAATAATATTAGCACGGTAAGGTTGATGCATTAAATCAATCTAAATATGTACAGAAAAATGATAGATGTACTCGGAGGGAATATAACTCCAGTCACAGTCACGTGTATTAATTTTATTGGATAAAAAAATGAATAAATAAAAAGCATGGTCCACTATTTTTTAAGATCAATCAAAGCATGACACATCAGTACGAAGTAAAAGGTAAATTCAACGTGAGAGTATTAAAAGATAGAAAATTAGAAGGTAAATTAAA